>JAIPUX010001232.1:91600137-91617920 GCA_020142125.1 Phrynosoma platyrhinos | reverse complement strand
CATATTTCATTTCTATCACTGTATGTCCCATGTTGTTTTTTCCTTGACAGTGAAGTATCTCAATAGCTCCATTTTCAGAACTGCATGCAATTTAGCAGATCTAATTCTGCAAAATTTTACTGTAGTTTTATTGACCAATGTTTACAAATCATGATCTGCAATAGATAATTCCCATATAAACTAAGCTACTAATTCAGGAACAGTGCCAAACATATGATAATATAAATGTCAAACAAAAAGCAAGGAAATTTCTTTTTATTAAGAAAAATTGTCAGAACTCTTAAATTTATGTGTATATATTTATAGTCCACAAAAGAAGGATCTCTTTTTGAAACACATTGGATTTTGAATAAATTTCATTTATTAGCACTTGGAGTCCCCCCCCCCCCAACTTTTAATTTTTCTCTGAACATCAAACCATGTCTTTTCATTGGCTGCTCCCAAACTCTGGAACTCCATGCCAAGAGAAATGTGACTAGTCCCTTCTTTGTTCTCCTTAAACTGCAAAGCAATTTATTTTTAAAGACAGACTAATGGTGTCTACTGATTTACTGTTGAAGTAGGTTGCTTTTATTTCTTCTTACTAAAGTGTGTATGTAGGTGTGTGTATGAGCATATAAATAAATAATAAAATAAATAAAACTTTTATTTATATCCCACTTTTTGTAAAAACAATCAAAGCGGCGTACAACAATTAAAATGGTACAAAATATATACATTATCCCCCTCCCCTTAAAAAGAATTAAACAGTACTGATATTAAAATTACAAACATTAAAATCAAAACAATAATACTACAGTGTTACAGTAGTATGCATATTATTCCATATGTTATTGGAAATGCTTTTATTTTATCAGTTCTAACATTTTAATTATAATTTGTATATTTACACATTATTGCCAGCAGCCTTGAGCAATATTGAGCAAAAAGGCAGGATATAAATTTAGTAAATTAATAAAAAGTTTTGTTTTTGCAGTAAAACATCAATTTCATGGATGGCAAACCAGGGAAATTGACATTCTATCATCCCAAGAAATAGCATATAAGTCCCAAAGCCCCAAACTACTCCTTTGACTTCCCTTTTACTGATGCTGTACAACACCCATTTCAAAAGAAGGCCAGTTAATTTTTACCCAGATGACCGACAAATACATTTGCCTTCAATTAATTTAGTCCTTAATTAATATCCCATCAAGATCACCACAAATCAATTTACCTCCAATTAATTCTTCCAATAGAAATATCTCACACAAATATCCCCAATTAATTTGCCCACACAGATCATGCCATATCAATTCTCCTTCAGTTAACTCCCCAAAGACACATTTTCTCCTCTGACCATCAATACGAAGAAATATATATATGAAGATGTACACAAAAATGCCTCTGAAATTCACCACCCTATTTATAGGAGGTGAAGCACATTTGTAAAAGGACAGTTGCTGTCTCAGTAGCCACTCAAGTTTTCCAACAGCCAACCTGTTTTCATTACTATTCCTCCTCCAACTTTCTCATCACAATTACCTGCTAAATCCTCTGTGTTCCTGCTTGTGACAACCATTTAAACCATAATTTTGCTGTATGCCATATGTTAAAATAGATTTTAAAAGATATCCCTGTTATCCCTGTTTAGCTTGAATAAACTTTCAGGGAAAGCACTACAGGTTATTCCTATTTCATATATTCCTGTGACTGTATCAAGTAAGTTTATCGCACGGCACTTGCAGGAACAGGAATTGAACAGAACGGAACAGCATGGAACGGGGCGAGAACACAAGTTACTGCACAGGAGAATGCCGCTGATGGCGTTCCCCAGCTGTTCCTGGCAGCTGATTTTGAAGAACGGTTCAAAATCGTTCTTCAAAATCAGCTGCTGTAGCACAGATGGGGAATGGCTTGAGGACTCCCAGTGGCATTGGCGGCGTTCTCTTGTGCAGTAACTTGCATTCTTGCCCCGTTCAGTGCTGTTCCATTCTGTTCAGTGCTGTGGGATAAACTATAAGGATTTGACAAAATGCTAGCCAAGGCAGAGGTCGTTCCTATACCTTCTGTTCTCTTTCATGTCCCCCTCCCATCAACTGCTTATTTATTTATTTGTTTAATTTATTTGTTTATTTATTTGTTTAATTTATTTAATTTGATACTTCTGGCCACTGAGATGCTGCATTCTGCCTTAAAACACAGAAGGCCTTCATTACTATTTCCCCTGACTATTAATTACCAGCAAGTCTGTTCTCTCCATTCCGGAATCTTAAATTTGATCACAAGCCTTTTCTTTTGCTGTGTTTATTACTCTTGAGGAAGTACTCTAGAAATATTAATGCAGAAAAAAACATTCATGTAGGATTTGGATTGGATATTCAAATTCAGTTCAAATGATTAATAACAGGATTACTGAAAGCCGACATGGTTTTGGAGATAAAAAGAAAAGATGCTGTGGGAAAAGAAAGAGAAGGGGGGAAACCCCCAGAGAGGTTTTGGATTCTTGCAAAAACTACCCACAGCTAACTTGTCTATGAATTCCATTGCTTTTGACATTCAAGAGTGTGACTTTGTTAGGCTAAATAGTCACTTAGTTAGATGCTTGCCTGCAGCAAGTAAGAATTGCCTTCAGGTGACCAGAGGAGGCTATTTATGTCATTATAGAAAAGAACTGATGTTTTTCTTCTTTCACATCATCATTTTACCACAAATGGCTGATGCAGATATGTGTCTGGAGGCAGAGCAGTAAACATTTGTGTAGGACAGTAATTTGTGTGGATGTGGAAGGGAGCTGACTTCATTTATTACATTCTTCATTGCCTGTTTTTCTGTGACAGTGAGCTCAAGGTAACATGGGTCCAGACTCTTGCCACTTTCTCCCATAGCTGCTTTCTCATTTTCCCTTACAGTTTGTAAACTCAGTAAGGCTGAGGATCTGTATATGTTCATATACATTCATATGTTCAATATGTTCATATGTTCAGTATGTTCATATTGTACCATGTACAATGCAGTCATGATCATCTTTATCATTGTCATCATCACCACCACCACCACCATCATTGCCCCCTTTAACCTCTCAACTATCCTATATGTAAATTGTTCTGAGAGAGAGGGACTGGCCAAAAGCATGCAGTGACCTTCCCTGCTGAGCACAACTTTCACGCAGTCCATGTCCATCACCGTCCACTGTGCTTGTAACTGAAGATTTTTATAATGTATCGATGACAGATTTTTTCCAGATTCAGCAACTTAACCTATACAAAATGCTGCAGCTTTTGCTGCTGCTGCTGTTGTAAGGTGATCAACTGTGGCATTTACCAGAATTAATGTTATAGACCATTGCCTAGCAACACAGCAAAGCAGCAGTCAGGAAGGCAGCTGAGGGGCTGAAAAAGCCACAAACCTGGCTGTGAATACTGTTAGAGGACCCATAGGGTTGAAGGTTTCTCCCAGCCTGGTAGCAGGATGACAAGGGGGGCAGTGGCTTCAGTTGGAGGTAAGTTGTATCAAGATTGTGACAGCTGCCAGCAGGGAAGGAACCTTAGTTAAAGACACTTGTGGAAAGCCCTTCAGGTACCAGGATATTATGATACCCCAGGAAAAGGATTGGAGATAGTTAATGGTCGTTATAAGCTAATGGGCTCCTCTCACCACATTGGCATAGCAGAATAGTTGGCAAGGTCAGCCACCCCTTGATCATCCAGCTAAGCCAAAGTTGGGAATTGTGTGACCTTCAGATGTTTTGAGCTGCATCTCCCAGTTTCCCTTTTATTAGGCTGGATGGAGCTACCCAGCATTGCAGTTCAATGGCAGCTGGAGGCCCAGTAAGTATAAGGGTCGAACACTTTCATTCCCATTGGTGCCCTTCTTGGACCTCCCAGTTGCTGTACACATATTGTCTATCATCCAGGGTATTGGCATTGCCTGCTAGAGGTGGAAACAGTGCCTTGCCTTGCTTGAGCCAGAATCTACCAGTTAACTGGATCTGATCCAACAACCACCCTTCCCCCCAGTTCCTGAGCCTGGCACAACTTGTCAACCTGCTATACTTCATCTGGTTGCTACTTACCATTAGAAAGCATCTAACCCAGCAAAAACATCCCAACATGCCATTCTTTATCTTGGCATCATTTATCACCCCATTTCTACTCCCGGTTGGGTTTGAATCTGGAGCAGATCCTTATCATGGGGAACTGCACCCTCACCTTTTTAAGGGAGAAGCAGAATAACACTGTGAGAGAACTAATGTCAATTTCCACCTGTTTGAAATGCATTCAAGCATTTTAAGTAGTATCTGTTTGTGTCTCGGTGGACCATGCACACTTGGATGTATGGTGTATATTTCCCCATGGTGGAGAAAACAATACAAAGAATGTGAGCAGGTGACTGCATCTTGGGAAGTTGCTTTGGTAGTGCAACAACTGAGTTAACATACATACAACCAAGTTGTATGTATGTTTACTAAAAATGAATCCCAGTATGTTCAATGGAAATTACTTCCAAATAAGTATATTTAGGATTATAACAGGGCAGGTCAATTCTATATCTCCCTGGTGGAAGACCAGACGTTCATAAAGCAACTATCTCTTCTGTATCCCTTCCAATGAGCTGTCTCAACAAAAGCATAAGCTGGTGCTATAATTTTTCAATTTGTCTTTGATTCACATGATTGAGAAGAAAATAGCTAAGCCAGCACAAGGTTAGTATAGCTTTGGACCAAATTTGTGAATGTGCCTGAAAAACAAGGGGGCTTAGATTGTGTGGATCCAATGCTGCTGCCAACATATCCTCCTTCACCACCACAATACTGGCAGAACACCACTGGCACTACTGAACCTCATTTTTAGCAGCAGAGTGGCACTTATGTGAAACCCCATGACTCCTCACATAACAAAGGCATGAGGCGCAAAGACATGATTTGGTTTCTATGAAATGAGAAGCTGACCCAGTCAGTCACAGCCTTCAGAATGCTGCCAGGGGGAAGAAAATGGCTGGACAAATATAAAACCCAGAAGCTTGTCTGTAAAGATGAGATAGAGGCAGGATGAAATAGAGGAGGAAAACAGACGGCTCGTAAGGAGTGGCTCTGCTCCACCCCTTTGCTTGCTGGGTTGGGGCCACAGCAAGGCCATGGCATGTCTCCAACCCAGGCTTTTCCTGGTGCAAAAAGGAACAGCAGAAAGCCTCTCCTTTTTGCTTCAGGAAAAGGGTGTCTTTGCCACTGCTGTGGCAGTTTTTCAGCATTTCTTTGGTGTAGGATATCTAAACGGTGTGCCACAGAAATGCTGTGGATCTGCTGCATGTGCGGTCAGGTAAGTGGCTTCCCCGATGGACTGGGGGCAGGGTGTTCAGACAGCAGTCTGAACACCATGTCCCCAGTCCATCGGGGAAGCCAACTTTTTGTGCCATTCTGCTTTGCCCCAGAGCAGGACACACATAAATAGAGTGAAGGCTGGTTAGGAGATGTGGAATGGACAATATCTGAGTAAGGTTTTGGAAATAAGGAATGTGCAAAGGGTTCGGTGAATTTATGTTTAAATTAATCATTATAAAATAAATCTTTACTGGTTTTATTTTCTATAAAACCAGTGTGTCAGATTGTTTCCCTTTAAGATTTGACTAGGAAAATGGGTCATGCTTTGCTATACTGAACTCAGTAAAAAGCAAAGCAACTTTTCCAGGATAGGGGTCAGATTGAGGACCAAAGATCAGGAATCTTGAAGGTAAAAGAGCAAGTCAAGTGATAACAGCCCTAGGAATGGGACAGTGGGGTCAGCCTGGAGAGGGGATTCATCACAGTCCCTTAATGACACATTTATAAATCTGTTTGCTTTGAGAGAGAGTAAGCTTATGAGGTTTTACCAAATTATGCTGAAGAGGCCACTTCCAAAAATAGTTGTCACTTAGAGCATCTGTGGAGGAGGTGAAAATAAAAGGCCTATCTGAAGGTCAAACTTCAGTGAATCTGAGGGGACTATCTTTTTACCTAGGAATTATTTGACAGTGATAAGGTCTTTTCATTATTTCTGTCCTAATTGTTAAATGCCATGCCTTTTAGATGTATTAAGTGTATATGAAACATTTCATTCTACTGTATCAGTAGAAGAAAGGACCACATTCATTTCATACAGGGAAATGTCACATGCCAATTGTAAGTTAAAGGAGCAATGTAAACACACCGAACTGTAAAATGTAGGTTTTTTTCTTCTTTTTCATATTTTGTGACTGATTTCCTGTGCTTGCAGAAGTTGACATGATTATGCCAAAAGGATAAATAGATTTGGGGAAATTGTACCACCAAAATTAAGCAGTTGTAAAAAGGAATAAACTAAAACTGGAATAAGCAGTTTTGTCAGATAATTTCTTTAAACAAATATGATTGCTTTAGATTAGAGATTCCCTTTCACACCATTTCACTTCCTCATGCCTATTCTTTCCAACAGTTATCCATTTCACAGTACTTAATAGATCTGACTTTGTGTACAGTTAACCTCATAACTTACATTCTGTAAAAACATTCCCAGGTCCTAAAGATTGGACTTATTTGTTTTTTCCACTAATAAGGTTGTTATCCATTTGGTCCTGGACTACCTTGGAACCTATACAATTCCTTTCTTTTAGAACAACATGTGAGAAGTGATGCTAACAAGTAACTTGTCAAACAGAATATGGTTTCGTCTCTCTGTGTGTCTAGTTCATGTTTTTTTTCTGAGATAAAAAGATTTGGTACTTCTGAAGATAATAATATTATTTGGGTAGGGAAGGAAAGAAATGCCTTTCCCCATAAATGACATTCCTCTACAGGGCCAAAAAATATTATGCTGGCACTGATGGTGAAATAGATAATCTCATGCAAATATTATAAATCAAAATATTTAGCATTTCTTGCTAACTTTGGATTCTGTAAGTTGTTTAGTGTTTCATGCTCAACTGTTTTCGCCAAAATTTTAATTTGCTGTATTCACCTGTGGTTAAGGTGCAATCTTGACATCATTCATAATGTGCTACCCAGTTGTTCATGTTTGATTAGTTTCTTCTATGTTATTTAGAAGAAAATTCTCTAACAAGATGAGGTGTTTGTTTGTTTTTTAGATTTTAGAATTATTTTTTATTCCACTTTTGGAAGGCTAGAATGTACTACATTTTACTACATTTTTCTAAGCAGCTTTTCATTTTGTGTTTATAGCAGGAAGTGATTTCACATTTCACCTTTTACTGTAACTGCCCCACTACCTAAAGCAAGAAATGCTAATAATTCCAGTGACTGAGTTCAGTTCATTTTTATTACAGTTATAGATCAGCACAGGTAAAAAAGGGATACAGAATAATAGGAGGTAAAAGCAAGGTAAAAACAAGGTTAAAAACTGTATTTAAAATATCATTTTAAAATATCCCAGTGACTGAAAGCCAGTCACAATGATGGAATCCCATGTGTACATGATGGGGCGCCTTATTCTATTTCAGAAAGCCTCTTCTGGTTTGAAAAAAAATCTCTAGACTTAATACAGTTTGGGGTGCTCAAAATATGGTAGAATTGTTCCTCATATTCTGCAGAGTACAGGAGGCATTTTTAATAAAGAAAGAGATATACAAACAGCTTTCAAAAGTGTGGGGACTACTGACACCCTCACATTCCCCACTCCTGGCTTAGTATTCTGTGTAGACATGAGATAAGCCTGGGTTGCTGGTTCCAGACTCTAGAACTGCCTGCTGTGGGAGAGTCCCTTTCTGGGCACAGTACAAGGTGTTGGTTTTAACCTTTAAACCTTTAATTCTGTTTTAAGGGGGTGGGTGGGTTGGGGAGAGGGTTGAGGGAATGTTTTTTAACTGTTGCCTGTTTTAATATGTTGTACCCTCCCCCGGTTGCCTAGCAGAGAGGTGGGCTAGAAATAAAATTATTATTATTATTATTATTATTATTATTATTATTATTATTGTCTTTCTGCCAGAAATTAAAGACTTTTTTAAACAGACAGATCTTTGGAAATTAAGGTCTAATTGGTTTTTCCAGTCAAAGTAAACCCACTGACTTAGTTGTTGAGTGGTAAGTCAACACTTAGGCAAATCCAATAGATTCAGTAGGTCTACTATAGTTATCAAAGGATTTAGGGCTGAACTTCCATATTATGGAAAGGATTTCAACTAGATGTTAATTGGTATCAAGGTGGCTTTAATTTATGGTGGCCTTATGAATAAAAGACTTCTAAGACACCCTGTCATCAATAACTTTGTGCAAGACCTTAAAGCTGAAGGCCATGGCTTGCTTGCCTTAGTCTATCCAACTGTAATGTGAGCTTCGTCTTTTCTTACTGCTCCTCACTTTACTAAGCATTATTTCATGAGATGATCAAAGTACAATAGCCTCAGTCTATCTTCTAGGGAGAGTTCAGACTTGTTTCACTCTTGGATCCATTTATTGGTCATTTTGGCAGTCCATAGTATTGATAGAACTGTCTTTCAGCTTGATGGGTTATGTGTTCTTCATTTACTTCTGTGTTTCCAATTGTGTTTTTAAGTTTTCATGAATTAATTTATTTCATGTATTTTCACTATTTTAATGTTAGTCATCTGTTATTTTCATGGGGGGAAGCAGATAAGACAAATAAATAAATGCAATCTAAACTTCATATCATAATTCAGTCTCATATTTTCATTCATATGATCTATGTTACCAGTTATACTCAATAAATATAAATGTACAAGGGAGGAAGCTGCCTGCTGCCAGAGCCTGAACAGATTGTTAAGAAAGCATGCTGGAAAGGGATGGCTGGTTGCCCGGGTCCCTGTCCATCTTTGGAAACAGTGAAGCCTTATTCTAAAGTACAAACTGGAACTTCCCTCCAAACTCACCTCCTGCTGACAAGAAAAATAGTTCCATTGATTAGAGCAATCAGGGCTTAACTATTTTGTTTACCTCCAGTGAATGGAGACCTGCCAAATTGGCTCAGATTGGTACATCCCCATCATGAGGTATTGTACAGCTTCCAAAGATGTTGTACATCCCTATTTAGAGTAAAAGAGGTTAAATATCTATACTTAATTGGTTTTGTCTTGTGTATGCATCTCCGTTGTTTTCAACTGCCCAGATCATAATAAGAAATAATCAGTGCCTGAAGAGCACATTCACATTGGCCCTTTTGTACAGAGGCACAAGCTTTTTACTTATCATTTTAAGCACATGTTGTTTTTGTACCTTCCATAGAAAAACACTGCAGTCATGTCTTGCCCTACTTAGAAGTGTTCCCTTTACTTTGGGAGACAGCCCCAAAGTTAGAGGTGAGAGAGAGAGGGAGTCTCTCTGAGACCTGTTTCCCTGCTCTGATCTCAATCATTCAGACTCCTCTTCACAGAGGGTGAGAAAATCTATGTATATGTTTTAGTTGGTAGTTGCTTAAGCTTAGCTACACTCTTCTTAGATTGGTCAGGAATAGAGCTTTAGTTCCCATACTGTTTCCCCCATCTTTTACTTTAAGAAACAGCTTACGCTGAACATAGACTGTTGATTTCTGCTGCTATATTTTTTTCTGTCTTTTAAATTAAGAAATAATTGCTTTTGCTACAAAATCAGCTTGTCCTTGGCCTGTTTTCTTCCCTTCTGCCTCATTTTCACTTGGAGACACTCTGGTTAATTGTCCATTTTTAAAATCTTCAGCCTGAAATGTCCTGCAGACAGTCAATGCCTAGAGGAGTTTTTCCCTTCAAATCAGTAAACCCAATGCTTTGCTCTTAAAACTACATAAGCCTCTTTAAACTTAAATTAAATGAGGAAGGTTATTTAAAATTTACTGCAAGATCATACTAGACTCTTTCTGCCAAATGTGTACTGTATAGCAAAGAAAGGAGAGAAATAGAAAAGGAAAACAGGGAAAAGCTAGTCAGAAAACAAGAACTAACACTCAAACTTCTGTTAGCAAATTTAGTGAGTACTACCTCATTCTTATAATAATTCCTCCTTCTACACTCCTGCCCCCACACAGAATAGCTTACCACATATATAGCTGCTAATACTAATATGCATTTACATGTGAATCCTCCCCCCCAACCTCAGTGATGATCAATAAATTGATGATTTAACTAGGGTATCTGTTCTCATCTATGACTACTTTGCTCAGGATAAGAGTATTGTTATGATGGCAGATTTAATATAAAGACCCCTTTTTGGGTCCCTGCCATGGCCCTGGACTAGGAAGAGACCTTATCACCATGAACTCAAGGTGTGCACATCACGTAGACACCTGAAAGGTCACATCTGCACTTACAACAATTTACAGATCAAAAGGGTCAAGCCTAGGAGTTGCTAAGCAGGCCATTCACACCTAGAGAATTTATGAGTGCCAGCCAGGATGTGTCCGGCTGAAGAGAAGATAACATTAACATCCCATCTCTTCTCCTTGGAAATTGTCTACATCTAAGATGAGGAATTGGAATCTTTTGATTATATAATAGCAACTCATTGCCTCAGACCAGGTTTAAGGGTATAAATGATCACCAGAATCTCAGGCACTTTGAGGTCTGGCTAGATTTCATGGTGACATTGTGCCACTGTGAACTCTGACTAGAGTCCCGGCTCTTTCTATTTCCTTTCCCTTTTCATAACGGTTGAGGCTATCCATCTTCATTCCTTGTTGGAGCAGCCTCCTTCAGGTAATTATCACCATTAGAATGTTTTCTCTCCACCATTTTTGTTTCCTCTCCAAGCTAACTACTTTATTCCTGAGTTCTTATGTGTATAAGTGTCCGTTAGAGTGTCTTTGGGTCAATGCAGACAGCCCATTTGGGGTGGCTCTCAGCCACCCCTGGGAGCAGCAGATCAGGGCTGCAGCAATCAGATGCTGCAGCCCCAATCCTCCTTTTTGCCACCTCCAAAAGAGTGGCAAAATTCCTCTCCTTTGAGGGGTGGTAAAAGGGCACCCTTAGAGCTTCACCAGCAGCTCTTTTGTGTTCTTTTGGTGCAGTGTGTGTGCACGCTGCACCAAGAGGGTGTCCTGATGCCGTGCGCCATGCGGATGGGCACGCAGCATCAGGGTGGTGGCAAGGTGGAGTTGGGGCAGCTGGCGTGCAGTTGCCCCACCCAACTACATGGCCAGGCTGGCCTATCGTGTTGGTCTGCATCGGCCCTTTGTATGTTTGAACTCCCAAATAAATTACAGTTCATTGAAAAGCTTTGCCTCTATCAATCTATTCCCTAGCCACCTCTGTAAACATAGGATAAAAGATCCCATAGACTTGAACTTTAGTAATTCCCCAAGTTCAAGTCCTTCATTACATTATGCATGGCCCCAATTTGCCATCCCTAAATAATAATAAAAAGCCTATTGACAAAAAGTATGGCATAATTAATGTTTTCTTGCATGTAGCAAATTTAAATCAAAAGCAAAAGTAAAACACTGTCATGTGTCTAAGAGAATAAAAGTAAAAGAAGCCTAAGGGGGAATTTGGTATTTTCTGTCTTCTATTTAATTTAGGGTGGGGGCAGAGGAATATTGTTGGAAGAAATGTATGCATTCTCTTTCCCCTCATTATATAGATAGGATTTCCTATTTAGGTCCCTCTCTCTAGTTAAGACTGTCTCTATCTCAAGATTCTAAACTGTTAATCTTATAGGTGCATGTGTCTCTTGTTTGGCTCCTAGTCATATATTTTTCTCAATCTTCTTGCCATATATAACTATCTGATATTAGGATTTAGTTTTGTTATGGAATTATTTATTAAAGCCATTATTATTGTTTTTAAAGCATAAACTTTATGTTTGTTGTCTTTCTGAGTCATTCTTCATTCTTTAAGAGAGCAAGTTTAGATAACAATATCCAGGGCCACATTTCTACTGTTCTGCTAATGGAAGACAGACTCTAACCAGTTTATCTTTCATATTTATATATTTAAGTTTCCTTTAAAATGGCTAACACCCTGGGAAACTAAAATTACACCCCACAGATATTAATTACATTTTCTACTGAAACTGAAAGTTCAGTTCCAGAACTCCTTTTCAGAAAAGGGTTTTTAAAAAAATTCTTCTGTCAAAATAATTCATTTGAAATTGAAAGAGGTAGAGCATAATAAAACTGCATCTTGTAGAGCAGAGTAATAAAAAACAATAAAATCATTCATAAAGATTATCAATAGCTAATATATGTCTTTTAAAAAAATCTTGTATCCTAATATCACCCTCTGGAATCATGTTACATTTATATTGCTATTCAGGGATTGTAACACACATTGAAAGACTACATAGAATATAAATGCAATGTCAGAGATTACAGAAAACCACAGGGGAAATTAAGAACTGTTTCTTATGTGATGTTATAGGCTTTAAGCCATTGTGTTCTGGGATTCAGGTCATTATTGTTTTGTAGTTAGATCTTTGATAGTGATTGAAGATATTTTGAAGGTAGGAAGCACACTGTAGAATCGCACCAGAACTATATACACAAAAACCTGTGCCCTTTCTGGCTAGTATCTTCCCAGAGAACTGCAAAACCATGAAGAAGTTTCAGAGCAAAAGTACACTTAGCTGACAGGTGTGCCTCTCTCTATCACCTGTTTTTGTCAGTTAAAGACTTTCATTAGGTTCAAAAGTGATGGATAAATCTCAACAATGATGGATATGAAGTACATATTTATGATGGTGATACATTACTCTGACTTTTGGACTAGTTGGACAGCAATATCTCTAAAAAAATCTAGGTGTTTAGTTTATCATAAGTGGAACATGAGTCACTAATATGATGTGGTTGTGATAAAGCTAAATGCAGATTTCAACTGCATCCATAGAGGTACAGTGGTACAGATAAGAGTTCCATAGATGTCCATAGAGGTACAGATCATGAGAAGTAATAGTTTCATTCTGTTCTTCATGTTCAGCTTGTTAGTCAGACTATCTTTGGAGTATTCTGCCCAGTTCTGAACACAGAAAATTGGAACAAATCCAAAGGATGGCAACCAGCATGATGAGGCATCTGGAAATCAAGTCCTATATCATGAATGGCTGAAATCATCATATGATTATATATACCATAAAAGTGTTAAACTTATGGGCATCTTTACCTTGGAGAAGACAAGAAGAAAGGAAGAAAAATAATTATACTCAGGTATCTGGAAGGCTATCAAACATAAAATGGTTCTTTGTTGCTCCAGGGAGCAGGGTGAGAACTGATAGATGAGAATTACAGGGCAGCAGATTTTTGTTAAATATTAAAATAAACATTGTATGGCTGCTTGACAATGGAACAAAGTGGCTCCAGAACTGGTGGGCTTTCTACTTTCCATCCACCATCATCTGGAGGGAGAGAAGTCAGGCCATCTCTATTGGGCCTAGCCTGAAGAAGAAGAAGGGCCCTCCCTCCATCCACCATCATCTGGAGGGAGAGAAGACAGGCCATCTCCATCGTGTCTAGCCTGAAGAAGAAGAAGGACCCTCCCTCCAGTCCATCTGCTTTGGTCCAGGCGGAGGGAGAGAAGATCTGATGGACTTATTCCCCTTCCCCACCACCATCCCCTTCTCCTTTTGTGTTTTGTCTTTTTAGATTGTAAGCTTGAGGGCAGGGAAGCATCATTAATCCACTTGTAAACCACTCTTATAGCCTTTGGCTGAAGAGCGGGGTATAAATAAATAAATAAATAAATAATAATAATACTTCATTTGAGCTATTGTAGTAGATGCTGGAAATCATCTGACATTCATGCTTTTTGTAACATTGATACTCCATTGAACAGAATGTCAGACTAGGTAACCATTAGAGAACATTAGAATTCTATATTCTGTGGTTAGCTTGGTCAAATCTTACTTCAAGATGTGGCTGTAACCTACATGTTCACTTTATTCAAAGACTAAGCATGGGAACCTCAGTTTGGGTATGTTAATGCTTTCCTAGCATTGTAACCCTGATGCAAATCATCTTCCTACACATTTGTATTGAAACAACAGACTTTACAGCAGATGCTTGGGATGCAGGAGGTCCCAAATTTAACTGCTGGCATCTCTGGACAGAGATGGAAAAGATTTCTGTCTGAAATCTTGGAAAACTCATACCAAGTAAGAGTATCAATCATGTAGCCACTGGATGGAAATGGACTACAACTTCCAGAATTTCTCACCATGGTGAGTAAAACTGATGGGAACTGAAGTCTAGTTTCTGGAGGGCTGTATGATTAAGGGCAAAAACAGTTGTTTGGTGACTTTATATAATGTACAGCTACATATTTGGTTTAGTTTAAATTACTACATGTGTATGCAGGAGAAAGTCTTATAAGAAATGCTAGGCATAAGGTGGGTGATCTTTACTCTTTAGTGTGAACAAAATTTAATTCCATGTTACTACATGGGTGCCTAGAATGAATGAAAGTAATTGATCACAGCAGAGTATATATCTAGTTGTGTGCTATGCATTTACAGACCCTGAGCCAGGTAGGTCAAGGGTTTGATTTTGGTTTCAGGAGGCATCTTGTGTTCGTTCTGTAGGGATCTATATAATCAGAGTGGGAAAGCAGTTATGGCAAGAGTATATTGTAGTGATTTTAATGAGTAAAAAGTAAGAAACAAAATCCTTAGTCTTGAAACTCAAAGGCTTAGTAGCTAATAAAAACCTGAGACACTGCTTAGAGCAGCTATAATTATTTTATACTGACTAAGAATTTGCAGTAATAAATTTTAAAAGCTTATGACAGTATACTACATGCGTGCATGTGTATGCATGCACCCCCCCCAAAAAAAAACACAACCAAGAATGAGTGCAGAAGGTGGCTTGGACATTATAGGGCCTAACCAGACTGCCAGAAATAGTGCACATTAAATTGAGGCACTACCCTGGCTCAGTGCTAGGGAATCATGGGAATTGTATTTTTTTCTGAGACATTGAGCCTTCTCTGTCAGAGAGCTCTGGTGCCACAATAAATTACAGTTCCCATGATTCCCTAGCACTGAGCCAGGGCAATGCCTCAATTTAATGTGCACTATTTCTGGCAGTCTGCTTAGGCCCATAGTCTCTTTCAACAGTTCCCTCTAAATATGTGTGTCTGCAAGCTTGCAGCTTATAATTCTTGTTAGGATGTTTCTTTTTGTATAATCATGCAACCAACCCCAGTACATACACCTTTAAATTCATACCATGGAAAGTGTACCTTATGTATATATTTTATTTTCTCCCCCTATATACTGAGATAACATCCTTACATAGACATTAAGTGCCAGAAGGAAAACAGGACATTTTGTCTGTCCTTGTAACCCCCAAAAACCCCTGAAGTAAAATGGCTGAACAAACCCACACTTATGTTGGTACCCAGGGACCCATTTACTCTAAACAATTATAGTATTACTACTCAATCTTAACTGTTATGGTTCCATCCTTTATAGAATCCTAGCATTTGGAGTTTGGTGAGGTACGATATCTGTTTGACTGAAAATTCTAAATATCAATCCTTAGCTGCTAATTCTAGGATTCCACATATTCAAACCATCAGAGTTAAAGTAGAAAATAGAACTATAACTTTGTATTTTGAATGGGCCCTAGGTCCTGGCCTAAGGGGTAGAGAATAACTTCATGATCCTAATCAATTTCTAACCAAGTTACATGCTTTAACCATATATGCAATCCTCATATATGATCCTAAACTATTCCTAGTGAAGTCACATGCTCTCAGCCTAAATAAAAGGCAATGGCAAACCTCCTCTCAACAAATCTCACCAAGAAAACCCCATGATAGGTTCACCTTAGGGTCACCATAAGTCTGAAACAACTTGAAAGCATGCAAGGTTTCTGGGCCTGACAAGATGTCCCGGGAGGTGTGTTGTCTCCCTGGGGCAAAAATCTGTGATGTGACAGCAAGGCTGACAAGACTTGTCAAGCCTACTGACCATAAACCCTTCTTCTTGGTCTATGTGGGAATCAATGATACTGCAAGGCATAGTTTTCAAAATATCAGAAGGGATTATGAGGCTTTGGTTAGGAAGCTGAAAGAGCTGGATGCACAGGTTGTTATCTCTTCTCCCAGTTGAAGGGCATGGTCCAGGAAGGGAGAAGAAGATAGCAGATGTGAATAACTGGCTCTGTAGATGGTGCCGCCAAGAACAATTTGGATTTTTGGATCATGGGCTGCAGTTCCATGAGGGTGGACTTCTAGTAAGAGATGGACTGCATCTCAGCACAGTTGGCAGAAACATTTTTGCCAATAATCTCAAGCATTTGATCAGAAGGGCTTTACACTGAGTCATGTTGGGGAGGGAAACAGTATCTTGGAAGGTATCTTGGGAGGCAGGAGTACATGGGCTGGAGATAATTTTCAAAATGTTACAGAGGGAACAAGGCAAATGATGCAAGGCCCCAACAGTGGGAGGCAAAAAACCTCACACAGGCAGCAAGTGGGGAGGACCCATGGTCTTAGATGTTTCTACATTAATGCACAGAGTAAGGGAAATAAACAAAATGAACTTGAATTCCTATCACAACAAAGCAAATACAATATAATAGGCATTACTGAAACCTGGTGGGATGAGTCTCATGATTGGAATGTAGGAATAGAAGGGTATACACTTTTTAAGAGAAATAGGCCAAACAGAAAAGCAGGAAGAATAGCATTTTATGTCATGGATGCTTACACCTATGAAGAGATCCAGGACTTAAATCCTGGAAATCAGGTGGAGAGCATCTGGATAAAAATTAAAGGGGAAGAAAACAACAGGGATGTTATAGTGGGAGTCTACTACATATCCCCAAGTCAGACTGGGGAATTGGATGATGCCTTTCTAGAACAGATGACTACACACTCAGAAAGGAGAGATGTAGTAGTGATGGGTGACTTCAGCTATACTGATATTTGCTGGAAGTCAAACTCAGCCAATACTTCAAGGTCTAGCAAATTCTTCACTTGCCTCAAAGACAATTTAATTGTCCAAAAGGTGAAAGAGGCTACAAGAGGATGAGCTATTTTAGATTTGATCCTAACTAACAGGGATGACCTGGTAAATGGGATGCAAGTAGCGGGATCCTTAGGTGGGAGTGATCATGTTCTCCTGGAGTTTCTTGTACAGTGGAAAGGAGAAGCTAGGCATAGTCAAACACTCATGCTAGACTTTAGGAGAACTGATATCAACGTGGTCAAGAATACTAAAGGAGAAGGGAGTTCAAGATGGATGGGAGTTTCTCAAAAGGGGGATACTGAAGGCACAATCTCAAACTGTTCCAATGAGAAGGAAAAATGGGAGATATCTCAAGCAACTGGGTTAGATAACAAAAGAACTTTCAAATGAAATAAGTTTTAAATGGAAGATGTATAAGAAATGGAAAAGGGGTGAAATCACTAAAGAGGAATTCAAACAAATAGCTAGCACACGTAGGGGTAAAGTCAGGAAAGCCAAAGCACAGAATGAGCTCAGGCTTGGTAGTTAAGGATTAACTACCTTAAGGATTAAGGGAGTTAAGGATAGTAAAAAGGACTTTTTTGGATATATCCGTAGCAAAGGAAGGAAGGAGGAAACAGTAGGGCCACTGCACGGAGAAGATGGAGAAATTCTAACAGGGGACAGAGAAAAGGCAGAACTACTCAACACCTTCTTTGTCTCAGTCTTCTCACAAAAGGAAAAGGATGTTCAACCTGAAGGACATAGAGCAGAGGACACAATAGGGGAAATGCAGCACAGAATAAATAAAGAGGAAGTACAGGAATACCTGGTCAACCTAAATGAATTTAAGTCTCCAGGACCAGATGAACTATACCCAAGGATATTAAAAGAACTGGCAAATGTAATCTCAGAGACTGCAATAATCTTTGAGAACTCCTGGAGAACAGGAGAAGTCCCAGCAAAC
>JAIPUX010001232.1:91576576-91590451 GCA_020142125.1 Phrynosoma platyrhinos | reverse complement strand
CTGGATTCAACTTCAATTTGTTTTTCCTCATCCAATCCATTATCGCTCCAAGGCAGTCATTGAGAGGAGAGATGCCTTCAGAGGTCTGAGACGATGATTTGGTCATGGAGAAATAAATCTGGGTGTCGTCAGCGTACTGAAGACACCGCCCTCCATGCCTCCGAATGATCTCTCCCAGCGGCTTCATATAAATGTTAAATAACATCGGAGACAGGATGGCGCCCTGAGGGACGCCACAATTAAGCTCTATTTTAGAAGAGCAACTGTCCCCGAGCCTCACTCTCTGGGATCTGCCAGAGAGGAAGGAACGGAACCACTGCAAGGCAGTGCCCCTGATTCCTAACTCTCTCAGCCGATCCAAGAGAATGGCATGATCTATAGTGTCAAAGGCCGCTGAGAGGTCCAAGAGCACCAGCAGGGTCACACTACCCCTGTCGATGCTCAAGCGGAGGTCATCGGTCAGAGCAACCAAGGCAGTCTCAACCCCAAATCCTGTCCTAAAGCCGGTTTGAAATGGATCAAGATAATCGGTATACCATGCCATGCCATGATTCATTGTTATAAAATTGTGGGATTTTTGGTTTTGTGAGATCTTTAGCCTTCTCTGTTGGAGAGTGTTGGTGCCACAGCAATCTACAAATCCCAGGATTCCATAGAATGGAGCCATGACAGTTATAGTGGTGCCAAACTGCATCAATTCTGCAGTTAGTCAGCAGTCCCTGTGAGACTGAGAACATGTAAGTTGCCCAAGGTCACATGGGATTTCATGAACTGGGATTCAAACCCTGTTCTCCAAAGTTATAGTACAATGCTCAGACCATTACACCATGCTGGCTCTGAGTTAAAGCTTACTCTAGCTTGCTAGCTTACTCCAAGCTTATTAGTTTACTCTAGCTTACTCCTAGAGTTAAAAAAGAGGGGTACATAGTTCCACAGTATATACTTAATGACCCAATATGGTATAGTGGTTTGAGTGTTGGACTATGATTCTGGAAGCCAGGGTTTGATTCCTTGCTCAGCCATGAAGGCCACTGGTGACCTTGGGCAATTCACATACTCTCAGCTTCAGGGGATGGCAATGGCAAACTTCCTCTTAACAAATTGTGCCAAGAAAACCCTGTGATAGATTCCCCTAAGGGTTGTCATAAGTCAGAAATAACTTGAAGGTACACAACAACAAATATGTTTAATGTACGACGTATGTTCAATGTATGATGAAATTTGACCTCAATCCCCACTCAGGAAAGGGCCTTTGCAGACTGCCAGAAATAGTGCAAATTGAGTCCACTTTAAGGGTTAGGGTTAGGGAATCATGGGAACTGTATTTTATTGTGGCACCAGAGCTCTCTGACAGAGAAGGCTCAATATCTCAGGAAAAAAAAAACAATTAGAGCAGAAAAGACAACTTTACACAGCAGATGTGGACAACTATGGCTACTCAGATGTTTTTGGATGTAATTCCCAGCTGCCTTAAATCTTGGCTATGCTGGCTAGAGTTGTTGAGTGCTGCAAAACATCATCATCAGACAAAGTGGCTAAATGCAGGAATATTTTTTAAAGGCATTATTTTACATTAATTAATGTATGCAATTTCATTTCTGGCACTTAACTGCATACTTAACATATCAACATGGTTAAGCATTTTGCTGGAGATGTGGCTTGTATTAGAATTTCCATGTTACTGAGAGTTGCAAGTGACATTTATGCATATGAAAGGAAGAATTGTTGGAACAAGCTAAACTTGGCTTGTGAATTTGTTTAGCAGCTTGAAGGTTATGTCAAGGAACAATCATTGTCTGTTCGGTGGTCTAGATGATTGGATTTCTTATTATCGGGGAGGTACTGAAGTGTGAAATAGAAAACCCATTGCTCCAGGTGAGAAAGGAAAGATCTCAGCTTGGGGAAAAGAGTGACACACTCTTTATATTAGTAATGGCTGCCAAGAAAGAGCTAGGCAAGGTACTTCCATTTTGTCAGAAGTAAGGTGTGAATTGGTGTAGGGAAGCTGTAATGAGCCACAGGTGTTTCCATCATCAACACTGATCTACTATTGGTTATGAAAGTCATTCATATATCAGGAATTCCTGCTAGAGTTTTTCATTGGATATTTCCTGATTTTCAAAAAGTTGGCTCAACTTTAATATGTACTTATCTATACAAGTTTAGGGTGACATGGAACTTGAAGAAATGCATTTTTTTTCCTTTTTGGTTTTGTTTTCTGTTTGTTTTGCTTTTCAAACCTTTACATTCAGTCTCTTAAACTGTCTTTTTAAAGATTAGGGGCCTAAGAAGACTGGCAACTGTGGGGTGCCCTGGGAAGGTGTGCCGCGGGACCGAGGCATCCCCATGCCTCGATCCTGTGGCGCACCTTCGCTGCCCCTTGAAAGGAGTGCTAAATTAGCGCTCCTTTCACAAGTCAGCGAAAGTGCACCTCAAAAGCTTGCAGCGCACTTTCGCTGACTTTTCTGCTGCAGTGTGTTTGGATGCTGCGGTGGGAGGTTGTCCTCGGAGCGCCGGCCGTGTGGAGGGCCGGCAGCTCCAAGGACGACCTCGGGAGAGGGATGGGGTGCTGAGCGTGAGGCTGCCCCTCCCCTTCCCTGCCTCCAAGACGGCTCTATTAGCCATCTGCCAAGGCCCTAAGTTTTCTGACAGATTATTCTGCAATAAATGGGTGATCCATATTGCCTTACTGATTCATCTATGAGATTAGTTTTAAGGACTAACTAAGCTCTAGCTCCCCCCCCCCTTTTTTTTGGCCTATGTACTAAAATTACAGATTGTTTGGAGACAGAGGCAGAGATAGAGACTGATGCCATTTTAACATCTTAGTGATTAACAATAAACAATAAACATCAACATTTACAATCTTTCTAGTTTTTCCTTTTGTATATGCATTTAATGAGGATATTTTTTAAAATAGGCATATTGAAATCCCTTTTGAGAAAACATAGTTTTATTGAACAAGATAAATACTATCCTGAAGGGTCTGAAGAAATGTTAATTAACCTCAAGAGACTATAATAAAACACTGTAAAATATAATGCAGGGCATTAGTTTTGTAAGGAAAATTTATAACAATGTAAAACATTAGTGGAATACAGAATCTCATTATTAATCACTGAATGTCAAATAGACACACCTCTACATTTGCAAGCAGAGCATGCATGCAATTAGCCTGTTAAGCACAGTTTATTTGGTTTATTTTTCTGATACTACCAAAATTTAGTACTGGTACATTTTGAATACACTGAAAGAAATGTTACCAATTATTGATAAGAAAGATCAGGTGGATTTAATTCAGATAAAGTGAGAAAAAAGAGCAATTTATTATTCTAAGTAATGTTTCTAAATGTCAATCCCCCCTAACTGCAGAACATGTAATCTTTTCTTGTTTTGTAAACTTTGTACATAGTTTAATTTTTTTTTGTATTTACATTTTGTTTGATTGCAATAATTTGATCATTTTAAAAATATAGTACACAGTGGATAAAATGGGTAAAGGAATACCAAATATGGAACAATTAAAACACATGTCAGCTTTCCTTGCTAGTGTCATCACTGTCCTTATGTTATATATGCACAGGTTTTTCTTCCAATGCATGGGTATATACAGATATATTTCCCCTACTATTCCCTTCTATTATAGCTGTTAGATATTAGCCTTAAAGTTGTGAGTAATTAGCCTTAAAAAAAGAAGAAGACGTTAATCACTATAGCCACCAGGGCTGCAGAATTGTGATCTGAAATTTCTGGCATAGGTGCCATGGATTTGGTTATGACTCCCCAGTGATAGATGAATATGCAAAGCAGATTATCTATGCTATTATGTTGTTTAGATAAACCAGGCCTGAATGCACACTGGTAAAATAATTTGTATTTACCCTGATGTTGATCCAGTATGAATACATGATGTTCCTCTGGATTCCAAGTGAAAGAACATTTTTTTATGCCTGAAGAGTTTAAACCAATTTTCAAAAGTTCTCTTTTCACTCACAGTCTCAAGAACAACCCTAACTACCACTTTTTACTCTACAGTTTTCTTTTGCAACATGTGCAGATCAGTGACAGATCAGTGTGGCATCAGGTGTGGGGGTGGGGGTCTAGCTGGAGTGGATGGGAGTGGGACAGATTGGTGGGTTGGATCCTCCATCTGGCAAGCATGTTGTCACCATATAATTTTTAACATTCCACAAATGGGCCTAATAATCCTTGCTCAGGTCATTCACCACTGAGATGGGAAGGGGAAAAGGATGCAGACAGTCATTTTGGTCTGCTGCAATTTGCTTCCTCCAAGTCAGGAGGACCTGGTCTATACCAAACCAAGCATCCCTGATCTACACACATGCCCATTGTTGTTCTCATGGCTAGGCTCAGCTGGGGAGGTGGCAGTGATGGTCCTGAGGAGAATGAGAAAAAAAGTGGTGCTCAGCTGAGATGGCAATGGCAGCTCTGTGGAGGAGAAAGCACCATTTTTTCTTTCTCAATCTCCTTCTGTCACCCCTTCTAGTTGATAGGTTTGTGCATGCTGGGAAAGTGACAGAAAGTGCAGCTATTGCTGTCAATTATATGTTTTGGACTAGAGGTGGACTTCTACTTGCCCAATAACTTGCCCAAATGTCTGGAAGCTGTGTTTTATGAGAAGCAGCTTAGGGATTTTGGAATGTTTAGCCTGATGAAAAGAAGGTTAAGAGGGGACATGATAGTCATGTTTAAATATTTGAAAGTATGTCATATCGAAGAGGCTTGTTTCCCATGACTCCAGAGACTAGAACAAGGAGCAATGGATTCAAACTACAGGAACAGAGATTCCACCTAAATCTCAAGAAGAACTTCCTGATGGTCAGAGGCATTTGACAGTGGAACACACTCCCTTGGAGTGTGGTGGAATCTCCTCCTTTGGAGGTTTTTAAACAGAGGATGGAAGGCCATCTGTTGGGGGTGTTTGATTATTGTTCCTGCATGGTAGGGGGTTGGACTCAGTCACTCCTGTGGTCTCTTCCAACTCTATGATTGTATAATAAAGTGTTGCAGCATAAGGTAAATGGCTTAATACCCAACCTCCATACTCCTTAGTGACACCACTGGATCCACAAAAGATCTTGCCAAAGGAGCAGCTGCCAAAAGCCAGCATCTCCTTTCCACTTCCTCCTGATGGTCCCACCATCCCATGCTGCCACCTGGGCTCTCTTTTTATCTCTTCCCCCATCCAGCTCCCTCTGTCTATGCCCCACGTGGCCTCTGCCTCATGTATATGTGTGTTGGGAGACATTTAAAGTTCCCTTTCTTACTCATAATCTCTCACTGGGATATGAAGGGGGGAGGGGTTTGGATAGAGGAGCCATCCAATGAGAGTGAAAGGTGGGTGGTAAGGTTGAGAGGAGAGCTACACACTAGAACTGGATTATTTTGTGGATTCTGCCTTAGAGGTGTGCTCTCCGAGGCTTCAACCATCCCTGTCTTTAATTGCTGTGCCAAAAATCCTTTTAATTTTCTCTCTGTGTTGTCCTTCTGCTGACTGGCAAAGACCTTTCGATACAAGATGACCATTACCAATTTCTGACTGCTGAAGAAAGAGCTTTTAATGGAGGGCTACTGTATTTTTATTTTTTAAAACTTTTTTGAAGTGTTTTAAAAATGCTTTTAATTTTATTTTATTTAAGCAACACATTTTATATAAGTATGTGTTAATAAGATAACGTCTTGTGAGTTGCCTTGAAGCCTAGTTATGGGGAGCATGGCAGGATACAAATCATTAATAAATGTAATATGTATTGGGAGTTGAGTTTGGGATCACTTGTCTGCATATAAAGTGTGTGCTCTGCCACTGAGCTCTCTCTCTTTCTCTCTGCATGCCTTCAAGTCACCTAGCAACATATGGTGAACCCATAAATTTCATAGGGGTTTCTTGGGCAAGGAATACTCACTTAGAGGTGGTTTTATCAGTTCCTTTCTATGAAATTTAGCCTATAGCATCTGACATTCATTGGCAGTCTTCTATCAAAGTACTAAGCAGAGCTGATCCTACTTAGCTTCCAAGATTAGATGACATCTGCTGCTCAGGCTATTTAGGTTCTCTGCCACTGAGCTACAGCTTCTCATTTAAACCAAAGGCAAATCCAGCATTAGCAAACTGTAATCAAAAGCATGCCAATATATTTGATGATAATCAGAAGCCCTGTTGTTTGCAACTTAACAACGTGGAAACGTTATTTCTTGGATGGCAACTGCCAGAAACTCCCACCCAGCATTACCCCTATCCATAATTAAAAAAAGGAATTTTTCAAGGCTCTGGCAGAGATTAAGATTATACCAGAATTCTTTTTGTAATATACTGTCAAAATGGAGTTCTGGTCTTCCTAGCACAACATATGAGTCAGCTGTCTATGCAAATCATATTCTCTGTCCCCTTCTGGTATCTTCTAGGTTGAATGATCTCCTTTCATGAGTTTCAGAAGAGGAATCTTCAGCACTGATAAATCTTCAGAGATTTGACTTCCAAGACTGATGGAGAATTTGCCTGCTTTCTAGTTTCTTTTTCAAACATATTTTTTTCTTTCCTAAGAGCTTCCTACAAGTATCACTCAAAATCTCTCTTCTGCAGATGCATGCAAAATTAGAGATTTCAAATTAAAGCAGGCAGGAAGCCAGTAAAAGGTTTTCCTTTTCTACACAGAAGTAATTTTACTTTAACAAAAGATAAGAAATTGTGGAAGATGCACAATAAAGAGAGGCACACACCAGGGGCTAATAATATATACCTGATAGAAGGCTTGTTTTGTACTGACTTTTCTTGTGGATAGTTTTGAGTTTTGTTTCTGTTTCTGTTTTTTGCTTCTAAGTCAAATAACTGAAAAGGCCTCTATTTAGAAATGAATTACAGCTGTAAACAACATGAATAATACTAAGAATATATGTGTTACATTGTGTGTGCTACCATTTGAATCCATGTGGTTGTCTGAATGGTTCTCCAGCTGTTGTATGTAGTGTGGCTTGAAATTTGCTCTGAAAACTTTGCTCTGAAATGTCTCAGCAATGTGATCCAATGACTTCTTGACCTTGAAAGTACTCCAGTACCCTTTTAAAAAAAACCTGTCTATCTCTATCCTTTCCAAATTGACATTTTCTTTTCTATGAGGATTTACTATCAAGGTGTAAGCAACAAGTCCTGCTTCAGACTGTTCCTTGCATCGAGTTATTTCCAGTGAGTCTGAGAATATTTCCAGGATCATGCTCAGCTTTCCCTCAGGTGTTCTAGAAAATAAATAACCTAACTAAGGCTGCATTTACATTGCAGAAATAATCCAGTCTGACACCACTTTTACTGCCATGGCTCAGTACTATGGAATTCTGGAAATTGTAGTTTGTTGTGGCATCTTGACAGAGAAATTAAATGTCTCACAAAACTACAGTTCCTAGAATTTCATAGCACTGAGCCATGACAGTTAAAATGCAGTGAACTTGAATTATTTCTGCAGTGTGAATGCAGCCCAAGAGAGATCAAACAGTGGAACATGCAGCCTATCATATTGTTCCATGGAATAAAAGACAAGCTAACAATAGTCTTTATGTATAGAATGCATATATTAAATTATTATTATTATTATTATTAGGCAAGGTTGCAAAAGTTAAAATGCAATAGGCCTTTGAACCAATCATGTGTGCAAACTAGGACTAATATTAAATTATGCTTGAACCAATGAAACCTGCTCTATGTGGATCTGTCTTTTGGAAATGTTCAGAAGCTGCAGGTAGGCCAAAGTTCCAAAAATACTTCCTGAGGCCAGTTCATTTATTATTTATTAATTAAAATATTTATATCCTGTCCTGTTGGAAAAGAGAGTTATGGAGAGCATGTTAACAGCTATCTTCCTTCATTACCATATCTAGAAATGCTTCAAAATGCTGAATACTGAAATACCTAAAACTGCACATGACCAGCTTATTTTAGGATGTTATCACATGGGGGAAATCTGCTGGTTAATCCACACAAATCCCAAACAGAAACTGGATTTGTGCCTCACGATTTCACACGATGTCACACAGAAACTGGACAGAAACTGGACAGAAACTGGTGTTATCCGAGATCGTTTGAAATTTGGTAGTTTTGACGAAATGCATTTGCGAAATTACGGTAATTTCGCATTTACCGTAATGTGAAAAGCAAATGCTCATTTGGGAGCATTTCCCTACTTTTTCCCATGGTTCCAGGGTGAGCATTCCTCTATCTGCGCATGTGCAAGAAGATAATTTCTAGTACATTTACGGGCTTTTCTCGCTTGTGTGTGAATGTTAAATGTGCTTACTGTAATTTCACAATTAAGGTAATTACGTGTGAAAGCCATTTGCGGAATCAAGGTTTATTTTCGGTTTATTTTCGGAATGCCTCATTTCCACTTTATTATCGCTTTCTGGCCCATGTGTGATAACGTCCTTAGAGACCATCCTTCCCTATATGAGTCTGCTTGAATTTAAAAAGCATTGGGGGACATTCTCCTTTCTGTTCCACTTGCATTAGAGGCATATTTGGCAGGAATGTGAAAAAGGATCTTCTCATAGGCCTGTCAAGCAAAGACTAGGCTCCATCTTTGTGTGTCCTTCAATTTAAATTCAAAAAACATTCTCAAACAGAGAGGCTTTGGGCATTTAAGATCACTTAACATTTGCTTAAATACGTGGGAGTGAACTGGCACTCTTTCATACTGCACAACTATAGCTCTTACAATTCCAGTTTAACTGTCCTGGCACCATAATATTGAGTCATGACATTTGCAGTTTAGGGAGATGTATTTAGAATTATCAGTCAGTAAGCTCTGTGCCTTACACTGTAAGCCTATTTTCCATGGGGTGCAGCCGTGGCAGTTAAAGTGAGATCATGGTACTGTAATGACATAATGTAATAGTGCCACTTCTGATTGCTGTTTGTTTTTTATTTTATTGATGTGTTTTAATGCATTTTATTTTGTGTTTTGCTTATAACTTTTATTTTATTGTTATCAGCCTTGAGCAACATTTCTGGTGGAAAGACTGGCAAAATTAATAACTCACATATGACAAAGAAGCATCACTAGGGGGTGCAGGGGTGTGGAATGTACCAGATGACATCTTAAAGCAGGGGTAACACCATTGGTCCCCAAACATCTGCTATGGGCAGAAATGGGCTGTGGCATTTGCCTGTGTCCCTTTAAAACACTGATAGTATGAGGGTGTGAGGCTCGGTGGGAGGAGAAAAGAGAGACCCCAGTTCTTAAAATATATATTTAAATTTACATTTTCAATTTTATAAATTTGAATTTTCAATTTTTTAAAAAATATATTTTTCTAATTTTTTATTTTTTTACTGAAATAGCTTTACTGAAATTTTACTGAAATCAAGAGATGCTATGTCTACCGCATTCCCTTCATCTATCAAGCTGGTAATTGTATATATATATATATATATATAAAGAGATCAGATTGGAATGACTTGTTTTTGAGAAAGCCATGTTGTAGGGTAGGACTTCACAACAGTGATTTCCAGGTCCAAAGAGCAAAGACCAAAAGAGCAGCCAGGTCTGTCTATGGCTGCCATTTTTGGCACTAAGCCCAGCCTGCCATTAATTTCTTTTTAATTTAATTGGTAGAACTAGACCATAGAGTTAGAACTTTGACATAATGCCCTTTTTGTATTAATTTCTTTGGATTGAATTTAACTTGCCTAAGAGCAAAAGTAAGAGCTACATAAACTTTAGTGGCTTTTGTGGCTTTCCTCTCTTTGTTTCTTTGTTGTCGAGGGGTACCCCTCCCAGATGGGAAGGGGGTCAATAACATGAGCAAATAAGCCAGGTCACAAAGAATAAATAAAAGAGGAGCTGAAGACTGAAAATAGAAAGGGAAGTAAGAGGATACAGCTAGAGAAAGCTACCTAAGGTGAGTGAAAAGGAAACTCTAAAGTAAGCTCTAAAGTAAGAAAGTGAAAGAAAATGAAAGTTAGATTGACATGGTACAAAGCTGGAAAATGGCAGAGTAAATATGACTATATTAAGCTGTAAGTAGTATGAAGTTTGGAGAAAAAAGGAAGTAACAATGATCCAAGAAACAAGGAGACCCAGGAAAGTTAATCATAATCTAGATAAAATTAAAATAATTGGAAAATCTAGCCAAGAAAGATCATGTCAGAAGGAGGATAGGGGACAGGGCGACAGGCAAGATTTTTTAAACGGGACAGAAAGAAAGAAATGGCAGAAGGATGACTGGGGATGAGACATCTAGAAAATACTGTGGCATCATGTAGCCATACTGTATAACTGCATTTGTCATCAAACTGAACAAGCAGCTGCAGTGGCAATCATGGTAGCCACCAAATATTGACAGCAGCAGCCTTGATAGGTTTTCAATGTAACCTTTTTAGTGAACTCTTCAGAAACATAATTTATAATTGCCATTGGGTTTTAAAATATATATACACACAAACAGAAACACAAACCAAAAACATTAGATACTTTAGGACTATTTTTTAAATTGAAACTGGTCAGAATGGAAATGTAGATGACTAGACTTAATTGCATAAGTGGATAGCACTTGTGGACCAAATAAATTAATACACAGATAACTTGACAAAATGTTTGCATATTTCCTTGACAAAATGAATGCACAAGATGATCAGAAATGTGATGACAATATTCATCCAATCAATGACATGGAAAGTGTGTCAATATTCTTTAGCTTATGGTCATTATTTCCAAAGGTAAATATAGAAGAAGCTGCATGATCCACTTCATTCTCACTATGACAGCTTAAAAAAAAATAAAAATACGATCCATCTTGTGTGTGGGGGGATGGGACAGAGTTGAGGTCACAAAATTTAGTAGGACAAGGACACAGAAATGCAACTTGTTTTTACATCTCAATGATCCACACTTTGCACTCTACAATTTTGAGTGATACCAATAATTCAAAAATGATAGCCAGCTGTGTATATGTATTTCTTTCCTAACATTAGTTGTTCTAAAGCAGACACCCTTTGTGATACCTATGGTGAAATAACAGTTTGAACAGCAACCTTATCATCACATAAGAGGAGGATATGGATTGGAAATGTGAAAATATAGAATCAGACAAATGACGTTATGCTCCTATTTCTTGTTCTGTTTTGAGCTTCTTTGTACTACTTTCATTTACTTTCCGCAGTGAATGGTTTGATTGTTTTCTCTTCTAGTTACTTCACATTACTAGAAATCATTGTTCATTTTTAACCAATTAGCAGCTTTGTTGAAAATTCCCTGTAATAGTCAAATATGCCTGCTTTCGATTTTTTTTTTTTTTTTGGAAATTTGCCTACTTTACTTTAAAATAGCCCCATGGTTTATGATCTTTCTTTACATATGATAGCATTTACCATTCTACATAGCAATAGACAGATCAGAGCAATCAATCTCCATAATGTTTTAAAGGGCTGAGGGGAAGAAGACAAATAAAATCCAACTAATCCTGGTCCCCTTTCTCAAGAAAAGAATTAAGATCATAAGCCACTGCCATTGTCTTATTTCTGAAGGAATAGCAGAAATACAGGAAAGCACTGTAGTGTAGAGTGTCGGACTAAGACTTTGAGAGACAAGGGTTCAAATACCTACATGGTTGTGGAAGCCCATTGGGTGAAGTCGTAGGCTTTCATGGCCAGCATCCATAGTTTTTTTTGGTGGGTTTTTTGGGGCTGTGTGGCCATGTTCTAGAAGGGTTTCTTTCTGACGTTTCGCCAGCGTCTGTGGCTAGCATCTTCCCAGGAGCTGTTGGCCAACATGGGACTATTGGCCAACATGGCTGAGGCTTCTGGGAGCTGAAGTCCCTCAACCCTTAAAGGGGAAAGGTTGCCTACCCTTGCTCTATAGATTTGAATCAATGGGAAAAGTCATGGTCCAAAAGATTAAGATACACATTAACAACAATTTAAAAGAAAATTACTATAAAATGTTATACAGATGGTATATCACCCATTCAAATTATCAAAAATAGAAAAAAATAAATGCTGGAAATGTAAGAAGGAATTGAGCACATTTTATCATATAGGTTGGGAGTGTAAACAGGCTAAAAGTTATTGGAATGAAATACATCATGTAATTGAAAAGATTTTAAACTTTAAGATTGTAAAGGAACCAGAGAATTTTTTGTTAAATATAAATAATGATGATGCTCTAGAAATGAGATATGGTAGATTATTATTTTATATGACTATAGCAGCTAGGGTGACTTATGCTTCGAAATGGAAGCAAACAGACATCCCAGAGATAAAAGAATGGATCTGAAAATTGTATGATCTAATGGAAAATGATAGACTAACTCAAATTTTATGGAAGAAAGATCCTAAGATATTTATGGAAACATGGAAATCGTTTATTGAGTATGTAAAATAGGAATATGGTCAGATATGGGGAACTGGTATAGAACAAAATATATAAACCAAAAAAGAAAATATGTAAGAATGTTTAAGGTGTAAGTATGTGTAAAAAAGTTCAAAATGAGATGGGTGGATACACAAGGGTTTATAAGGTCAAAATATAGGATAACATGGAATATATTGAAAAAATGAAAATGAACTGTGGAAATTTGATAAGGAGAAAATATTTTAGGATGAATAGAAAAAAACAGAGAAAATAGAAACAGTAGGTTACAGAAGGAGGTTAGAATGCATTGAAAGTGATGATTATTTGTAATTATTGACAGTGTTTTAGTAAGTGTTTTAGTAAATGTTTTGTTTTTCTCTTTATTTAGTGAATGCTGTTTGACGAATGTGATATAAACAATGTATTTGGAATTGTTTTTAATTAATAATTTTTTAAATAAATAAATAAATAAATAAATAAATAAATAAAATCCATATAATAGGTCACCATGAATTGGAGTCGATGTGAAGGCACATAATGACAATAAACAAATGTATACATTCTCTTTTGAGCAATGTGCAAACAAAAATAGGGAAGTTTGCAAAAGGGGGGGGAATCAACCCACACCTCATTAATTTTTCTAGGATGATCTATCACACTTTGGGCATCTTCTACAAACTGGAGAAGAGATGATTAAGAGGTGATATGATAGCCCTGTTTAAGAATTTGAAAGGGTGTCACATTAATGGTGGAGCAAGCTTGTTTTCTGCTACTGCAGAGACTAGAACATGGAACAATGGATGCAAGCTACAGGAAAAGAGATTCCACCTAAACATTAGGAAGAACTTCCTGACAATAAGAGCTGTTGGAGTGTGGTGGAGTCTCCTTCTTTGAAGATTTTAAACTGGATGGCCATCTGTTGGGGTGCTGGGAGTTCTTGCATGACAGGGGGGTTGGACTAGATGGCCTTTGTGGTCTCTTCCAATTCTATGATTCTATGAAGTGCAGCTCCCAAACACTATGTACAAAAGTAGAAAATTCCTTTTAAAAAAGGAGAATTTCTCCCTGTGCAATAGCTTTCCAGTGAAATCTGATGTTCTGTGTATGTTCTTTTGAGAAATGGAAGATGGATGTAATGTTTCCTACAGTTCATTTGTATAGGCAGGGGGAGCTTTGCAATTCTATAGGCATGATCTATGATGGAAAGAATGAAATGATCTTAACAGGTGCAGATCTCAGGTTCATTTTGGACCTCCCATGCCCAAAGAATCTCTAGCTGAGAGAAAATTGTAAGTGAAGTACTAGTCCAGTGGAAACTCCAGATAAATGACAGGATGCTATTTTTGTTGTTTTGTTATAATAATGTGGAATTATTTTGCAACTTTTATGAAACAGTCCAGTTCATGTTAATGTATGTATGCACACCTCATATGTTTCTTGTTTTTAATGTTCCATTTATCAAAAATAAGAATGTATAGATAAGTACATATTAAAGTTGAGCCAACTTTTTGAAAATCAG
>JAIPUX010001232.1:91553906-91564432 GCA_020142125.1 Phrynosoma platyrhinos | reverse complement strand
CCATGTTTTTAGTTAATACTATTGTTTTGTCTTCATTAATCTTAAATCCGGAGTATGAACCATATTCCTTTATTGTTTGTATCAAGTGATATATACTTTCTTTAGGTTCTTCTAAGAATTCTTTTTTTAAATGAGTTAAAATTATCCCACCTGGAGATAATTAAAATTATCCTGCCTTCCAATAAAATAGGAAACATCATACATTTCATAGTGGTTTTGGTAAACTGTTATGTATTTCAACTTGAGTCACAGGGTCCTCCCAATAAGTATGCTCAACTGGAAAGGTCTTTCAGTATGCACATCCATCTATGTTTATAGAAATAGCAGCATTGATATTAGATGGCATATCAAAACAGATGCATTGCTAAAGGTCATGAAAAATTACCTCTCATTCAGATAAAGATCCACCAGCTGCCTTTAACTCTTATGATGAAGGTGCCCTTTTGACAAGTTACAAAGAGTCCATGGATGCTATGAACTATATTTGTATTCCTGATACTAAACAAAGCAATTATGAGAAAACAATTCCTACAGCTTTGTTGGCAACAGCATTTCCTCCTTCTCAAGACAAGTTGTCAGTAAAATGAAGAGAGCTTGCTGGTGTACACAGAATCATAACATCTTAGAGGTGGGAGGGACCATAAGGGCAATATAGTTTAACCATCTGCCATGCAGGAATACAAAACTAAAGTCCAAAACGCACTGCAGAAATAATCCAGTTTGAGACTGCTTTAACTTCCCTGGTTCAGTGCTAGGGAATCCTGGGAATTGTAGTTTATTGTAGCACCAGAGCTCTCTGACAGAGAAGGCTAAATGTCCCACAAAACTACAGTTCCCAGAATTCCCTAGTATTGAGCCAGGGCAGTTAAAACGGTCTCAAACGGGATTATTTTTGCAGTGTGATTTGGACCTAATGCTCTTCTGAATGATGCCCATTTAGACAGAAGACCTTATCACACAGCACTTACAGGAATGGGAGCAGAAAGGAATGGAACAGAACGGAACATGACAGTACAAAAACGCATGTTACAGCACAGGGGAATGTCACCGATGCTGCCTGGAGTCCTCAAGCTGTTCCCCAGCCATTCCTGGCAGCTGATTTTGGAAAAATGGTTCAAAATTGTTCTTCAAAATTGTCTGCCAGGAACAGCTGGGGAATGGCTTGGGGACTCCCAGTGGCATTGGTGGCATTCTCCTGTGCAGTAACATGCATTTTTCTCATGTTCCTTTCCATTCCCGTTCCTGTAAGCATCATGTGATAAAGTCTTCATTTTTAATACTTCTGAAGGAGGAGGGTCCATCAGCCTCCAAGGCAGTCCATTCCACTGTTAAACAAGTCTTACATTAAATACATGTATTTAAATCTAAAGTCTCACATATGTTTTTCTGTGCTTCTAGGGCATGAGTCTTGGCCATGTTAGCAAATAGAAAGTTTGATCCAGCTGTCCCATTTGCTACCAAACAACCTTCTTTCTCTACACTAGGGCCAAAAAAACTTTTAAAACTCTTGCTGAAGTATACATACACATGTTCCTGCCTTCATTTATTTCCTTTCTGGTGCTGGCTGATACAGGCCACTTCACTGCATCACAAGACAGGGCTGGTCTCACTGACAAGATTTTTCTTCTTCCTAGGAAGCAGAAAAGGCTTTCTAATATAAGTTCTGATATTTCATTCTATGCAAGAGGGAAAGTCTATGTAAAATGTTTAATGGTGCATTCAGCAGCTCAATCTAACTTTCATCTACTCAGAATTAAGTTGTATTGAATTCAGTGGGACCTGCTCCCAGATAAATGTGTGTGATTGCATCTGTAGCTATTCACCTGTAAGGATTATTTCATTTTGAGGTGTGCTGTAAACAGCCATATGTTTGCATAAACTGTCACTTGCATGGAATCATTACAGCTTTTATTGTGTATTTTGTTTTTTAAAGTATAGCCCCATCCCCACCCCCTTGATAGAACTGCAGTAAACTAATTACAATTGTGGGTGATAAGTTTCCAAGTCTGCTATTTATTTTACTGTAAAAATAGAAAAGAGACTTAATAAATTCACATGGGCAGTGAAGTGTTCACCTCTGGGAAGACAATAATTGTTTCAGCAATGTATACACATGTTTTCTGGCATTTTCATGCTTCCTTTTTCAGGTACAGTCCTGACTTATGAAGTCCAATAGGAACATATATTATTTCCTATAAATAAAAACCCCACATTAATGGAACTATTTCCCCCCTCTCTTGAATAAATAGAACAGGATGGTTAGCTAGGCTAATTATGTAGAGTTCTTAATATTTTTTTGCTTATTGAAAAAACAGCAGCTGTTTGTATTTAGAAAGGGAAAAAAATAGAATCTACTTTTGAAAATCAGCAACTTTTAACTGCATCTCATCAAATAAAAATGGAATACCTAACCAACTGAACCACAAACCAGCATAGAGTTTGGTCCATAGCATGCACTTAACACTGAACTGGATTGTATCCATTGCGTTTCCTGTCACTAAGAATATAAGATTTTCTTAACTCTTACATAAATTCCTGATGTTTGTCACCTCTTGTTCTTTTAACATAGTGGTGTCTGTTGTGGCTCACCCTGTCACAGAAAAGCTGTACTGTCATGTCCGGGGGGGAAAAAAATCCATTGCCCCTTGATAGTCTATTCCAGAACTGCTGCTGAAACATAACAAAAGCTCAGCAGTAAAATCTGCAATGCTGCTAGAGTTAAGCATTTCAAAGCCCAGTTTCTATGGGATTTAACTGAAATAAATGGGATTGACAAGTACTTACTTTTAGCTGGACTGAGGCCCTTAATTTTTGTTTGTTTCTTTGCACTGATATTTTATAAATACCTCCTTTAAGCACCCAATTTAGGATTAACCATGAAAGTTATGGGTAGGTAATCAGTTATCTGGCTGAATATGCAACAGGCTCATATACCTTTAATACTTAACATATTGTGGAGCAGGAAGACATACTGGAAAGTTCTGCAAAGTGGACCTCTGCAACATCTTCTCCCTCACCCCCACACCTGCCTTTAATCTGCTGCATGATCCCCACCAACATAGCCATTTACTGACTTGTGGAGGGGGGAGGTTGGTGGAGAAACATTCAACTATGTTTCTGTAGCTGCATATACAGCACTGTTGAACATAAAGAAAACAAAAATAATGACCACAAAGAACTTACATACATTCAAACTAGACAATGAGGAAATAGAAATAGTAAAAGAGTTCTCACATCTAGGATCAAACACTGATTGGAATGGGGACTGCAGCCAGGAAATCAGATTAAGAATGGGGAGGACTATGAAAGAACAAGAAAAGATCCTAAAATGCAAAGACATACAACTTAGCACAAATGTCAGAATCATACAAGCCATTGTATTCCCTATTACCATGAATTGCTGTGAGAGCTGGACAGTCAAGAAAGAAGATAGGAGGAAAATCAACACATTTGAGATGTGGTGCTGGAGAAGAGTGCTGAGGATCCCATGGACAGTCAAAAGGACAAGGAAATGGGTCCTAAAGCAGTTCAAGCCAGAAATATCCCTAGAAGCCAAGATGACAAGACTTTTAGACTGTTATACTTTGGACACATCATGAGAAGGCATGGATCATTGGAAAAGACAATAATGTTAGTAAAAGTGGAGGGAAGTAGAAAGAGAGTTAGGCCACATGTTAGATGGACGGACTTTATTAAAGAGACCACGAATATGAGTTTGCAGGAGCTGGGCAGAGCAATAGAGGATGGGGGGGGGGGCTGGAGAAGTCTCATCCATAGGGTCGCCATGAGTCGAGACCAACACAAAGGCAGTTAACAACAAACACACACAGCACTGAAGGATGCCCTCAGAATCTATTGACAATTAAAAGTACAGGAGTCTACCCTGTATTCAACATAGAAACCCTAGTTGTGGAGATGACAGTATTGTTAAGACAACTTCTACAGTGCATGGCAGTAGTGCAATGGTGGCCAACTGTGAAGAGCGTTGGGATATCCCCCCCCCCAGCTGGCTGCAGTATCATGCCTGTCACAATCAAGAGAAGTGCCATGTCATTTCTGGTTATCATTTTTGGCTGAAGAGAGGCTGCAGTCTTTCACACCTACCTGCAAGAAAGCTACATTTAACTGAATGGATTTACTTCTGAGTAGGAGGAATACTTGGGGTGCATTAACCACCTCAGGCAGCAGCTTTTGGGGAATCATGGCTAAGCAGATTACTGTATTAGTTATTAACTTATTTTTGTATTTTTTTAATAGCCAAGGAGCTGAGAGAGGCACCTGTGTCATTTTCTAGCTCAAAAGTGCAAAAATAACTTAGATTTGGTTACAATGTCCCTTGATGTAGAATGTGAGAAGCGAGTACTGTTTGCTGATCCACATGCCTTTGGCAGCCCTGCCGTGAAAACATGCATAAGATTTCAGGTGGCTCTAACTGAGGAAGGCAGGTTGGCTTTCAAACTGGTTTCCATAGTCATAGTTCTAAGTTCTCATTTTACTTATCCTGAAATGAAAGCTTACCAAATTCTCATAAAAAGGGAAAATATGAGGATTTGTATCTAAGCATTTTGGAAGCATTTCTGTCACCAGGATGATTATCTGAGGAAATGTCAAACATTTCTTGTGAACCAGTGTGGCATAATGATTTTACTATTGGACTGACTATGGGAAACCAGAGTTTGAATCCCTGGTCAGCCATGAAACCCTACTGGGTGGCCTTGGGAAAGTCCTATTCTCTCAGTCTCACAGGACAGTAATGGCAAACATCCATTTAACAAATCTTGCCAAGAAACTCCTGTGATAGGCTTGGCCTTGGGTCTCTATGTAGGAAATGACTTGAAGGCACTAACAACAACAACAACAACAACAACTTATTATTATTATTATTATTATTATTATTATTATTATTATTATTATTATTATTATTACAAATAATAATTTGTATAAATTATTAAGCCAAACAATTTAACATTCTTAGTTTCTCCAGATCATTATTTTCAAGGAAAAGCATTCTGAGTTGGTGGAAAGTCTGATCTTAGGAATGGGTGGGAAGGGGCATCCACTCAGAAATTCACCTGCTTTTCTGCCAACAAAGGGAAAGATACTAGGAGAAAAGCAACTGGGAAGAGGGATTTTGAATGGAAGAAGATAATGTTTTCATTACACATATCAATTGATCTTCAGGAACCTCAGCTGATGTATACAGGGCTGGCCCAAGACATTTGCCTGCTTGAAATAAGGGGTAAGATGCCCCACACCTTTATAGAAACTAATTTTACTGGCAGTTGAATCCTGCTCCAGTGCTGATGAAAGCACAATATTTGCCACACCATCGGAGTTCAGCAGGTTAATTTATGTGATGTAAGGTAGTCTGTTGGTGTTTTTGTAACTCCATACATAGCACTGAAGGTTGGCCTCAGAATCTGTTGATGATTAAAGACACAGGAGTCTACCTGTATTCAACATAGCAACCCTAGTTATGAAGATGACAGTGTTGGTGAGGTTTCTAACAGCTTCTACATTGAGATTTTAAACAGCTTGTAAACAGCTCTGCTATCCTTCCTCCATCATTTGGAATCTGAAAAATTTAAGAAGAATGAATATGAATATAAAGATATATTGAAATAATTCAACACTGGGTTCCAGGGCATTATCCCACCACTGCTCAGTTATGGATGGCGTTAGGACATCATTGCATTCATACATTAAAGGTAGCTTTTGCAACCCCATCTTTCTAGTTCCAGCCCTGGTTGTATGTAGTGTTGGAAAATGTGAAAGGGATTAGTGGATGCATTTTGATGTTTCTGTCCTTAGTTAAGGTGATAAGTGGAGGGTATCTTTTCAAAATCAGTCATCCCTCCATTTCGCAGGGCATCCATTCCAGATCCCCCCCCCCCAAAAATGGAAATTCACAAATATTCAAGCCCCATAGGCTTGAATGGCCACGTGCTCCTGCATGAGGCTCTGTGTGTGTGCCACGGGCGTGTGAGCCATTTTAACTTTCCCCATTTGCAGATCTGTGAAGGACTGAGACCACAGACTCAAAATCTGAGAAAATCGAGGGATGAGTGTAGTTGGTAACATGAGCTTTCATAGACTTGAGTTTACTTCCTCGGATGCATGCTACCAACTTCTATCTTTCAGTTAGTCTCAAAGGTGTTACAAGATCCCTTGACATATGGTTCCTTACCCAAATGCCAATCTGTCTTCTCAAAAGTTCTATAAGATTAACTAACTTGAAAGAGGCCCAAGATATCCTACTGGGTTTAACTTCAAAGTGGGAATTTGAACCTAGATCCTCCTGTGCCTAGTTAAGAGTGTGTTTTGCTTGCTTTATAGTCACTTATACTGTTATACCACATTGGCTCTCTGCTAATTGATTAACCCACTCTCATCTTCTGCTTGCCAGTGTAGCATTCCATGTATGAAATCAGCAATACAAATAAACATGTATAAAAGATCAGATACATATTACAACTATAATCATAAAAGGGAATACCTATTTGTCTTTGGGATTCATAAGTCATCGGAATTTAATGCATTGTTGTTGTTAGGTGTCTTCAGGTCAACTCTAACTTATGGCAATCGTATTATAGGGTTTTCTTGGCATGATTTATTCAGAGATGGTTTGCATTTGCTTTCTAGATGCCTCAAAATGTGACAGAATTATTTTGGTTGTTTTCCAAGTTGCAGTACCAAGCTTCAAGTTGAAATTCCAAACAAGGGGATTGTTAGAAGCAAAAAGGGGCAGAAATAACTCATCAGAAAATTATGGTTGTTGTTGTTGTTGTTTTAGCACTTTGTAATTGTGTTTACCTTAATATGGTTCCAATATCTCTAATCAAACACCCTAGAGGACCATAGTGGAAAGGGCTTATTTCAGCAGAGTCACAGAGGTTTGCTGGTGTGGATAAGAAGACTGAATAATCTCTTTTTTTGTTGTTCTTTACTTTCTTTAGAGAATGTGGAAGCTCAGCTGATGCATATTCATTATGCTCGAGCGAAGGCATGATCTCCTTTCCCATTCCATAGTGGTTCTTTCTGGAGAAATCTTTCAAGAAACCATTTCATATGGAAGCCCATTTGTCTCATTTGACTGCTGAAATAAATGCAGTTCCATCTTTTAAGAGACAGAACTTGATATTGATTTACACTCTTAAACAGATTTTTCCTTCTTTCACTTCCCACAATAAGTTCATTTTTTTTTACCTCCAGCACATTTTTCTCCTCTTCATTATGCCAAGGTACTTTATAACCATTTTTACAGAATGCCATTTTGATGTCTGCAGTAGACTACTAGGATAGTATTTTACAATAGATTGAGGGAAGGAATAAAAAATACCCTCTTAACATGAAGAATAGTATAATAAGGCATAGTAATTGGCAGAGGGTAAGGGTTCACTTGTACAATGAAGCTCAGGAAGAGAACTGTGAAAATGGAACTTACAGTTTTACAGTCATTTCCATAAAAATGCAAAGACTAAAATAAAATATACGCCACTATCTTTCATTATTAATGCTTCTGGTATGTTAATAAATCTACAAATAAAATTTTCCATTTCTCCAGGTACTTATAGAAGTCTGAAGACAAGGGTTATCTTAAACGAGGTTTTAGTGCTATACTCATTACCTGGGAGTAAACAGAACTAAACTCAGTGAGACTTACTTGTTAGTAAACATGCATAAGATTGTGTTGTAGTTGATTGACCACTTAACTAATTAATAGATTCATTACCTGATCAAGCTAAAATACTTTATATATTACCAAAACCTCAGTATAAATGCTCATTTGATACAGTGAATGGACTGAAAGATAATGGATACTTTAATTGCATTTTATTATAAAGACATTTAGTATGATTTCATTGTGATACACCTTGAAACCCATTTTGGGAGAATGGCAGGATATAAATTGAAAAAAAATACATTTAAAGTTTATTTTCTTTGTCTTTAACACTTAACATTATTTTTACAATTTTCAGACAGGAATGTTTCATTTTGCTCATTCTGGACTTTCTGTAAATAAGAACACAGTTATTGAGAGGGGAAAGCCTAAGACTCCAGGTTGGCTAGTCTCCAAAACATTACTTCATGTGGAATGTAAAAACTGTGGGATGTATCACTTTGTGTGCATCTGTGTCACATCCACTTTACAATTTATTCCATTGTGTCTAATTTGCCCTTTTGCTTTCATTTTTCCATTCCTTTTCAGTGTCTGTAACTTCATCCAAAATTTGTAAAGTTTTCCTTTGTTGATTTGACATTTTATTCATAACAGACTTATCAAGTTTGATATTTATCCCTGGTGGTAGACACCAAGGAGATGAGTGGCCATGAATTTACTAACCCAGCACAGCTATCATGTCCTCACTGGCTCTGCCCACTATCAATGGTTGAGGGATGGCCTGCATTGAGCAACCTTGCATTAGGCTCTCTGTGTCACTTGGATTATGATTGCACAAGAACAGTGGGACAGTTTCTGTGTGTTTTGGTATTACAGTCACCCCTCCATATCCATGGATTTTGCACCCACAGATTCAACCATCCATGGCTTGAAAATACTCCAGAAAAATATTCCAAAGAGCAAACCTTGAACTGGCCATTTTATACAGAAGACACCATTTTACTATGTCATTGTTTATACTGGAACTTGAACATTCTCAGATTTTGGAATTGATTTTGGGGGGAGGGCGTCCTGGAGCCAAATGCCAGTGGATACCATGAGCCCGCTGTATATTGATAAAGACTTTTTCTATTCATGGCCACTTTGTGGTGTTTTATGGAAGTGAAACAAAATTTATCTGTGGCCATTCTTTATCCTATGTGCATATGTGCAGGTGTAGATGCTTCTGCAAGAACACACAGACACAGGAATCCTGGCTTTTCTTCTCTACAAATAGGAACCAAATGTTCATTATTGTGGATAAGCATCTTGAAGAAGCAACAGGACTATGTGTATTTTTGTTGATGTATGTGCAAATCTGTGCAGCAGATTTTTATTTAGTCACTAGTTCAGTTCTTATAAATGAGGGATATTGTAAAATGAAATTAATTGGTATGTTTGCTAGATACAACAACCTTAAGAAATAACACAGTGTGAACATGCAGATGAATGTTTTGAACATGAAGTATCAATGTTCTGAATGGTAAAAGAAATAATAAAGCTTCTGCACATCTTTTGGTAAACATTTTTTTCATGCAACAGAGAAAGATCAGTAAACAGAGACATCATCACAGAGATTCTTACTGAGACAGGAAGCTTCTGCAGATTCAGATAGAGACATTGATCAGGTTTCATAGTCAATAGAAACAAGCCACAAGAGGCCTTTGGCACCAGCATACTTGATTCTTTATTAACTCTGTAAAAATAAAATTGATGTTCTTGTGTAAGCTCACCTGCTCAATAGGCCTGTATTTGAAATAACAGAAAATGACCTTCAAATAAGGAACTCACCAAACAACATTTGGGGCAGTATGCCTTTGTTTGGGGTTTTGGTTTTTTTATTTTTTTGTATTTTGGCTTAATTGTGATTACTTGGGTGCTATGCAGCAAACCAACAAAAGTCCCTACAGCCAGAAAACCCAAGACATATGAACAAAAAACCAAACTGAAGGGTTCTGCCAAAAAATAACCAGGATAAAATAATCTCACTTCCAATTGCAAGAAGGCAACAATATGAAGAAATAAAAGGATAACTAAACCCTGGAGCAGAAAATCCAATAAAATTAAATTTCTGAAAGGGAAAAAATACCCCACTGAAAAGTATGCAAATGCTAAAAGTAAGTATTATAATGATAATAAAAAATTCAAAAATCAAGGCCAAAAAAACCTGAACCCTGAAGTAAGTAAGTCAGTAGAATTTCTAAAAGGGTAACAATACCCCACTGAAAAGTGGGCAAATGCTAAAAATAATATAATATAATAATAGTAAATAATAAAAACTCAAACTTTTCTTAATGGTATTCATGAAAGCATCAAATTTGATATGGTATATAATTCCTGTACAGTGAATTTCCTAGATATAAATATTCAAACAAAAAGGGGATCATTTGAAACGAACTTATATAGAAAACCAAAGGATGCTAATTCATTTTAAAGATATGACAGCTATCATCCAATGCCTCTTAAAAACAACCTTCTGTACTTACAATTCTTACGTATCAGATGAAATTGTAAAACATTGGAAGGGTTTGAAAGGGAATCGAATATTACATGCCTCCAGTTTTTGGAGAAAGGGTATCCCTTAAAGGTTATAAAAGAGGCACAAGGCAAAGTTCGTAAGTTAGATTGAAAAAAAAAACACTTTTGTTTGATTCTAGACCTAAGAGAGCACCCGATAGGGTAGTTATACCACTGACTTTTAACACATTCACAGAGGGTTAAAGAAAGTATTATGAAACATTGGCACCTGCTGGAAAATATACCCGTATATAAAAATAAACTGATGCTTGCCTATAAACGTACTCAAAATCAAGAATATATTAATTGTTTAACTGTTTAATTGTTTAATTGTTTAATTGTTTAATTG
>JAIPUX010001232.1:91530676-91540712 GCA_020142125.1 Phrynosoma platyrhinos | reverse complement strand
GTATATCCGAAGCTCTATATTTTAACTGGAAAAGATGGGGGGTCGTCTTATACACTGGAAAATACATTGAGTTAATTGAGCATAAGAGAGAAAAGCTATTTACCTCTGAAATGTAACCTCTATTGGGGAATCAAAACAGCAGCTAGGAGGGTGAGGAGGCAGGAAAAATTTATTTCAAGGAGAAGTACAAGGATGGTGGTAAGACAGGTGGGGACACATCTGTCACAATGGATTGGCACTTTTTTTTTCTTTTCTTACACCAAGGAATAGCTTTTAATGTGTTCAAGGTCAGAGCACAGATCTCCAGCAGAGATGAGCTGGTTATCATATGTATTTTGAAGAAAAGTCAAACAGGTGAAAGAAAGTTAAAGTAGACTCTTTCTACTTATAATAAGGTATTTATTCTTTATCTCTGAAGGGAGCCAGATCATACTTCCCTCCCTCCCAAATAGCTACTGCTATTTGACCCTAGTTTTCTCAGCATGTTATCCTGTGAATCAGATGACAGTCACTCTCAAGGGTTTCCTGTGATATTTCCATGGAATGGAAAGAATATTTGGAGATATTAATTAAAAAAAACCCACATTTTTTTATTTTTGAGAAACCCTGATAGAAAAAATCCTAGATTGCTTAGAATCTTCACAGTCTAGGACTTATTCTGGACAAAATTCACATGTGATTGGTTTGCTCAGAAAACAGCATTTTCTGTGCAGGAAATAGCATTTCCTGGGTGGAAGATAATATTTCAGTGCAGAAATATTCATTCCTGTGCATAACATTCTGTTTTCTGTCCAGAAAATGCTGTGATTGGGGATTTGTTTTGCTTAAAATTCACGCACTGTTGACTTGCATAGTAAGCAGTATTTTTTGCAAAGAAAACAGCATTTTTTGAAGATAAAATAATATTTCTGTGTTAAAGCATTATATTACATATGGTAAACAATCTTATGCTACCACCAAATATATATATTCTCAATGCCACACATCTTGCTAACAATAAAGAATCATAGGGTTCAACTGCACTGGAGTTAATATCACCAAGGTAATAATTTAAAGCATGTTGCTTGGTTTTATCAGCCATTGACTTCATGAGTTCCTTGTTCCATATGGAGTTCTAGGTTTTCTGATCTATAACAAAACAAGGCTGTCTATAAGAAAACAAGGCTGTGTGAACATTAGTATTTATATTAAGCAAAGTGCAGTAGGGTTATCTTGTAACACCTTTGAGATTAACTGAAATAAAGAAGTTGGCAGCATGAGCTTTGGTAGACTTCAGTTTACTTCCTCAGATGCATGTAGTGAACTGGAAACCAGGGACAGGCATATATATGCCATTGCTATGTGAGAATGTAATTCAAATTCAAAATCCTTTGTTTATGGAAATAAAGTAGCAAGTCCATTTTTAATTATGATTGTCACAGAAGCCAGTTTCTTCAGTATCTTGCTATGTTATGTATCAATAGGATTCTAGCTCAAAATCTTTCCCCCAGATATACTGAACTCATATAGAATGTCTGTTCTAGTTGTGGAACTAATGCAGTCCTCCAGAATTCTCATCTGCCTAGCCAGTATAGTCAATGGTAAGGGATGTTGGTGTGTGAGTCCAGCAACAACTGGAGGGCCAAGTAATTCCCATCCCTCATCTAACTAGTCTTGCACTATTTATAGCTAGTTGTTAATTTCGTCAAATATGCCATTTTGACCAATTTTATTTTGAAAGACATAATGATGTGCCTTTCTTGGGCTTAATTTATGTTTCTAACTTTATTGAAGTTAATATTTGTTTTCATTTCCGAGAGGGTATGGTAGACTCTGAAAGGTTTGTACCTCCTTCATTTTATTTAGAAAGAAAATTCTGACATACATCTAAAATGCCCCATGAAAATTACAGCACTTTAGACCTTTGAGGGGAAACTCTTTTGGTGTGAAATGCCTTCTGAGTTAAATGTAGCTGTAATCTGAGGCAAATGCTTCTTTGTATTAAGATGAGATCATACTGTCTCCACTTGCTGATCATACCAAATCAGACATGCACATAAAAACTGGTAGCCCTGGAAACGAAAACATGTGTATGGCTTCTGCTTTCAGAAGTGGGATACATAAAGTAGGAGTAAGGGGGGGAAGCAGACTGGTGGCATGGGGCCGCCCTGGGAAGGTGCATCGCAGGATCGAGACATCCCCACACCTCGATCTTGCAGCACTCCTTCCCCGTCCCTGAAAGGAGTGCTAAAATAGCGTTCCTTTCACAAGTCAGCGAAAGTGCGCCTTAAAAGCGTGAGGCGCGCTTTCACTGACTTTTCTGCCACAGCGTGTCCGGACGCTGCGGCGGGAGGTTGCCCCTGGAGTGCCGGCCGTGCGGAGGGCCGGCGGCTCCGAGGGCAACCTCGGGAGGAGGAAGGGGCACCGAGCGTGCAGCTGCCCCTCCTCTTCTCTGCCTCGAGGAAGGCTTAATAAGCCGTCTGCCGAGGCCCTAACTAACTGAGATGGTTAGTTTTCAAATAAGTAGCCATGTCTCTTATAGCATAAAAAGGAGGAAGAGAGTAGGAGGGGGAAAAAGAAATATGGTAGCACCTTTAAGACTAACTGGTTTTTATACAGGTCAGAGAGCATTTTGAACTGACTTTTATCCTTCTCCCACATCAACATTAACTAACCATTATAAAGAGCTAAAAGACCTGTATCACTTTATGCAGCCCTTTGAAAATTTACAGCAAGGGACACAATTTGCATCTTTCTGGATCCGGTTACATTGTATCCCACTCCCACAACTGTATAAATATGTTTTATACCTGAGGCCGTGCTACAGCATCTAAAGAAATGGGTTTATATCCATGAAAGCACATGCTAAGATAAAAACAACAAAGGTGCTGTCACAATTCTGTTTTTTCTCCCATCCCTTCCTCCTTTTTAACTGAGATGGGCATTGTAAAACCATGAATTGGACTGAAATGAAGTTATACTAATCTAGACATGGAACATTTCCTGGAAAATCAGTTTTAGTAAGGAAGTTCCAAAATAGAAACTGAGGCTTGGTTCTCTGCACTCAAGTAAATTGGCTACTTTCTCACTTTTCCTACCCTGGAGCATTTAAGTACAACCAGATGAATCATCATTCATTTTTGTAATATATTTACTAGGAATCAATAGTTCTCTGAGGGAGGCAATTCATCCTTTATCCAATAGCTGGCTTGTGTACTGTTGAATTCCCTCTTTAACCTGTTTTGCACATAAACCATCAGACCAACAACATATAGATTAATTTTAATTTCAGCCATAGTTTCCTGTTTCATCAATGTCAGATCTCTACAGGGAAGGCACATTGTGTTTTGCCACTTTTGTTTATTAATACTACAATGCATCAATAGCCGAGATATAAGGGAGCCTAAAGAATGAAGATGAAGAGATTTATATAGAGAAGTGAAGGTCAAATTATAAGGGCAATAGACAATAATACTTCTAGTCCCCAGTTTTTAACATTTCAATAGATGCAGATCTGTAGTGGCCAACACAGAATCATAGAATCATAGAGTAGGAAGAGACCACAAGGGCCATCCAGTCCAACCTCTGCCATGCAGGAACACACAATCAAAGCACCCCAACAGATGGCCATCCAGCCTCTTTTAAAAACTTCCAAAGAAGGAGAGTCCACCACACCCCGAGGGAGTGTGTTCCACAGTTGAACAGCTCTTACTGTCAGGAAATTCTTCTGGGTCTCCCTATAGCCAGCTACTATTGTACCTGACCAGCTGTTCCATTGGAGGAATGGTACATTGGAGGAATGGTACATAACTTTTTGATCTGTCTGGATGCGCAAAAATAAATACATGGATTTATTGCTTTAATAATTTAGAAGCTACTTCCATAGACAGTATAATTGAACATGTGATAATTCCAGTTCAAAAGACCATTTTAATACAACTAACCAATGACTGTTTCTGCCTCAGAAAATCCTGAGGTTTAATGTACTCCGCCAATGGGAGTGTTCATTGAACTCCTGCAGATTAGTTGGACTGTATGAAGGCAACACCGCCAAAGCTAATACCTGGGTTGGGACTCCTTGCGGAGGCGACCGTCTGTATTTTTCAGCCATTTTCCAGGATGACCCCATTGCTTTCAATTACATGTTTGCTTAGAATGAGTTGCCTAAGCCTTTTCCCCTACAAAATAAACATATAGGCTGACGCATGGGCTACATGAATATGAAATTCATATGGTCAAAAAGATTACCGTTTGGCCATTTTTGAGTGATTTTTGCCAATTTTGGGCTAATTTATATAATCTCCCATCATTCTCTGTTTGACCAGGAAGCCCGAGCCAGCCAAAAATGGACACTGCAGAGTTTCTTAAAGGCACAGTGCCTCTATTCTTTGCCTCTTAATAACACTATTTTTAATTTACAGGTCCATAACTTATTGTTCATCAGACACGACACCACCAGTTTCTACCCCAGTGCCTGATGCTGCCACAACATTGATATGCAGCGAACATGCTAATTTCTAGGCTATCTCTTGTTCTGCTATTGAAGTTGCTTGGCCTCTGCTACATCCCTTTTACATAAGAACTCAGCTCTGGAGAGCCGTGTGTGTGTGTGGGGTGTGTGTGTGTGTTATATCTTTCTTTCCCTTTCTACATTATTCCCCCAGTTCATGTAAATACAGAGTAAAGCTTCTATCCTTTATTTCCTTCATATATGTGTGTGTGTGTCCCTAATTAATTGTGATTGAACCAAGGTGACTTGTGATGCAAAGGGTGTGTGTGTGAGCCAGAGGTCTCCACCGAGGTCCCCTAGATATCCTCCACACCATGCCTTGCTGTACCAGAGGTCCTCCCAAGGTCCTCCAAATGTAATTCCCATTTGTGCCCTGTGACATCCTCCAGGCCAAAAGAGGTCCTCTACAGTGTTCCTGCCAGTCCAAAATCAGTTCCTGGTTCCTGCAATCCAGACCTGATTCCAGCTGTCCCCAGATGTCCTTCCCTCTGTGTCCTCCAATGTTCCAGATGTCCTCCAAGGTCCTCCCATTTGCCATTCCTGGCTCCCAGTTCCTTTGTCTCACTGCCACATCTGTGCAGTGATGCCACACTGCAGGTCAAGGTTGCCACTTTTGTGCACCTTCTCTCCTACACAAGAGCAATTACTACCATCACTCTCTTCCTGCTGTTCCTGCTGTTCCAGACATCCTGGTCTACCTCAATGTCTTGCTTCAGTTCAATGGACGTTGCTCATGTGTCCTGGATTGTATGAGCATAGATAGCCAAGTCCTCATTGGTCCTTCAAAGGCCTGAGAGGCCTCATCAGTGCTTAAAATACCTCTCGTGGTGCCTTTAATGAGCTGCCACCACTACAAGTAACCATGCATGAACTTTCAGTTTGTCTGCTCCAGATGGGAGTCCAAACCTTTTCTAAAAATTTTAGCAATCTGGTTCAAACTTGATGGACAGTTTATTGATGCTTTTGTCACCCACTACACAAACTGCCAAAGATTTCTGAACATTAGTTCATGGCTATTGATGCCACCCTGCTTTCATACTACACTGCCTTGCAAACCAAACAAACTTGAATAAACACACTTTAGAGACTTAAACTTACTGTGCTACATTTCTTCTTAGTATTAGATTCTATAGTTTTTGCATGCTTTGGTAGTGACTCATATTTTTAATGTTTGCCTTTACTTTGCTTATGCTTATCTGTATTCAAATTCATTAATTGTTTATTCATGTAATTCAGTGAGAAAGTGTGAGAATGGGTTCCTGAAGAAAGCCCCATCCTGGACAAAAGACTTTTCTAATTGAGATTATTCCCTAAAGCCATGAGTTAAGCTCCCCAAATTCACATCCCTACATTTTCTTTGGTGAAGAATAATTTGGAAATTCCCAATGTCCAAGGAACTCCTTGAACATAGGTCATTTCCAAAGTGGAAAAGTGAAAAAGTTACCAAAAGTGAAGCATATTCCCTATGCCGCCATTTACCCAAGAGTGAGACAGTCACATACACCATTGAAGCCAGGTGGTTACATAGACTTAATTACAGATCAAGCACTTAGTTTTAGGAGTTGCAAAACAGAATGATTCACACCTCAAGAGATAGTGGAGCCAGGAAATTTACAACCCAGATGGGTTCTGACAATAAGAGAGATAAGCTTCACTACTCCCCCCTGGAAACCTTTAGATGTTTGTTTGGCCCTTTGATATACAGCTATCAGTCTTCACCTGGGGCTATTTTCAGCCTATAAATAGTCTACCAAATTCTGGCTAAGGTGTGTTTGGTTAGAATTCCTGGTGACACTGTGTCAGTTAGAATTCTGATTCAGCCCTGACAAGTTCTGTGCCCCCCCTTTCTCCTGGTCAAGTCCAACTTTCATCTGTCCCTCTGGAGAACTCCAGACAGGTAATTATCACCATTAGAAAGCCTCTTGTGAATCCCACACTAACTTGCTACATTCCTGAGGTCTTGTGTGAATGTGTGCGTGTATGTTTTTGTATGCTTGACCCCTTAATAAAAATATAATTTAATTCAAATATTTTTTGGAGGGACGCAGATGGGCGGCCCTGGGCTGCCCCAGAAAGCAGAGGATCAGGGCCACTGCTACCACATGCCGGCAAATAGGGGGCCCAAGAGTCGCTGAGTGGCTCTTCTGTGTCCCTTCCAGCTCAGCGTGCCAGGACGCTGCGCCATCAGAACATCTTCGGGGGAGGTTGGGGTGACCAGCGTGTGGCTGCCCCTCCCCTTCCCTGCCTCCAAGATGGTGCAAAGGGCTGTCTGTAAAGACCCTTTGTCTCTATGCACCTATACCCTTAGTCATCTCTGTAAATGCTGGGTTTCCCTCCTGCTAACTATTTGAGCTAATATTAAAAATTCCTTCAGGTCGTTCATATTACAGACTAAAGCCAAGGTGTGGAAAAATTTGAGCTATTTCATTATCTTCATTGTCTACTTCAAAGTTATGTAATACATTTGTGGTCATTTTTATTTTCCTAATGTTCAACAGTAAAATTGCCTTTGCACTTTCTTCTTTGACTTTCTTCAATACTCATTCTAAGTCTTTGCTATTTTTGCTATTTGTATAGTGTTATCTGCATATTTAAAGTTGTTGATGTTCCTTCCTCCAATGTTCACACCTCCAACTAATTAAAACCTATTCACTTTTTTATTAAGTTAGAAATGAAAAGGGGAAACTTAAAGCATTTTTTTTTTTTTACTGAAGTGCTTGACTTAAGTTTGAATTTCAGTGGTAACTTAGGGCCTTTGCAGACTGCTAGAAATAGTGCAAATTGAGTCCACTTTAACTGCCCTGGCTCACTGCTAGGGAATCATGGGAACTGTATTTTTTTCTGAGACATTGAGCCTTCTCTGTCAGAGAACTCTCATGCCACAATAAACTACAGAGTCAGGGCAGTTAAAGTGGAATCAATTTGCACTATTTCTAGCAGTCTGCAAAGGTGGCTTTTTCCTGAAATAAGTTATTGATTTAGTCATTAATTAATTAAATGAGAGATGGTATTAAACAGGTAACATTGTACATTTCCCTTCCAGTTGTTTACTAAAGCTGAGTTCTTTTGGATGTCTGCAAAACTGCTTCTTACTTTTTTGTTAGTCCCTTAGGCATGGAGAATTACAAACCTGAATTCTGCTATTAGTCCCAACCAGAGTAGACCTACTTCATCAATGGGGTTTACCTATTACTACCACTATCAACAGTAGTTCTGCTCTAGTTGGGGCTGCATCTGCACTATAGAAATAATGCAGTTTGACATTGCTTTAACTCTAGTCACTCAATACTATGGAATTCTGGGATTTGTAATTTGATGGGTCACCAGAGCTCTCTCACAGAGAAAGCTAAATATCTCACAAAACTACAAATCCCAGAATTCCATAGCATTGAGCTATGACACTTAAAGTGATGTCAAATAGCATTATTTCTACAGTGTAGATGCAACCTGATCAGTAGGATTCAATGTTTCAAGTACATGGGTCCAGCAATTTACCCAAGGGCAATTCCAGTAGGATGAACTCTGTTACAATGTGTTCAGATTAGCAGTTTCAGTATGCCTCCCTCACTACATCCCATTTCTAAAAATAATTATGGATACATAATTACTGAAACCAGAAGATTCCTAACAGCTATTAAATCTACAGGCCTTCAGAAAGGTGTAGTCCCTGATTGCTTAGTCTATGTGATAGTTTAGTTGAAACCTGAATCAACAAATAATAAGGGCAGTTTGGAAGAGAGTAATCTTTGGTACCATCTGCTCTTCCTCTGTTCCAGACCAGACACTGCACTTTCCTAGAAAACAAATTGATGTAGCTATTCAACCTTAGACTTTTGCTTGTATCCATGTGGGAAGCAGTAAACTAATGAAAAGGTGGGAGTGAGGCAATGGCCCCATGGCTACCTGCACTGAGGGAAGGATACATATCTGTTTACACAATTACAGCACTGTGATAACCACAGCAGCTGTCATGGTTGCATCCTATGGAATCCTGGGTTTGTAATTTCATGAGGTATTTGGAATTCTTTGTTAGAGAACACTATGGCCTCAAAATTGCCTCACTATGGCAATGTAATTGTCAGTGTATGTATGTATATATATATATATATATATATATATACACCATTGTATTAGGAATTTCACAGGACATAATATGGCAGCTGGCTGAAGAAGCAGCTGGATGAGACAACATCTGGAAAGGTTGCACCGTGGTGGAGTGTAATTGCCACACCACTTGAAGGACATGTCCAAGATGATGCAATAGGCTGATGCAAGGGAAAATTGTAGCCACCTATGAGGGGAGATCATGCACAGTGTGCATAAATACAGGCATGACCTATGGACAGTGTGAGTTATTGTTGAGTAGTGGATCGTTGGTTGTCATGTATATAGTGTTGTATATACTTGGAAGTGAAATTCTGTAAATAGAACTTGGAGACTTCGAGTATTTCTTTAGCACCTTGCGCAGTAGTAAGTGCAGGCAGAACTGCAGAGCCCAGCAGAGATAAACCACATGGATCTGACAGTAATTTTGTATTGTAAAAGAGATAATAATAAACTACCTTGTTGTAAATTCATTTAATACCTAATAAGGTTGTGTGTCTTTGTTAAACATACTGGCTGTTTCCTCACACCCCTTTGAAACAGGTGTCATTCCCCACTTCTGTCACTTAGGCTAAAGAACTGAAGGTCCTTGCCACTTGTCAGCTAATTCCAGATTCTGCCTGGGGTCACCTTTATCAGCTTCTGTTAGGTTTAAATGGGATATAGAGTCAATGTTAAAATGTTGAAATGTAAAAGATGTGTGTCTGTATTTTTCCTTGCTGTGAGAAGTTGTTTTTCTGAAGCCAGATTCACAGTTATCAGCCCAGGTGTGATTTAGCCCAAACAAGCAGCTAACAAGCTTCAGTTCTATGAGAAAGAGATTTGTTTACATTGAGAATTTTGTCAACATGAAAATTGTTATGGGAATTGTAGTCACATTATTTATTATGGTAATTAAAGGTTGGGCTAACACACGTCATATATTATCAACCAATCAGTCTGTACAGGCTACACCCAAAAGGGTGGAGAATTGGAGGGCTGAGTCTTGTGAATCAGAAAGTCACTCACTTGCTTTTTAACCTTTGAGCTGTAATGAACTAATTAAAATATTCTCCTGATGCTACTAACCAGTTTTGAATCATGTAGCACATAGGCTTTATTCCAGCTTAGCCATTTTGGCTAAAGTGAAGATGCTATTGTTATTATTATTATTTGTTTTTGCTTTTGCTGTTGTTGTTTTTTTCAATAAAAGAAGCTTACTGGAAGTTCCAGGTTTTGGAGTTTGGTTTTAAAAGGACTGTTTACAACACTTCATCAACATCAATTTCCAACAGCTTCTGCATACAAAAGTCCCAACTCATGATAATGGTTAAACCAGAAAGGCCAGGTTAACAATCAACACTCTAATTAAACATTGTCAAGTAAAGAGTTTCATAATATTTACATGGGAATGAGCAGACTCTTTTGGTACTCTTTTCAGGCCAAAACAGAGCTTCTTGTTTT
>JAIPUX010001232.1:91489309-91499401 GCA_020142125.1 Phrynosoma platyrhinos | reverse complement strand
GTCGGGATTTTGTTTGGATTTTGTTTGCATTGGGCCCCGTGTGATAACATCCAAAGTTGCTTTACAGAGAGTAGCTTCTCCTTTTTGGAAAAAAAAGGTGTGTGTGTGTGTGTGTGTGATGTTAGACATATTAAAATCAAATCATATTAAAATCATATTAAAATCAATGGGCATTTTGCCATCAACGTCAGGAAGAATCACATCGTATCTAAAAATATGGACTAAAATATAAAGCAGCAAACTTAATGGAACATCAAGTAAATACAAGTATAATGTTTTATCACACAACAGAAAAATAAGGTGAGTTTCCTTATAATTAAATTTAATTACAAAGGCCTATTTTATTTTTCAGAGCCTTCCCTTTATTTTTGATTCTAAGATGGATCTATCACAGAGTTTTCTCAGATGGAGTTAGCCACAGCCTTTCTCTGAGGCTGAGAAAGTGTGACCAGCCCAAGATCACCCAGTGGGTTTTGTTGAATTTAAGTGGTGTGGTATGCTTGAAAGTCCAGCAGAGCCAGGGAACAAAAATCCAAACTTTTAAAAGTAGAGCTTTATTGTTTCAAAAGGTAAAAATAAGCAAAGAAAAATACAGTCCACCATATGATCACATCATACTGATGTGGTTGAACAAAAGAGTTACAGATCCATGTTTCCAGATCCTGAAGTTACATTGTAAAAGCAATATAAGCATATTATAGTCCAGGAATTAACACCATAGTTAGATCCATTGAGAACACACACACAATCAAGAAGAAACAAGAAATATAAACAATTCTAGACAAAGGATTTCTCAGCCCTGCCCTTTCTCCACCTTCTGGGTGTTAACCTTATGTTGATTGGATCTTCTTCTTCTTCTTCTTCTTCTTCTTCTTCTTCTTCTTCTTCTTCTTCCTCTTCCTCTTCCTCTTCCTCCTCCTCCTCCTCCTTATTAAAAGCAATACAACTATTAATTATTAAAAGTAGATTTTAAAAACATGCAAAAACATCAGCATTTGTGTGCATTTTTGCCATTTAAAATACATTAAAGGGCAATATAAAATCAGCAAAATAGCACATCATTAAAAGCCCATAGTATGTTTTACTTAACTACTTCAAGAAAACTGACAATGGTTTATTTCTTACCTTTACGGTATGCCATGAAATGCGTTGGGGAGCATTGCTTATGTGACTCAGTACAGATGGGGGGAAAAATCTAAGAAAAAATGAAATCTTATATAAAAATGAAATTTTGCATATACAGTTATTGATAGCTTTGATAGAACATTGTCTCAAACTTTTGCAAATTGTGCTAACTCTATGTTTCTCACAGTCATTAAATCATCTACAGACTCATAGATGACTGCCTGATTTCTGGAAAATATTCTGAATAATACTTGGTCTCTTCCAACTCTATGATTCTATGATTTCATCGAATGTCCAGTAGAAAAGTAGATAATTTAGAATTATATCAGTCTTCACATTCCTTCACAAAGATTATAATGACAAGCATATTAGCACAGATTAAATAATCTTGCTAACTACTGGATCCATGCTGATCAGTTTGCTTTGCCAGAAACAGTATGACAGCTGCTCCATTAAGCTGATGCGTAAATTCATTTGACTCTTGTCCTGAGTACAGATTCTTCATCAGGACTATCAGATGTGTTCACACTCCCATGTCTTTAAGGGATTCCATAGCCTTTCATGATCTATGCAGTCAAAAGCTTTGCTCTAGTCTATAAAGCACATGCTGATTTTATTTTTATTTTTAATCATTTATATGCATGTGATATTGCTCTTGTTATCTCAAACTCATCAATAGATGATCCAATTATAATGTTGCACATAGTGGCTAATGGTAATCTATCTGGCCTTAAAATTATTTGTAAGTTATCTTATATTTTCAGTCTTAATATAACTTTAGGTAATTTTGTAAAATTACATGGAATATATGGCATTGTACAGATACAGACTTAGAGATAAGGTCAAAACAAATTCACTGTCTAGATGCTGATATACCAAAAGAGTTCAATAAAGTGATTAAGGTGACATGAGTTAGAAGAGAATAGATAAAAATGATTAAAAATAAATCAGATAAATGGACACATTTATCATGTCATGGCTGAGTAAAAGTGTGGTTACACAGGGCCTAAGCAGACTGCCAGAAATAGTGCACATTAAATTGAGTAACTGCCCTGGCTCAGTGCTAGGGAATCATGGGAACTGTAATGCATTGTGGCACCAGAGCTCTCTCACAGAGAAGGCTCAATGTCTCAGAAAAAAATACAGTTCCCATGACTCCCTAGCACTGAGCCAGGGCAGTGCCTCAATTTAATGTGCACTATTTCTGGCAGTCTGCTTAGGCCTTAAGATCACTTTGCTACAACATTTCTATCAAATTTCTTGTTTATATTTCAGATATTGTCTGATAACATTATTAAAGGATGGCAAGATCTAGAAATATATATATAAAGGCAAGTAACTAAGGATCAGATCAGAAAATTTATGGACATTCAGATGAAGGAGACATTCAAATCCTGAACCTAAAGTATCCCTCTACAAGGAGGCTTTTCAGCAAAAGTCAGCAGAGCCAGAACTAATTAGTATGTGGAAGAGAGATTGCCAGGGAGTGCTGCCAGGGAGAGCCCTGGTGGTGCAGTGGTTAAATGCCAGTACTGCAGCCAAAACGTTGTGGGTTCAATACTGTAGGGCTCCTGGTTGACTCAGCCTTTCATCCTTTCCTAGGTTGGTAAAATGAGTACCCAGCTTGTTAGTGGTAATTGGCTAACACACTATAAAATACTTAGAGAGTTCTTAGCATTATAATGCAGTATAGAAATCCAAGTGCTATTGCTATTGCTAGATGCTATGTGCTATAATCAGAGGAAGGCAATGGCAAAACAACTCTGAATATGTTTTTTCTATGCAACCTAATGAAATTCATGGGGTTGTCACAAGTCAACAGTCACAAGGCACTGAAAGCATGGGCAAGATATCATGGACCATCTTTACACCCCCAGTACTTACCACGGCCAAGACAGCAAGCATCTGGTCATGTGCTCAGATGCTTGCATGTCACCATGCCATGGAGCCACCACTGACATGTGCCTGCCCCCGCTGCTGCCACCTCTATTCACTGTGAAGGCCCCTGTCATGGTCTTTAGGGATGGAAATGGGGCACCTGTTTAAGGAGCCTTGGTGGCACAGTGGCTTAACGCTGATACTGCGGCCTTTCACAGCCACAAGGTTATGAGTTGAATCCTGCAGAGTTCCATGGTCGACTCAGTCTTGCATCCTTCTGTAGGTTGTTAAAATGAATACCAAGCTTGTTGAGGAAATCAGCCTACCCATTGTAACTTTAATAGTATAAAACCACTTTAACAGTACAAATTATGTACATAGAAGCACTGCAGGGCTTTGGAGGTACAAAATCCAAATTATATATGTTGGATGCATGATATAGTATAAATGAAGACTTGGGAAATTGGCCTTCATGTTACTAATAATGTTACTATTATCCAGCAGCTGTGGGTCAAGTTTTGGAAATCTCAGTTTTTAAAAATGGTCTTGGACAATATGAATAAAAACATTTTGAAAGTGTTGCACAGATGGTATCTTTCTACATTAACACAGTAATATTCATGCAGAGTTAGTGCTAAATGTTGGCAAGGCTGCAACACCATAGGGATCTATTACCATATGTGGAAGAAATGTGTAATTGTAAAACAATTCTGGAACGAAATCTCTATAGTGTTGCAAGGCATTACTGGACAAAATATAACACAAGGTTTTGAACTGGGTTGATTGTAATTGTTCATTAATTCCAATGCATGTTTATACCATAAATGACTCATCACCTTCTTTCTGCTAGCAGCCAGAATGGAAATTGCAGCCAAATGAAAAAAGATCAAAGAATAATCTGAATAGCCTTGGGTTAAAAATGTTGCTAGTGAACATCAATAGCAATAGCAATAGCAAGTACATTTCTATACTGCTCATAAGTGCATTTAAGCACACCCTAAGCGATTTACAATGTATAAACTAATTGCCCCCAACAAGTTGGGTACTCTTTTTAGAGAGGTTGGAAGGATGCCAGGCTGAGTCGACCCTGAGTCCCTAGTTGGGATTGAACTCAGAACCTTGTGGTCTGTAAGTGAGTGGCTGCAGTACAGGCATTTAACCACTGTGCCACCAGGGCTCAGACTGATGAATGGCAAAACAACTGCTTGATCCTGGATTACCATGCCTACCTTGCTTGTATTACAGAGACCTATCCTAAGAAGACCCTATGAAATTCACGACATTTCCATAAATTGACAGATAATTTGAAGGCATATGCACATAGAGTTGGCTGAGGCGAGTGCATTAATCTCTTTGTTTTCCCATAAGGATTTTCTTTCTAGCAGCAGATGCCATAGTGTTGTAGTGTTCTATTGGGATTTCACCCCCCTAACCATATTATTAGTTTTCATTAATCCCAATGCATTAATCCTAATGCTGCTGCTGCTGTTACTACTACTACTACTACTACTAGACATGCTAGAGGCTCCATGGTCAAAACAAAGAGAAGGAATGAAAGAAGACACCTTTGTTTTGAACCTTTGCAAATCCTGAATCCTATTACGTATATGTTGTTAATCTTTGTCTTTGCTTGAATAGGTGAGTTTTTCTAAATATTTATAAAAAAATGAAGTGACAGTGTGGTGTAGTATTTTGGGTATTTGACTAGCATGCCAGAGACCCTGCTCAGCCATGGAAACCCACTGGGTGACTTTGGGCAAGTCAAAGTCTCTCAGCCTCAGAGGAAGGCAAAAGCAAACCCCCTCTGAACAAAAACAGAAACAAAAACAAAAACAAAACTTTTCCCCTCATTGTTATTCCTTTGTGTTGATGTAGGCATTTTAAGATAAGCAATGCCATTTACACCTCCCAGCTGTAACCTTTCAGATATCTACTTCACTTTAGCGCTTCCTAAGTATGTTTCCCCTGTGCATTTTTAAAAAAGAGAAGAAAAGATCTGTTTGTTACATGCCCCTAAATTTTACCCTTGACTTATCCAGGGGGTCATAGCAAAATCCACAATTTTGGTCCCAAAAGCTTTCCTCAATGTATATGAGGCCAACTTATAGTTGTATAATGAATATATACAGTAGTTTCCCCACTATTTTCCCCCACAACTTAGGAATCCTGAAAATAAAGAAAAGGGCAACCCTGATTTCAGGAAGTTAATAACATATGCAAATATTCTAACCCCAAATCTAAACATTGTTTCATTTCCTCAAGATTTCTACTGTACTCCTAGAGTTTCATACAAAGAAATGTATGTATCATGTGGTGCTCTTATTCAGTACCACATCCTTTATCATATGCAACTGATGTCTTCTTCCCTTAGGGCACAAAGGACAGTGAAGCCTGTAACTAGAATACTTGTGATTGTGACATGTTTTTAAAAAACTCAAACCTTTGTGCTCTGAGTGTCTTTGGTTTATTCTCCAGGATATTAACCCCCCTCTCCAGCATGAGTATGTTGTGACCTAACATTTTCTTTTTTTATCATGCTATGATTTTAATCACTAAAAGTGTCAGGAGTGAGATTGGTCTGAACCACAGAGAGCTACCATTACAATTACTTATGTGTTTTCAGTCTAGCTTTAGTAGGTAATTCTGAAGCTGAAGAATAAAGTCCATTTAAAAGAATAAAATTTTGCTGTCTTTGATTCACTAGAAGCTATTTCTGGATCAAAAGACGAGGGAGCTATTATTCCATTCTTAGTCAAAGAAAATTTATTTTTTCCACTCAAGAAAAAAAACCCTGTCTGCTAACTCTGTGACTTCAAGAATAGGGTAGTATAAAGATGATTATTTTCAATCTATCTCCTCAAATGTCTTCATTTTCTTTGTAAGGGGAAAAATTATGCATGCCAAAATTAGCTGACTGTCTTAAGCTTGTGAACACAGATCAAAAGTGGTTAGGTACATTTATGATATGCAAGGATGACCAATACTTATTACCACAGCCTCATTTACATCTTTATCTAGCCTTTACATGGTAGTATACATGCCAGTAACCTAAAGGCTGGACTTCTGCTATGTGCTGTACATTAAACTACCTCTGTACCAAGATTGGAAACTTCAAAACATAACAGATTGGTTACCAGTATATCTAGAAATTGTCATATACTCATATTACATCAGTGTTAAAATTGCTCCACTGACTGCCAATTAGTTTCTAGGCAAAGTACAAAGTGTTGGTTATTACCTTTGAAGCCCTATATGGTTTGGATCCATGTTACCTAAAGGAACGCCTTGTCCTGTCTAATGTGCCCTATACACTCAGGTTTTCTGGGAGACATATACTTCAGTCAGTCAAAACTAGGCTGACTGTAACCCAGAGGACATTTTCTTTGGCCACTCCCAGACTGTGGTATGACTTGCTGAAAGAGATTTGTCAATCTGAGATGCTGTCTGAGTTTAAATCAGCAGTAGATACCAATCTCTTCCATTAGGCCTATCCAGATTATTTTTAAATTTTGTTTTTTAAAGTATTTATTAATGGATTTTAATATGTGTTGGTTTTATATGCTCCTTTAGATTAGATTTTGCTAAATTTGTGTTATCACAAAGAATAAATCAGGGTAATTTAGCATGAGGGTGATATTTACTGAACCTCAGTTCATTAGTTCTCCCAGAGCTCAGGACCTGGACCTCAGTTTCAGGATATGGATCTTCTTCCCAAGAAACAAGGTTGAGGGAAGGAATCCCAGGGAAAACAAAGGCACTTTCAATTGTATGCTGCTGGTCTGCCTGGGTATTTTCTTTGTCTCTCAAAATTTTTCAACCATGGAGAGCATCAGGTTATGCCAATTAAAACAATTGCAATAGGGAAATACTGAAAATGCCTAAGTATTTGCTGTCTTACTAACTAACTAACATTTGGTAATTGGTGGTTTCCCTATGATAATGACAACTTTTCCACTTCTGTTCCCAACGTCTTCACCCTGCAATGAATGTTTGAAGCTGCAGTATAATTTTCTTCCTTGGTCTAAGTTATGCATGATTTTCATCATTGAGGGGAAGCACACCAGGGCGCTGGGGACGCCCTGGGACGGAGTGCCGCGGGACCATAGCCTCCGCACCGCGGCGCTCTGGCGGCGTCCCTGAAAGGAGCGCAAAAATAGTGCTCCTTTCAGAAATCAGGGAAAGTGCACCCTAAATGGGTAGGGCGCACTTTCCCTGACTTTTCCACCGCAGTGTGTGCGGTTGCTGCGGTGGGAGGTTGCCCTGGGAGCGCCGGCCATGCAGACGGCTGGCAGCTCCGAGGGCAACCTCGGGAGGAGGAAGGGGCGCCACTCGTGCAGCTGCCCCTCCTCTTCCCTGCCTCGAAGACGACTGTATGCTATTGTATTTAATGGGGCTTGAGCATCCATGGATTTGGGTATCCATGGTGGTGGGGAATCTGGAACCAAACCCCAAAGAACACCAAGGGCACACTGTATTTTCAGTCTCAAAGGTTCTCTCTAAAGGCAACCATTTTTAAAATGGTTTGTATTTCTCTGGAGGCATGATACAGTAGGTTGGAAACAATCTTCCTAGGAATCAGAAAGCATTTTTTTTACTCCTACATAGTTAAAATTCAGTAGCATAGTGAATTCAGTGACAGCAGCAGAGGTGGGATGCAGCCCCTGGGGTATTTGGGGGTCCCAATGAAAGAGTTTATCACATTACAAAAAACCCTAACTCACCCCAGCTGTGTTTATTACAGGATGCAATTGGGTATTACTGCATGCAAAATGCTGCAGATGCTGCCATCTGACTGCATCCTGCCTAAAACCTGCCTACAAGCCATGTTTAGATGGCCTATTTGCAAAGTTGTGTGGCAGCATCAGTGACATTTTGCATGCTATAATACCTGACTGCATCCTGTAATAGACTTGAACACAGCAGGGGTAAGTCGGTAAACTCTCAGTAATGAGATAAACTCTGCAGTCTCTCAGGACCTTGGATGTTGCCCACATTTTTCTTACAACCACAAGGTCAGTCAGTCAAAAAAGATATATAGCACCTTTCTATTGTGAAAACTTATCATCGGGAATTCATATGTACTATATACTCATTGCCAAAGCACTATATGCTCTCTTCATGGAGATCTGGATATAATAGTAAAGTTTTCCAGAATCCATTTCACTTTTTGCCTCATCTGTTTCAGTCCTTTTGCTTCATGCATGGCAATTTTCTAAAATCATATTGATGTTTCCACTTTTTGTAAAAAGAAGTTAGTATAATCTCTGTTGGAGTACTAGCATCAATGCTTGTGTATAGTTGTTTTCCTTTGAGAAGGAGCTGTGTCTTCTACACAGGAACACTGATTTATCTCTATGGTCCTTTGGTCAATGTTGCTTGTGAAAAGGTAACTTCCCATACCCCTCCTCTTTCTGGGGGTTTCTTCCATTGAGTTTTCGTTTGGTAGCACACTTTCCTTTCTGCTCTTATCAAGCATGGACACAGAAACCAGGCTTTGCTCCTAAAGATTTTTTCTTCTTACTTGCACACATGGAGGTCAGCTAACTAGGGACCTCTGTACCAAAGTATAGTTTTCTCAGCTGATTAGTTATTTTTGTAGAACTTAGATCTAACAATAAAGTAAGTTTCTTTTTACCCACCAATGTAGCCCGTTTATTTACCAGAAGCTTAGATCTAGTTGTTTTTACCAAATACCTGTGGAGTACATGCTTGTTGCTATTGCTGCTGCTGCTAAACTAATTTAACCACAAATACCCACCCCCATTCTATCTCAGCCAGACTCATCCATTGCTTATTAAGCTCCATCTAATACACTAGGATCACAGTTTAAATTGAGAAAAATCTTGCAAGGAAAATGACTCTCCTGGGTGAAGCCATTTGTCTCTGTTATTATACAGGCCACTTATTTTTGTGAGGTAAAAGGAGTTAAGCAGCAGCAACAAGCTAGGTGAAATAATGTCAGCAGGAAAACATGTGTATGTATCCTTACATGCATTTTTTTGCTAATCAAATAAAATCCATATAAAAGAAATATCATTTTTCAGTGTCTGCCTAAGGTCATTTTTTACCATATGTCTTTTGATTGTCATTAGTATTTCTATTAATAATTACTTTGTTGTTATAATAAGCTTCGCATTAATTGTCTGAATTTAACATCCGCTAATCTTCAAGTGAATTATAAACTTGCCTGTTTTATGGTTGCTATTTTGTGGGGGAAAGGGGGGAATTGATGTATCAGTCATAACTTCCTCCCTAATCCAATGCTCCCACTCTTCTCTACATTTAAAAAATAATATAAAGATATCTGAAACAGAATGTCACCTGTCATGCAGTTTCTGCACATGAGCATTCAGCCACATATTTTATGGCCTTCTGTTTATTACACAGGGGTCCTAGAGCTGTATTAATGGCATCTGAGAACTTCAACTGATGAATCTTATTTCTCCTTCTTAAATCAGCTTTTGAAATATGGAATTATCAGAGAGCAGTCCTTGCATACTATAAGTGTTTACAAATATAGGAGACTATTTCAGCTACTTTTTAAAACAATAACACTGAAATGAAATTGCCAATTATCAAAACATTCACAGAAAATATGGAAGTATTTCTGCCAAATGTTAAAGTGGTCTTGAAATCTTGTGTAAGTGGGCAAATTCCTGAGACAGTTATGTGGGGTCAAAAAATCTCCATATCATTTCAATCGCTTTGCCACTAAATGAATCTATCCTCCCATGTTCTCTGCTAGCTTCCCTTCCTTCTTTCTCACTGAGACCATTTTGTTGGTTAAGCCTGAGGCAGAATGTCTCTCATATATTAATCCAGAACAGAATACTGTGTCAGATTTCTAGTTTATCATTTTTATAGACTAGGGTCCTATTGAATTGAATCCAAATGCCCAGTGTCAGTCCCCACCCCACCCTTTATAAACTATAATGCAAAGGTCAACAGAAAACTATAATACAATACAATACAATATAATGAAGACCAAATCCTAGCATTCCCATCTGGTAATCATGTTTATGTTCCTGTTACTTCCACCTATGCATTTTTCAAAGAATCGTAGTATCTCTTTCCTTCACTACTTTGCAA
>JAIPUX010001232.1:91471684-91489209 GCA_020142125.1 Phrynosoma platyrhinos | reverse complement strand
GGGTGGCCCAGGGCTGCCTGTCTGCTTCCCCCATATGTTAAAGACATGTGGAAAACCTAGATAGCTCTAAATAAAGGTTAAATGGGTTTGCTGATCCCTCAATATGCCCCAGGTTTTCTGCATATCCTCTCACAATGGGGACTGAGTGAATCCTATCATAAAGCAGTTAAAGACCATATTTCCTTCTATGTGTCCTTCCTCCCTTCCTACCCAACCACCCAGGGGATGTCTCAAATCCAATCAATATTTTGTCACCCCAAAGTTAAAACCATCAGATGTTCAGGAATCCTATTGCTGAGTCCCTGAGAAGATCATCAAGTCTTTGTTACACTGCAAGGTAGCACCAAGTACCAAGCACCAAGCACTCCTCAAGGCTAGGAAATCAGATAGAAATATCAGCTCCAGACATAGCCTCTTTGAAAATACAATTTACATTCACAGTTGCCTATGATCCCTGTGTGCACAGAGGGTCTCTCTTACTCATTGTGCTTCAGATGCTGTTTGAACCTTGCTCCATCTTCCACGGAATCCTCTCTTCAGTACTGGTAATTATCACCCCCTCTAACTCCTGATTTATCACTATCCAAACTTTCATATCTTTCTTTCTGTTAGCTCTGTAAGGTTTTTAAAGTTGCATTCATTTTGTGCATTTGTTTGCACCTTTGCACATTTCTAAATAAATCTCTTTTTAGTTATCAAAACTGGAGTCTCTGCAGTTAGCACTGGTATACATAGGTTTAAAAGATCCTTAAGTTATCCAACCTATTGTAGGCACCCTGTTGAGCTAATAAATTTCCCCAAGATACTAAGGAGACACTGTCACTGTTGGTGGGGATTCCAAATCCCCCCCACACCTTTTGGGTAACACTCCTGTTCCTAACACTCCTATTGAACTGCCAGAAAATAAACACTTGAGAGACAAAACAGATTATCATCTTCACAGTGAATATTACAGTGTAATTTGGATTACAATTCTGATGCAACCTTATCTCACACAACAAAACCACTGACATCTTTTATTGGCATGACTTCAGAATTATTCATGCAAGAATACAGAAAAATCCACATTTTGTCGGAGTGGGGGAGGATCCAGTTACCCTATGCAGAAGATAACAGTCTGCATTAGAGTGTACACAGAAGACACTAAGAGGGATTCATATATACCTACTGCTAGCTGGCCAGTTCAACAGTAGTCTATTCAGCAAATAAATTTTGAATCAATCAAAAGGGGTTTATTGGTCATTTTTTTTCACAGTACATTTTGTATAGGGCATCCAGAAAGAAGATGATTCTCTCTTTACTCTACATTCTATCCAAACCAACCATAGAAAACCTGGTTTGATTAAGGAATGACTAAGCATAAGATGGAGAGGGGGTATTTTTTTAAAAAAAAAATTCTCAGTATGATTTAGAAAAGAAGTCATTTTGATTTATCTGGGCTAAATCCTGTTTTAGTCCCAACTAAAGTAGACACATTGAATCCAATGAGATTGACCTAAGTTGTGGCTAGCAAACCCAATTCATTTCACTAATCCTACTCTAGTTGCATTTAAAATTGGATTTAATCATCTATGATTTTATTTGTGTCCTTATCCTATATTAACTTCCTATATACTTGCTTTTATTGGATTTGTTGTATTAACTTCTGTTGGAATGTGACTGCAATAGATCATTCATTCACATACCTATTGTAAAAGGTAATGTACACTGCAAACCTATGTTGGTTTATGACTCAACTATTGAGGTTTCATTCAAGAATTATTGAAATTGAACTTTGAGCTCCTTCCCATCTGAGAACCTAATTCTCAGTAGTTCTTAAGGAAACAGAATGAGTAAAAGCCTATCTATGCTTGGAAGAAAATACCAAATGGACTCCCCATCTGTTCTGTCCCACTCTTGTCCTGGAACCAATCTCCACCTGATTTATTTACAGCAGTTGTCTCCACTGCTGGTGCTATGGTCCACCATCAGTTCCCTTCTGGGAGATAGGTGGCATACAAATGAAATAAATAAATAAATAAATAAATAACATTTCCACAACTGCCACCTTTCCCACAGTTCCCAGAGCCAGAATAATTCAGTGGTTGGCAAGGGCCTTCATTTATTTTCCATGTCTAGAACAATGCTTTAATAAAGACTTTTCCTGCTTGTGAGGCTCTCTGCATCTCAATGTGAACTCAGAGCATGCCACTAGGGGTGCCACCAAGGAGTGAAAAATGCAGTTTCCTGTTGGAAATGATGTTTTTCTTTCCTTGGTACCAATCCTGGTGGCACACTTTGAGGTCACAACAAGGCACCAGGCACCTCACAGGCAGGAAAAATCTTTATTTTAACATAATTCCAGGTGGGGAAGGTAAATGGTGGCCCCTGCCAGACAATGATTTGTTTTGGCCCTGGAAGCTGACTGAAAATAGCAGTGCCTGCCAGGCAAACTGTTCTGCCCCTTCCCAATCCATCGTAAATTGATAGGACTCACACAGAAAACACCAGAGTTTCCTAGAGAAATTTTTAATCTGGGTTTGCTGTTGATTGAGCTCTTCATCATGTTTCCTGATCATGCCAGATTCGAGGAAAATGCCATGTGTCATAGCACAAATTCAAGGGAAATTTGGTTCCCCCTCCCTTCTGTAGACAAACTGTAATACACTGGAACTCAGTTTGAGTCTGTGAACTAGTATCTATTAAACTTCATGGACCAGCAAGTCTACTTCCTTCTCCAGAAGTGTCCTGTCATTTCATGAGCTTTAGTTTGTAAGCTTGGTAATTTTGGCTTGGAACACACAGGCCAAAAGAAACAGCTTCTGGCCACCTTGGGGACATGGTGTTTAGATGACATACGCACCCAAAATGGCTGGAAGCTGTGCGTATGCTGCACTTTGGTCCAAAAGACCGGATCAAAAAGGAGTCAGTTTAAACAGACTCCCAGCAATGCCACCTTTAGACCTATGACAGTGGCCTGCTTTGGGAGTGGGCTGTGTGGTCACTATGATCCTGACCTGATCACAGCCAGAGTGGCCAGAGGCCACTCCTTCACAGTGTTTGATCTGTGCAAGGTTTTGCATTCTTATTTGTATCCAGATACTCTCCTCCTCCACAGCACTCATTCAGCCATCTTTAAGAACAGGATATGAGACAACGGCAGTTCTGCTCTTGGCACCTCCATGAATCTCTCATGAATAGCTAAGATACTGCAGCATTGTCATCAAAATGAGCAGCATGCAGTTTCAAGAAAAAAACAGAAGAAGCTGAGTGATTTTTAAACTGATTGTGTGGGAAAGCCATTTATCTCCAAGACTTTGAAGTTTTCATCATTTTCACTCAGTTTTAGTCAGCACTATCCTAGGTCAAAATGACATACAAAAAATTATTTGAACGATCATTTATTTTAATCAGAAGACACCCAGTGCAGCTGTAATACAAAACAAAATCTGCCTCTGAGAATCTTGCTTTGTAAATACTAACAGCTCCACAACAATTAATGCAGTAACAACATACTACACGGCCCATAATTACATCCATATTAGGAAAACAAATAGCTAAAGCCCACACTTGCTTGCCAAAACTGGTTCCCAAGGAATAATTATTTTGACAAATATTCAAGTAAAAACAAAACCAATCTGCTATAGATGTTTTGATTTTTTTAATCAAATATGTGAAAATAAAAAGCAAGGGATAGTCCTTTCCTGAGAAATATTCTCAACTAGATTCTGCTTAACAAGCCAGCCTGAGGTTTTGGTGAGAGACTGAAAAGAAAAATGAAGGTGGAGCTCAGGAACATCTCAAAGTACAGGTTGTTCCCCTGGTAGATATGAGTGGGTAAAGTGCTTTTTGAGCATCTTTTGGATCTCCACCCATGCCCAATGTACATAAACATAAACATGTACATATAATTCTGCTTTGGTCAGATCTCACCTGGAATACTTTGTCCAGTTCTGGGAACCACAAGGCAAAAAGGACATTGAGAAGCTAGAACATGTCCAGAGGAAGGTGACAAAAATGGTGAAGGCTCTAAAAATGATCCCTTATGAGAACTGGCTTAGGGAACCAGGTATTTTTAGCCTGGGAAGAGAAGGTTATGAGATGAGATGATAGCCATGATTAAATATTTGAATTGATGTCATATTGAGGATGGAGCAAGCTAGTTTTCTGCTATTCCAAGGACTAGGACATAGAATCATAGAGTTGGAAGAGACCATAAGAGCCATCCAGTTCAATCCCCTGCCATGCAGGAACACACAATCAAAGCACCCCCGACAGACAGCCATCCAGTCTCTTTGTAAAAACATCCAAAGAAGAAGACTCCATCCCACTCCAAGGGATTGTGCTCCAATATAAAACAGCACTTACGGTCAGGAAGTTCTTCCTAATGTTGAAGTGGAATCTCTTTTTCTGTAGTCCTATTCTCTGAACAGCTGAAAACAAGCTTGCTCCATGGAACAATGTATTCAAGCCAAAAGAAAAGAGATTCCATCTAAACATTAGGAAGAACTTGCTGACAGTAAGAGCTATTTGACAGTGGGACATGTTGCCTCAGAGTATGGTGTAGTCTCCTTCTTTGAAGGAGAAGGAGGTTTTTGAACGATCATTTATTTTAATCAGAAGACACCCAGTGCAGCTGTAATACAAAACAAAACCTTTGGAGGTTTTTAACAGAGGTGACCGTCTGTCAGGAGTGCTTTGATTGTATATTCCTGTATGGCAGAGGGTTGGACTAGATACCCTTGTGATCTCTTACAACTCTATGATTCTATACTGCAGAACACCTATAAGCCTTCAAGGACCACATTCTAAAGGAAACTAAAACTAGAGTAATAGTAGTAGTAGTAGTTGTGTGCCTTCAACTCATTTCCAACTTACAGTGATCCTAAAGTGAACCTATGATGGGGTTTCTTGGCAAGTTTCTTTAAAGGAGGTTTTCCATTGCCATTCTCTGAGGATGAGAGAGTACAACTTTTCCAAGGTTACCAAGTGGGTTTCCATGATCAAGACAGGATTCAAACCCTGGTCTCCAGAGTCATAGTCCAACACTAAAACCACTATACCACAGTGGCTAACATAAAGGAAAAATATTCCAGAGTAATCATTGCAATCTTGATTATTCCCATTGCTTAGAACACAAAGTGATGACTGGGGATCCCTTCACACAGATCTCATGCAGTAGACAATTGGGAACACTAATATGACTACTGTTCAGTTGAATGTTTTAACTAATATCTTCATAATGCATTGGGAGCAGAGGTTTTTACCTTATAACATATCTTTTTGCATCTTGAAACATTCCTTTCAATACACCTATTATATGTTGATGGAGGTCCTAAGCAGATCAGTGACATGAAGCACATACTGGCATGCTGGATTTGGACTCAGACCCAACAGTGTTTACTATGGTACCAATAGCACCCTCTCACAGAGAAGGTCCTTCTTTATGCAACACCATAACCTTTGATAGCTTCAAAAGAGATGAGGAAAAATTCAGGAAGAATAAGGCTAGAAATAGCTACTTATCATTATGGTTGAGATTATCTTGGATATTATTTTCAGTAACAGAACTAGAGTCAGTGAAAGAGAATAGTATATGTAGCCTGCAATGTGCTTTCTTGTAAAATATATAGTAATGTAATGTGATGGCTACACTGCTAGTCAAGGACAACGAGAAATAGAAGGAGGTCCAAACACCACACCAGAAGAAGATGTTTACAAAACTGTTGTAGGTATGAAATATCTTCCATTGGGACAGCAAAATGAACTAGGTGATCTGTTGATATCCTTTCATCTCCATGACTGTGAAGTCCCTATATCTGGGCAAGAAAAGTGGTTCCTAGGGTCTCAGGATAGTTTTTTGGTCTCTTAAGTCTCCAGGTTTTTATAGTTTTTTGTGGGTTTTTCGGGCTGTGTGGCCATGTTCTAGAAGAGTTTCTTTCTGACATTTCACCAGCATCTGTGGCTGGCATCTTCAGAGAAGATTCTCTGAAGATGCCAGCCACAGATGCTGGCAAAACATCAGAAAGAAACTCTTCTAGAACATGGCCACACAGCCCGAAAAACCCACAAAAAACTATGGATGCCGGCCATGAAAGCCTTCAATGTCACTCCAAATTTTTGTTTGTTTGTTTGCTTGTTTTGCCCCAAGTGCCATGGAGGGCCAACAGTTTTGGATCCTCCTCAGGTCATTTTAGGCCCAAGACTGACCTTTTTTCAAGAAGAAATTGACTTTTGATTCTTGCCCTGTTAGAAAAAAGGCCCCTGTGGAGGCATTTGGGGGCAAAAATATCAATTTGAGGAGGGGATTTACAATGGAAGGTGGAAATCCAACACACACACACACAGACACATTGCCAGGAGAACAATGTTCTCACATCCTCTAATACTACAAAGCTTTGGTGACACCAAGTGAGTGCCTTGTGAGTGTGAGTATTGTCAGATTCACAGCTGAATACTACTTATGCAGGGAATTGTTTGTGAGAACCATCACTAAGACTGCTACAATTTGCATGGTTATTCTCACTGTCACAATGATACAGTTTGTGATGGTTGTATGTATAGCTCTCATGTAGAGGTTTCAATTCATAGAAATTGGTAGGAGCATATATATTGCCCTGAAATCCAAACAAACAACCTCAATGACTCATAGAAATAATTCAGAATATGGAAGTCCACTGAAAATGAACCTGAGTTCACCATGTCTCCCTAAATGGTAAACTAAAGGTGTTGTTAATGTGTCTATGTAATGGCCTTTGGGTGAGTGAAATGGAAGAGATGCTGTGGCATATGAGTCAGAGTTATAGTGCTTTGGAATATGATTCAGCCTGGGCACCTCTCATGTCCTTGTTAATCTAGCAATGTGAAGCTGTCTCTTTTTATGAAATGTCAGCTAATGTACAACAACAAATGACTCTCACTGCCAAGGAAGTAAACATGACTCGACAGAGGCATATGTCTGCTAACAATCTGCATTGGCTGATCATGTCCTGGAATTTCTGCTGCTCTCTTTTCTGAGTTTTTGTTATCATATTTTTAATATGTTGGAAACTTTGCACTGATGTGTGAAGCTCAGAAGCTTGAAGATTTACTTCACAAGTGACACATCTCAGTATTATCTAAATTTTATTTAGTGTTTGAAGTGTAATATAGAATCTAAGCGACATGCTCTCTGCTCTGAATGTTTATGATGTGCTGAGATGGTCAGAAATAGCAATAGATGTGTGGGACCAGGGATCCAGAAATGAGAAACATAAAGGAGTTTGATGGGAGCTTAAGAGCAGGCATTTCCACAAGAGATTCAAGTGTGCCTTGAGACTTTTCCCACCCACAATGCTCTGTCCTTTATCACATAAAGCCCAATTTTGTGACTTGCAAAATTATTACTTTGAAGCATGTGCATGACTACTCAACCTTGGCCTGATTGACAGGTGGTATATAACTGCCAGTGTTTTGAATGGCTCCAGAAAGGATTTAGGATTATAACATGTGAAAGTGGCAAGGGAATATGTATCAAAATTTGGGTGTAGAAAGAAGCCTTGCTATATTTCAATTTAGCTGGTAAGCAAGTGCTTGGATTCCTACACTTGGATAACTTATTTTCTATTTCTAATAATGAAGTTCAGCCTTGCTAAAACATACCTGATTATACTTGTATGAGTTTCTTAATCTAAATGTGACGGTGTCATACCTCTTGCATTCTCTGTCACCTCCCTAAGCAATCTGAATGTCTCTGAATGTTGGAATGACATAAAGGAAAGGAAAGGTGGGTTAAAGAAACTGTTTCACCTAGATTTTAAATTTCTGATTTTAAACATTCCAAGCTGTTCTTTCCCACCTCTCCACCACTACCCCTGTGCAAAACCCACTTGGCATACAGGTAGATGAACTCTGTGGCTCACTACTATATTATTTTTCCTGAATATTATGCCATTCAGGAACATGCCAAATATATCCTCTGAATCACCTTGAGAACAGTGCTGAAGTGTAAAGTCTTTCCACCTTCCTGAGACCTTGAATAATTCACAGTATATAGTATATAGTATCTTGATAGCTAGGTTTATACTTATGTTGATTTATAAAGGCAATAGCTTACTTATTTTCTTATAATTACATATTTATTTATATTTAAAGAATATCTCCCAATGTGGGAACCAAGATAGCTTACAACAGTGATGAAAACAAAGTAAAGCTAAAACCTGATGGTGAAAAAGTAAAACAACAATTATATAACATTTCCTATTAAAACACTAAAATTTGCAACATTAAAAAGTAACAGAATAAAAACACATTCTCCATTATAAATTCCTTCTGCATGGTCACATAGGGGCTGTACAGATGGCAGGAAAAGGTGACATGAAGCTGCATTTTCCCTAAGCCACAGCAACTGCACTGCCTTCCCTGAGGATGCCCTAAATGGGAATGATGCAACTGCACTGGGGGGCAGTTGATGTGGCTTTTCTGAGGCCATACTGAAGCCCTGCCAACTGCACCACTGGCCCCGAGGATGCCAAGAAGGAAGACGGAGCAACCACATGGGCCAGCAGCAACTATTCTTTCGGATGCATGCACATGTGTGCAGGAACACATATCTGCACACTTGTGCACCTGCACAGAACACCTCATACAGTTTGTCACTCTGTGTACAAAGGTGACTGACATTCGGCATCCCTGTGCACCTGCACAGAATATGTCATAGGGTAGCACACAGTCTGTCATTTTGTCTGTACAAAGGTGACTGATGTTTAGCATCCCTGCGCACCTGTGCAGGACCTGTCATACACCCACAGATCATGCAAGGATTCACTGAGCTCAGCTTCCCCCAAGTTGTGGGTGTCATAGACAGGTGCCACTGTCTGACTGTGCCACCCTTGGGGTGGAGGAACGAGTTTCTCAACCAAAAAGACACCTACTCCATCATCCTCCACAAAACATGTCCCACACAGATCAGGGGAGAGATACATGCAAGGGAGGTTTTTGTGGACAGACTGGATACATGCAGCTGGTGGTCATGCAAGGGACATGGTCAACAGAACACAGAGACAAATATTACTCCAGGAGCTCCCTCCTGCAAGCATGCCAGGAAGTGATGTGCAGGCCTTATGCACACTTGCACAGCCTCTTTCATGCAAACTACTGTGCATGCTGAAAACAAGCATACATGCAATGAAATGCATTTATTGTCATAATAGAGAATAGTTGCTAGTGTGTGTGCATAGGGTTACAATTAGGGTTAGGGTTCTAATATTCAAGCGCAATGCATCCACACCTGCATTGTAATTAAAGCCTACATTGTAGGGCACATGTTCTGGTTTGCCAACTCTGCATTTATATGGCCGTTTTAAATCTCTAGTGCCCTTTTTCTGATGCACTGATGTCACTGCATACATACACACATGAGAAGGTGCACATCTTTCCAGAAGAAGTGGGAAAAAGCTGCTCCTTTTTGGAGCAGCTTTTCCTGGCATATGACAGCGAGATGGTGTTTTCCTGCCGGCTTTTAGATGTGTATCATCTTAACGTCATGCCTGAAAGCACCTCTTTTGCCTGTCTGTATAGCCCCATGATAATCAAATGCCTGCTTAAATACAAATGTTTTTGTCTGCCAATGGAATGATAGTGAAAAGGGGAGCAGGTGTGACTCCAATGAAAGTAAGTAATTCCACAGCCTGAGAGCAGACATCAAGATGGTTGTCACACCAAATGAACCTGTGGCAATGGTGGGACTGAGTATGTCCTTCAAGGATTTTATATTTAATATCTAGTAGAGATTTTAAAAATAGATAGCCATGTCTCCATGTCTCTTGAAAACAGGTGTTCACAAGAGGAATTAGGTAGACAGCCAGCATAGCGTAGCGATCTGAGTGCTGGACTGCAAGTTTGGAAATTAGGGTTCAATTGGGTCAGCAATGAAACTCACAGGGTGACTGTGGGCAAATCACATGATCTCAGCCTGAGGGGAAGCTAATGGCAAACCTTTCCTGAACAAATGTTGCCAAGAAACCCCCATGATAGTTTTGCTTTAAGGTTGGAAATTACTTGAAGGCACACAACAATAGCAATCAGGTAGAAAGGAAAGTTTGGTTGGATACAAATAGTCAATGTGGTGTACTGACTAAGAATGTTGGATTGGGAATTTCCATGTTCATAACTCCTATGAGCCCTAGAACTGATGGAGTCATCTTGGGTTACTCACTCTCAATTTGACCTGTGTTATATGGTTAGATAAACTGGGATGGAAGGGTGTCACATATATTTCCTTGAGTTCATGAAAGGAAAGATGGAAGATAAGTAAAACATATAAAATTAATAAGTCTTCACAGTATTGGCACAACATCCTCGTAGAGACTTGGCAGATTCCCTTTCTTCCCAACCTCTAATGCAGGCATGAGGGACTTCCTCCCATATAATCCAACCTGTATTCTCAGGTCCTCTGGCAGATGTTTACTTCAGTCAGTCAAGACTAGGTTGACAACTGTCAGCCAGAGGATTTATCCTTCAGCCACCCCTAGACTATGGAATGACATGGCAGAAGAGATCCAACAGCTGAATATTTAAAAGAGCATTAAAGACCAATCTCTTCCAGCAGGCTTATCTAGATGATTTTTAAATTGTGAATTTTTAATGATGAATTTTAAATATGTATTGTTTTAATACATATTAATATTTCTCCTTTTAAACTTATGTGTGTTTTAACTGATGTATTTTTACTGATGTTGTCTGTATGTTAATTGTTATTTTTCCTTGCCTTGATCTATGTGGAGAGGTGGGTAAGAAATAATAATAATAATAATAATAATAATAATAATAATAATAGGGGCTGAATTTAACTTTCAAGCATCCCAAGCTGGTCTCTGGCATGCTCCAGATTGCTGTGTTCTCTTCCTCATGATACTGTTGTTTGGTGCTTTTCTAGATTTGTACACATTTCTCTGAAAGAATGAAACACCTCTCCAAAGGCTTAGTTACTTCAAAAACAACATCAGGTTAAAATATGCTGGTATTTTTTGTCCCATCCTTCTGCATTTGGCTCTATCCATTGCTAGAATATGGCTTCTAGGAAGTTTTTTTTTTTTTTTTTAATTTGATTTGGCTCTTGGGCAGAAAGAGATTCCTGGTAGATCCCAGAGCTGATTCAAAGGTTGATTCATTGTACCCTGCAATGGTGTGCTGAGGTTGCTTACTGTTCATTGAAGGATTTGAGTAACAATCTCTAGTATTTTAACAGTGATCTACATGGGGCTCTTGCTCAAAAACAAAACAAATAGGCAAACAAAACACTTCTTATTGGCTCCTGTCAGTAGTAATATTTTTCATCCACAATGTGTTGAATGCTGACTATTGCATGAGCCCCATTCTCATTTCAATTGTGCTAGTTAGGGGAACTGGATATATATCAGTTTTGAAGCATTCCCTCTCACATGTGCTCACAATAGCACAAATGGAACCTCACACTCTTTTCTGGACTTCTCTCTAACCTTGCCTCCCTGCCCTATGGGGCATCCAGGAGGACTTCAGGGTTTTTAAATTGTTAGGTTTTTTTCCCTTTTAATTTTTAATGCAACCCCTAAGGTATGCTAATATGATTTTTAAAGTATAAAAAATAAAATAAAGTTATTAAAAGAATGGGGAACTGCCTGGGAATAGCAAAGGGGAAGGGGACAGGGAGAACTTAGGAGACATTGACACCACATGACCACACAATCCCAGAACTGTGACATGAAAATCTTATCACACTTGGTGCAGCCACATATTTGGGAGCTTATTGACAAGTTTTCCCAACAATGAAAAGATGCAGCTAGCACACTTGGATGGCAAGGCAGCAACAAGATGGAGGGAGACAGTGTCATGTGCTAAGTTAGCCAAAAGCACTACTTTTTAACTTTAAAAGCAGTCCAAAAATATGTGTGACCAGAATGTGAATGGGGTTTCAGAGGACTAAGGAAAGCTGGAAGCCAAGATAACAGTCTGTAGAAATCAGCAAGTGATAGGAAAAAAGGACTGTGTAAAAGGTAGTATGATAGAAAGGAAAGAAAGTGAGAAGAAAGTCAGAGTATGTGAGTAGAAGGTATGAGGATGTAGAAGAAGAATGGGGAAGGAGAAAGATAAGTGTCATATCCATAAACTTTAATCATGATTGTCCAGAAGTTCATGGATCTGCCATGTTAAAGTATAAGAGGAAAAGGAAGAAATTAGAAAAGATCATATTAATGTCAAACAAATAGAAGGGCAGATGGCCGAAAGGGATGTTGTTTTATGACCTTGTTTACCTCTTTTTCCTGGGATAGATGTGGGAGATAGCAAGGTGGAAAGATTCTTTAATGTTACTTAGAGTGCCTGAATGGCAAGCGGAGGAAGGAGGGAGGTTGAATGGAAAAGGGGTTTAAAAGGGTGAATTGCTTGGGGGGGGGGGGAATCAATACTAACTGGTCTGAAGCGGACCTCTGTTTTATATTCCAAATAACTCATCAGTTTAATCTCACTGCTATGTTTGTTTGGCTCAAATCTTGGTTTGTGAATCATGACAATAAGGAAGGAAAGGCAGCAGAGTGGTAAGAAAGAAGGGAGAGGATGAAGGATAAAACAAGAAGAGGCAAAGAGAGAATGAGAAGAGATAGAGGAGAATAAGGAAGGTTAGGTGTGGAGAAGATAAAAAAGAAGGAATAGGGCAGAATAGAGAGAATGAGGAAATGGAAGGAAGGAAGGAAAGAAAGAAAGATAAAGAGAGTAAAGAAAAGATAGAAAGATGGCAACAAAGGAATATCCAAGTGAGTAAGAGGACAAACACGAAGGAAAGATTAACAAGATAGTAGCCAAACCAAGGAATGGTTGGTATGAAAAGTTGTATAATTAAGATTGTAATATTAGAAACAACTATATTATTTAGATAATTAAACAATATGTATGTATGTATGTATGTATGTTTATATGTTTTGTTTTGTTTTTAAAAAGTATTGTGTTGGAGTTTTAAAGTGTTTGTTTTAAAAATCTAATAAATCTATTATAAAAATATGTGTGACAAAGTTCTAAGTTTCTGGAGCATTTTGTGGAGCTGCACTCATAAAAATACCACGCCCAAGAGTGTAGAATAAAATTATGACCACTGCCACAACATTGTAAGAGACTTTTGTTTTGTTTCACTTGTTTGTTTTAAAGATTGCTCTGGGTAAGAAGCTCTGGGAGCTCAAAGATGCTGAGCAATTGTTTTGGGAATGGATGAGTCTATAAATACATGATAAAAATGTGTGTGTACTGGCCAGCTTTCTTAGTTTACCAAAGGGGACCCTGATCCAGAAACGGACCAATGCATCAGGGATAACAGTTAAAGCCTTTTCCTGTATGATTTCCCTACTGAAAATTTCTCCTCCTCACTCACTGCTTACCCCATTTTTTTCTTAACAGATGTTTGGCAGGAAAAATGACAAGAGGGAAATATACTCCCTCCACTCCACACCACACCAGTCTAGATAGTTTCCCTGGGTTTTGAAGATTTGAATACATTGGAGACTTCATGTGGGACAGTTTAGAGATTTAAAGGTGTGATTTATGACATATTTCCAATAAGTCATGACAAAAAGTCACTGCAAGAAACCTAACTAAATCAAAACTTTGTGAACAGTTTATGAATGCTTTAGTAGTGTTGAAGGAAAACAGACCTGTACTGGAAGACTGGCTGGGAATTGCACATGTTTCTTGAAGCTTGCTAAATTAAAGCAAGATACAAACCAGCTCATTTAAATTCCAGTAATTTTGATAAAAGGATTAAAATATGTCTTTACTGATAATGGCATTTAGTAGTAAAACATTATCCTATTCTGTTTAAGTATTGCCATGTCACACAGCAAGAAATGGGCTTATTATTATAGCTTGCTATACCATATAAAATATAACCTCAGACTAGCTTACTCTGTGCTCATGACACAGAGAACCATTTGTCATAATGCCACACTGCTCCTGAATTATAGTGGGGATTCTGTCAAAGCGTTCATGACATTCACATTAATATCAAATGAATCAATTAAGATGAATAGGATGATGATGAATACTAAATACTTAATGATGTGTTTAATTAATGCTGAATTACAGTTGAGATCTCAAGGGAGAGAGTGATATTCACGTTGATATCAAATAAATGAATGATCATTGCAATGACAGTCAGTACAAAAGTATTTGAAGTGATAAAGTACGAAAAAAATTGCAAGCAATAAATTGCAAATTATTAGGATTTGCCTGAAATGGTGATCTGCAAAAAGATAATAATTCATGCAAAATTAATAGCAAAATCTCTAGAATTTAAATTTTGACAAAGTATTTCCTTAGCATTTTCATGTTTCTTCTTCAGCTCAAAACAAAAGATATAACTGATGATTAAAACCAGCTCAAAGTATGTTTCTGATCATATTGGTTTGTTGATCTGAAACTTCTAATATGCATACAAGTTACCAACATATAACAGCATAAATCTCCATTCATTCACTCACTCACTCAAAATATTTGTTTCCAGCATCTCTTTATTCAACAGCAATTAATATATATCTAAATCCAGTTGCTAGACTCATCTAGACTACATTTGTATAAAGTCAAAAGGATTTACTTAAGTGTTGATTAATTATTGAACTATTGAATCAGTGGGTCTACTTCAATTGGAATTAGCAACTGGTTTGAAAATTGGCTGTTGAACTGATAGAAATAATTAATGGATCTGATACAGTTAACATTAATTAAAAACAACGCACTAACAGGAGGTCATTAAAATATAGCAGAAATTTGTAAAATACATAGGCAGATTATGAGTGAATTCTTCTCCCTTCACAAAAACACTTGTCATATGTCTGTATCCATATTCTTGGTTTCTCTTCTTGGTTTCTGAATTTTGGATGGTCCCACTGATGAGGTTTTGAATGAGGTCATGAATCCATGATCTTTGCAAAGAAGGTTTTCTGCTGGGTTTTGTTCTTATGTTACATATCCAATAAACTTTTAGAGTCAGTGCTAAAGTGATATAGTTATATATCACTTTACACCATGACTATGCAAAAAACAAAACAAAAACAAAAAACAACCTTTAAAAATAAATAGAAAATAAGAAATAGAAAATAATATGTGAGAAGGGGAACATGGATACAAAGGGAAGCATATGGGGAAAGGTGTTAATTTCATGGAAGGGATGATGGGAAACCACACCCACACAACATCTCAACTACACCTCAAGGGAAAGGAAAGGAAAAGTGTACACAAAAATTGTATATTGGGGGTAGTTCTACAAGCAGCAACAAACCAGGATTAAAAAAAATCCAGTATATTTAAATGAGGACTGAAAGTTGGAATAGGTGAATAATATTACAAGGTGTGAAATCTCAAAAGCAAAAGTCCTAACATTTCCTGAAACTACTGAACACTCTGGAGGGATCTCTGAGTGGAATTAAACCATCAACAATATTTAAAGCAATTTAAAACATTCAATTAAGATAATTAAAAGCAGTTTTAAAAACAGAATAGTCAAAACAATACAGTTTCTTCTTCAAGAGAGCCAGTGTGGTGTAGTGGTATGAGTGCTGGATTATGATTCTGTAAACCCACAGAGTGATCTTGGGCAAGTCACACATTCTCACCCTCAGGGAAAGGCAGTGGCAAACCACCTCTGGACAAAACTTGCCAAGAAAAACCCATGATAGGGGCAACTTAGGGTTGCCATAAGTCAGAAATGACTTGAAGGCACACAACAACAAAAACAACAACAAGCATTCCTTAAAAACTCTTTTTCTTTAAAACCCTCCATTTCTCAAAGTCTAGTTGGAAGAATCATCATCATCATCATCATCTGACTGTTGACAGAAGGACAGCAAAAAAGGGTTTCCAAACTCCCCAGTAAGGGATTTCCAGGGGTTAGGAGTTTCTATCCAAAATATTGTCTTGTCTTATCTTAAATGTGATGGTGGTGGGGCTGAGGAAGGGTCTCTCCTGAGTCTCATATCAGAGGAGCAGGCCCATATCAGAGATATCATCTATCAGATAGCCCAGAGTTAACTTGTGTATGTCTTTATAGGTCATAACAACCACTTTGGATTGTGCCTGGAAAGAGACTGGAGCTGCTGTAGCAAGAAAGTTGTATAGTTCCTAAACTCACCCAAGTTCACAATCTATTTGAAGTTATTTGTATCCAACACTTTTCAAAGGCAACTCTACATAGGATGTGTTAGCGTAATCCAATTGGAATGGAACTATGGCCTGAAACAGACAGGCTTAAAAAGCTGGTTTCTATGTGGCTTGGGGGCATGGTGATTACTTGACACACACACCCAACTCACATGGAAGGGCATCTTTTCTGCTTCTTGCCACAGTACACCTGGGACTGCTGCAGCAGGCACCCTCAGGAGAGGCTTCAGGCCACCCCTTCCTGCCTGTCTGTTTTGCTCCTAAGTCATGTGTCATGTGGTCAGATCAGGGGTGTTACTAGGGTGGTGTGGGGAGTGTGGGACATGCTAGGTGACACCCTTGGGGGATGGAACACCATTGCTTGTCAAACATCTGTTTTTCTAGAAATGGGCCATGGTGTTTGCCTGCATTCCTTTCAAACATCTGAACTCAGTGGAAAAGATGGTGTGGATGCAGTGAGGCTCAGTGGGAGGAGAAAGGAGAGGCCTTAGGTCTTATTTTATAAAACATAATTTTTAATGTTTAATTTTTTAAAAAAAATATATCCTTTTTAACATTTTCTTTTAAAAATCACATCATACTTTAACCTCATGAAAGTACATACATGCAAATACATTTAGGCTGTGCATATTATATTGTAATTTGAAGATATAATTTTAATTTTACTAGTTGTTTATGTAACAACTATTGCCATTACATTTAGTGATATATAGGAATAATGATTTATGAGTAACATTAATACAAAAATATTGCTAAGGATTCTGTATGGTGCGGTACAGGAGGAGGTAACTGGGGAATGTGTGACACCATGAGTTACCATACTGGATGACGCCAACCCTATTGAGTGCCACTGTCAATTCAGGTACCCCAGGAATGAGAACAATTGGTGAACTAAGCAGAAGCCCTTAAATGGAAACCTGGGCCTACTGTTATCTGCTGTAAACTTGCATCTTGAGTATAACCCCATCCAGCACAGGTTGAATTTCTACCCACTGATCTACTTTTTTTTAAAAAAAATAGACAAACAATACATGAAACAAAAAGAAAAATAATGAAAACAGCAAAAAGAGAAGAAAAGAAAAAAAAACATTAGAATAGTTTACTTCCTAAAGGTAAAGATAAAGGTATTATTCATTGACAAGGTTGTCAAGTCGTGTCTGATCGTAAGGGGCGGTGCTCATCTCTGTTGCTAAGTCAAAGAACCAGTGTTGTCAGAGACTACTCTGTGATCATGTGGCCAGTGTGATTGCACAGAATGCTGTTTACCTTCTCACCAAAGTGGTACCTATTTATCTACTTGAATTTACATGTTTTCAAACTGCTAGGTTGGCAGAAGCTGGGACTATTAGATCTGATCCTAACTAACAGGGAAGACCTAGTTAATGGGGTGC
>JAIPUX010001232.1:91459196-91471584 GCA_020142125.1 Phrynosoma platyrhinos | reverse complement strand
CACCCCATCATGCAGCACCTGGGCCTTGAACTGCCAACCTGCCAATCTCTCAATCAACAGAATCAGCGCCTTAGCCACTTGAGTCACTGCATCCCTCAGTTTACTTCCTACCCCTCTTTTACTTCTTACCCCTCTTTATTTTAAAATCAATCTAATTTTACCTCAATATATTACAAGCTCAGCTGTATATTTCCCACCTCCACAAAAAGAAGGAAAATATTTTATGTTATTATTTTCAAAAGTAGTTAATCTTATCCATTTATTCATTTAATGAAACTTTCCAACTCCATCTGAACTATTCTTAATATAAATAAGCTACTAAAACCCATAGAAATCAACCTTAACAATTGTGTTCCTTTATTTTAAATCATAACTCTATTACCCTAAATTAACCTCAGCTAACAAGACCCATATCCCAAAATCCAGAAACTCTAGTCTTCATCTCACCAATCAGTTCCAATTAAGGGCCTTAACAGACTCCCAGATATAATGTAGCTTGAGTCCACTTTAACTGCCCTGGTTCAGTGCTAGGGAATCATGGAAACTAGTTTATTGTGGCATCAGAGCTCTCTGACAGAGAAGGCTAAATGTCTCAGAAAAAACTACAGTTCCCATGATTCCCTAGCACTGAGCCAGGGCAGTTAAAGTGGACTCAAGCTGCATTATTTCTGGCAGTCTGTAAAGGCCCTAAGTCTTTCGTCACAAAATACCAACCTCTGCTAGAATCTTTGTTCACTTAAAAATTATTATAAAAAATAGTCCTCCATGTCATGTAGATAAAAAGAAAGGACAGATATTGATAAAAACACTGATTCAAATATTCTTTTTAATCCAACAAACATTGCTCTTGTTACAAGAATATTAAAGAAAAGAAAGTGCAGTAAACAGACTTAATGTACTTTTGTGCAGCAATAGCAAGTGTCTCCAGCAAACCCCCCCCCCCCCCCAATTTTGCACAAAATCAACTATGTTATCCTTCACAGTCTTGATGGAGTTCACGGGCCCATGTGGGCTATCTCTTCATTTTTTCCTAACCCAGGGAGAGAGAAATACAGTCAGAGCTTACCTCTAGACTGGTAATCACACTACAGCTGCTCTTGTCTTCATGGAGCTCTGTGAAAACAATGTCAGCCATCTATTTCCAAGCACAGAAATCTAATGATCTACCTTTTTACTGGCCAGGAACACCTCTTTCCTGTTTCAACCAAGCTTCAGGTTTTTTTTGCCCTCATCCGGTCCATTATTGGTAGCAGATACCATTTTAAGGGTGAAACATATGGGCAAAATACAACAGCTTCCAGCTGAAGGCACGGTGTTTAGACAATGCAGAAAGCAAAAGTGGGTGGAAAGTGAAACAATGCTGCACTCGTGTCTAAAAATCAGAGGAAAAAGAAGCCCTGATACTCTGACCTAACACACACACACACAAAAATGCACATCTTCACACCTGTATATAAATTACCAAACACCAGCACAGGGCTGTGGCAAAACAGAAAAAGTGAAAGTGTGACAATTTCAATGAGGATGACATCTGATGAGGACAATAAAAAAAATGAAGCTTGGTTCAAACAAGAAAAAGGTGTTTCTGGACAGTGAAAAGGTAGACCACTAGACAACATACAATTACTACATACACAAACCAAATAGTCCAACAGGGGGACAGGAGGTGAAGGAGGCATGTAAGGAGGGGCCTCAGTGATAGTACTTTGCCAATGTAGCACGAGGCACACCAATGCCCTGATGCCGTACAGGTGTGACTGTGTAGATGATCAAAGGAGTGGCCATCCAATGAATGGCATCTGAGGGGGTTGTGGGAAATAATTTGAGGTTGCAGATAGTGTATTTGTGTGACAGTGCACATGCATGATAGGGAAGTGACAAAAAAATAAAAATAATGGCACAATGCAGCTTAATGCAGTGCTGTGCAGACTGCCTATGTGTATTTAGCCCACCTTGGGATTGGGCTGTGTGGACAGTAGTATTTCGAACCACTTTCAGAAAATGCAGGATTGAGCTACTTTTTTCTTTTTGGCCCATCTTCTCCAGCCCTTAGAAATGAAATAGCTTCCTTGGCGTTTAGTGGGAAGGGAGAATAAATTGGGAATCATCAGCATACTGGTGACACTGAACCCTAAACCTCTGGATAATCTTTCCCATGCAGATATTGAATAGCATGGGTGCAACCTGGTTATGTGTGCAGAGGTGTATATATATTAGTTCAGATAACATTGAAATACATGATAATTCATGGGTATATGAATTATTCATATTCAAGTGGGGAAAAATCTTGGATTGGGGTGACTATTATATGACTGTGATTTACTGCATAATGGATGGCTGCTTGGTATGAATGAAAGGTAAATTGTAAATGCCTGATAACAGTGAAATGCAGATACACTCAAATTCTTCTGAGTAATTAATACACTAAATGTATCTCGAATGAATAATAAACTAAAATCCATCTACTGAAGTCCATTAAGATAAACGTTAACAGAAACAATTAGGAGTTCACAAAAAGGTAGCCAATTTGGACTGGAATTCCTTCCCCTCAAGCTCCAACAAAAGCTGAATCTGAGCATTTCCAAGAAACAGGGTTTTTTTCCCATTTTCCATCTTGTCCTTGCAACAGAGAATCAAGGCAGGATGAAGACCTCTCTGAACATATTGTGAGTGGCTGCTAAGAATAGACATGAGATGTATATTGTGTGTGGCGTTTAAATTCTATGTTTTCTAGGTGCATACTTACCAACATATCACAAGGATAACAAGGATTAGAAAAATAAATTGGGAGCAATGGGGGGGGGAGAGATCTGTTCATGTGGTACCAACACTATTAGTAGTAAGATTTATTCAGGCAGGTATACTGGGAAACAAGGTTATTACTTTCCTTCAGCTATTTAATGTTTTTATGGTAATTATAATTAGCTGGAAGGTACTGAATGGAGACCAGTTTAAAGGCTTGCATCCAAAGATCACTACACATTAATGGAATTCAGCTCAGTGTGAATTCCTGATGCTCCTTCGTTGCATTACACTATGCTCCAGAACATTCACCAAACTCTTGGAAAGATGCTTTGGTAGAAGGCAATGAAGATGCAGCTATAATGATGTTGGTGTCATCCTTGTGCACATTTAAGTGTGTTTTATGCTCTTAGGAGCCAGGCTGTTTCCTAGGAAGCTGCACTGGACGTGGAGATTAGCGCAACAAAGTGTGGCACAAATGATCAAGGAAGCTGACCAGGGGCAGTAGAGTTGGAAATGCAACAATGTCCAGTGTTTAAAGGATTAAATGTGTAGAAGGAGCAGCAGTGATAGGGAAATGAGTGTTTTGGTGGCCTAAAATCTCTACACTTCCCACATCTTATCCACCTGTCATAACCTCCCTTAGACTGATATTCTTGGTGATCGTTCCACTTCTTTTTTCCACTTTCTTTTTGCTCTTTCATTGCTCCAAAAGTAAAGCTAACTTGTCCTATTCCTTTTCTATCTTAGTCTAACCTAATCTTAGAAAGCTTTCCTATCTCTAATGGAGTTCCTATAATAAAAGTTTAGTTTATTTCTTATAGTCATTGGTGTCAGTGTTCATTAATTATAGAAGCTAGTTGCTACACACATGTACTCTCTGTCAGTGGAATCAGACAGTTAAGATCTCTATTGCCCCTCTTGTTTTTCTGTTCTGATCACTTTATGATATAGATAGATCATAGGAATGACTTTATGTGCCCTATGTACCTGTTTTGAGAGCCTGTTGCCTTCCAGCCCTTTCCTAGGAAGTAGAAATCTTAGCACAGTACACAAAGGAAGTATCCTATAGTTAGAAACCTAATTCTTTTGTTTCTCATAAGCTACCACTTGTCTACATTGATCAACCCAATCCCTCTCGACTCATTCCATATCAACTACAATCTGTTTACATGACATAAAGCCAGTTCCATGGTGAATCTGTTTCTTTTAGATGGTAAATCAGATTAAAATAAGTTCCCTTTTGCTCTGGAGTTATCTGAAAAATGTCCTGTTGTGCTGGCTGTTGCTGTGTGTGGACAGCTGGATCAGACAAGATTTAGGTGGGTGTCAAGTGTCACCATTCTGAAAAGGTCAGTGTTGTCTGCCACCCACTCCACACCTGAGCCCAGCCACTGGTGGAAGGGGGAAAGTGTTCCTTCCTGGAGCTCCAAATTCTTCACTGCTGCCACCTTCTTGCCTAAACACTGCCTTGGTAAAGCACCACTGCCCCTCTGCTGCCCCTCAGCAGAGCCCTGATGGACATGAGATTGTCCTTTCTTCCTTGATCACATGGCTGGGCACCTTCTGGGGACCTCACAAACAGTGACATCATCACCAGCAGGGCTCAGCTGAGGGGTGCTTGGACCTTATCACATGGGGGCTGAAGCAGTCACATCCCCGTCCCTTCGCGCTTCCTTACCCAGAAAGCAGCATCATCCCAGCATCATTCAGGTCGCGGGAAATGTAATTCCCATTTCGACCAGGCATTCAAAAGAATGGGGACAATGCCTGGATGATGCAGCATCATCCAGCATTGGGATGGGGATGCGAGCGGGTTACCTGCGACGTCGTTTGATCAGTCGGGGATCGCACGGGGATGCGACCGGGATGCGACAGGGATGGGCAGGGTCTCCCTGTGACGTCGTGTGATCAGCCGGCGACAGGAAGTGTGATCGCACGGGGATGTGACCAGGATGCGACGGGGATGGGCAGGATTTCCCTGCGACGTCGTCTAATCAGCCGGGGTAAGAAAGCGCGATCGCACGGGGATGCGAGTGCTTTAGACCCCCGTGTGATAAGGTCCCTTGACCAGGACAGCAGTGACAGCAGTGGAAAACAAAGCAGAGCCAACTTTCATTCAGGCGGTGGAATGGTGTAGATATCCATGGGACACTGGATAGCTTTATTAACAATAAGTGTGGCCCTAACAGGTTGGATCCAGATCTGTTCCTGGAGTATTTGTGTTGGTGTAATCAAGCCCCTAATCTTTTGCCCTTTAGTTACAACTCACACAAATCCTACACCCATTTGTTTAAATTTTCATTCAGCTTGACTTCCACAAACCTGCTAACCCACTGTTATTTCCTGCTTCTCCAGCCCTTAGAACAGCTTTATTGTTAATTTAGGACCTTTACAGACTGTCAGAAATAATGCAGCTTGAGTCCACTTTAATTGCCCTTTCTCAGTGCTAGGGAATCATGGGTATTGTATTTTTTTCTGAGACATTGAGCCTTCTCTGTTAGAACTCTGCTGCCACAATAAACTACACTTTCCATGATTCCCTAGCACTAAGATAGGGCAGTTAAAGTGGAATCAAGCTGCATTATTTCTGGCAGTCTGTAAAGGCCCTTAATGAGCTATATCCTGATGCCTATTGTAAAAACTGTTATTTTCCCCATTTACCAAAATGATTTACAGCATAAGAAAACTGAAGATTTATTGGTGCCTTGTTGCAACAGATTTTTTTTTAAAAAAACAAACAAAAACAACTTAAAAACCAAATAAATGGCTCTGTTAAAGGGGCAGGTGTTCATGGGAGACCTGCAGTGGCACTGGACATACTTAAACAGTAGCAAGGATGAAGAAGACAGACATGGACTGAAAGAGAGCATGGTGCCTGGTAGTGAAATGAACAGTGGAGGCTGTGTGACTCCAACATTGCCTGCAACATAGAAACAGGTAGTGACTAGGTGGTGAGGAGGGAGTCAAGAGCAGGAAGAGGAGCATAAGGAGTCAGAGGGAGGAGGGAGACTCAATAAGAGGGCAGTGTGAGAGTCAGAGAGGGGGGGATGATGGAACCAAGGAGAAAGGAAGGATTGATAACATCCAGGACAGAAGAAGAAATGCTCATCAGCTGGATGAAGTGGAGAATAGACAAGATGTGGACAGGCACATGAGGGCAGGGTGAGACTTGGTTGCAGGCAACTGCTAGGAAGGATTAGGAAGGAGAAGAAAAGGTGAGTCAGGAAGAAGGAGAAGAGAAAGAGTGAGTATGGAAAAGACTGTAAAAGACCCAGAAGCTGTGCCTTGTCTGATTGAAGACTAGGCAGAGGATAGGTCTTGTGGGGTACAGTAGGAGTATGACTTACAAGTCACCACCCAGCCCAGGGATAAGCCTATTAAAAAGCATGAATGGGAGGTTCTGGAGAAGAGGGGACCCCTAATACAGCTGACCATTCATAGTTGAGGTTGCCTCATCACACTGCCTCTTAGAGGCAAGTGACTTATCTGAAACTATTTACCTGGTTATAACTGTCTGTAAACTGGTGAATCCTATCTCACACTGCAAATAGCAGCAAACATTGATAAGCTTTTAAAATAATCTTGAAGCAAGTGCAAACCATATGGTATACTTTGTCAACATGGACTCTCACAGTAGAGTTCTAGGGATATGGATAAGGCCACCATCCTCTCTTCAAACAGTTGTCTTTCACCCAGCTGGTACAGCACTGAAACAGCAACTGTACTAAACTGGACAGTAGGCCTAAAATCTAACATTTCTCCTTGAATGGCCTATGAAAAGATTTCCTGTCCTATTTATTTCTGATCAGTAAGCTATTAGTTATAATTAATATCCAGAGAGCCTCCATTCTGAGAGACAGTGGATGCTGCTGATACCCTAGAAGAAGGCTGTTGCCTTGGAGGCCTGCTTCTGAACTGCTTTTAATAAACAAGATGCTGAACTAGATGAATTTTTGGTCTGATCCATATCAACTACAATCTGCATTTGGATCTAGTCCCTTTCTTCCATTGAATCAGCCTTATGGGAAGGTGAATGTACTATGTACCTTGCCACTTTCATAAGAGTAGTCCTATTTGTATGCCAGATTTTTTTGGCTTGAATAACATTTGTAAATGTTAGCAGGTTCAGAACAAACCTAAACACCTGGATGCTGTTGTTTGTAAGGGAGTATTGTGACTCCCTTATTACAATAACTTCACTTGCTACCAGTATGTTGCTGGGCGCAATTTGAAGTACTGGGTTATTATGATAGATAAAGCCCTATGTTGCTTGGGACCTGGCTATGTGAAAGGCCACACCCCCCCTTGGGAGCCAGCCCAGGATTCAACCATTCTTGGGAAAGGCTCTTCCTTTGGCTCTGCCACCATCAGAGGCATGTTAAAATGTAAGAGAAGGCTTTCTCTCTTCTGAGGTATGCAAGGCCAGCTGAGTCACTGTTTTGATTCTACTGGCATGCAAAGGTATTTTTTAATTCAGACAGGATTTCAAGCTGTTGTTTGGCTGCAATCATCTTTCACTAGAAGATCCGAATATTTCTTTTTTATTGATGAGCATGTTTTAATGCTCATCAATAGCTCAAGTAAAATATAAAAAAGAAGGAAAGGAGGGGGAAGGGAATATAGCAGCACTTTTAATTCCTGCATCTATTCTGCGATCAATATTATACTATAATACTATGGAGAAAATATCATTTGAACTATAAGATTGTATGTATTTCCTTTTTATTGATGAGCAATTTCTTTATCACCCTACTTGTTCAACTTGAGTGCAGAAAATATCACATGAACTAGAGAATCCTATGCATTTTAAAATTGTTGAGCATCCTTTAATCCCACATCTACTGTGTGAGTAATATTATAGGGGTCAATAACATCACCCACAATATGAGAGGTGCATTTACTTACTTTTCCTCTTAGGTAATAGATGCCATCCTATGCCAGCAATGCCCTTCTACACTCTACATTGGACAAATCTGACATTAAAAATGTCAATACCCAAAAAACAGTTGCAGAACATTTCAACCTTTCTGTACGTATAGAATTTAAAGGCTGTGGTCATTGAACAAGAAAATTACAAAGCAAGACTAGAAAGAGAAACAGCTGGATTAAAAATATTTACAAATTCCAGCCCATTAACAGAGGTATGAACAAAGACAATGGCTTCATGGCACACTACATATATTAATAAAAAGCCCTCTGTACTGAAACAAAAGGAATCTTCTAAGAGAATGTCATGAATCCATGGAAATTGACTTTTGATAAGCAGAATTCTTGCTTTCACACATCAACACCAACTGACCACTGTAAAGATGTGTATCACCTTATATAAAATATGTAAAATTAAAAAAATTGAAAATTTAGGACAAAGATTGTGATTTGCATCCTTCTGAATCTGATTACATTCCATCACACTCCCACAACTGCATAAATATACATTATACCTGAGAACTTATTATCACTCTGTCTTTGCACCTAAAGAAAAAAGTTTGTATCCATGAAAGTTCATGCAAAAATAAAAAAACAGTTAATCTGTATTTAATTTTTAAAAAGTTAGTCTGTACTTGGGACAAGAGGCTACTGTTAAAACAGAACCTGGAAAACGGAATGGTTCCCAATTGGCAAGGGGGGGGGTCAATCAAGGCTGCATTTTATCACCCTACTTGTTCAATTTGTATACAGGAAATATCATACAAATAGTAGGCTTAGACTTAGAAGAAGGAGTGAAGATAGGAGGAAGGAACATCAACAATTGAAGATATGTGGATGACAGAATACTACTAGCAGAAAATATCATAGACTTGGAACAATTACTAAGAAAGGTCAAAGAAGAAAGTGCAAAGGCAGGCTTTCTGCTGAAAATAAAGAAAACAAAAATAATGACCATGGACAATCTACATAAATTCAACTTAGACAGTGAGAAAATTGAAGTAATTAACAATTTCCAATACCTTGCATCAAACATTGATCAGAATGGAGTCTGCAGCCATGAAATCAAAAGGATACTAGGAATGGGAAGGGAAGCTATGAAAGAACTAGACAAGATCATAAAGAGCAAAGATATACAACTGACCACTAACTTTAGAATCATCCAATCCATTGTATTTCCCATTACTATGTATGGATGTGAGAACTGGACAGTGAAAAAAGTGGACAGAAAGCAGATCAACTTATTTGAGATGTAGTGCTGTAGAAGAATGCTGACGATATTGTGGACAGCAAAAAAGACAAACAAATCGGTCCTAGAAGAGATCAAGTCTGAAATATCCCTAGAAACCAAGATGAGACTGTTGTACTTTGGTGACATCATGAGATGGCACAACTCATTAAAAAAGACAATAATACTGGGAAAGGCAGAGGGTAATGGAAAGAGAGGAAAACCACACACCAAATGGATAGATTCAGTCAGGGCCACAGGCTTGAATCTACAACACCTAAGCCTAGCAGTGGAGGATAGGGAAGTTTGGAGATGCCTCATCCACAGGGTAGCCATGAGTCAGGGTTGACTGGAGGGCAGTTAACAACAACAATGACAACAGTCTTAAAGGTGCTGCTACATTCCTTCCTTGCTTCCTCCTTTTTATGTTTTAATTGAGGTATTCTTATCTTTATAATGTTGTATTTTATCTGTATTTAATTATTGCTAACTGTCTTTGGAACTATTATTAATGGAAAGCCAGGCTAACATTTAATAGATAAATAAAAAGGAATAATTTATCAGACTGGGCTGTCAGTCTTTTCTTCCCCATATAATATCTTTGCCATTAAGGCTTCTTATCTATATGACAATGTACTTTCCACATACAATCTATTGGTAATATGTTTTCCACCTCTATGGCACATGCATCAGGCTTTAGGGCAAAACTGTACAAAACTTTCATTCCAAAACTGAGTTGAAATAATTCAGGTGGCTATAGGGGTTGGGGGGAATCACTCTGATATTTCATGAATGCTGGAAGACATGTGATCCAAGGCTTAATTGCAATGCCAGGAATAGTTGAGCTCACAGGTCCTTCACATCCATTTAAGCACCACTTAGAGAATATGAATTGTTATAAGTATAGAAAATACAGCACTCTGCTGAGATAATGCATATAACATGTAATATTAAAGAGCTGAAATACCACTTTTTAAAGGATTTTCATACTTTAATGCATAAAGTTGAGTATAATCATTATAATTAGCATTGATTTTTGAATCTGCACTAGCCCTAATCCATACCCAATTTCTTGCCAAAAAACATTGCATAAATGTTGATATATGATGCCCTCCATAAGCACTCACAAGGAAATTAAACAAGGGTGAGTTCAAGAAAGCAAGCAACAACCAAGTCCAAATGGTCACTCCAATGACAGAGGGATGGTATATAGCAGGCAGCACAAGCTTTGAACCAGAAATACCTTCAAAGAAGTCTTGCCATCTGGCTCATGGCTACATCTCTCCTACTTATCCACTCAAAAGTAGATTTGAAAACAGATTTCCCCTGGTTTCAACAGCAAGCTTTCCCAAAGCCTAATTCTTCTGGATATGGGAAAACATGGGGGTACCTTCACCTCCCTCTTTAATTAATTTGGACATGGAACACATTGAGGGGGATCACAGTTGGGATAACTTCTTTTCTTCCACTGTATATACATGTTGTCAATGAATGTTTGTTCTCAGCTTGTTCCTTCCATGGGTAGATTAAAAAAAAGGTTCACAGCTGGTGAAGTGATGGGAGTCCTAAGATGAGATCCCACTTCTCATCCCCACATTGCCATTTGGGTTGAGAAATCCCTTTAACTACATCTTTGTATATATGCATGAGTGTGTGTGTATGTGTGTCTAAATGTTTGTGTGTGCAATGTATGAATGTGACAGAGAATGTATCTGTTTACACACACCAGCTTTTGCACATGTAGCCAATTAGTTTGACCAATTGTGAAAGCTACTGAAGAACAACAGACAAATGCTCAGCTCAAGCAGGCACTGAGAATGAAAACACAGAGAAAGTTCTCCATGCAATGTTTACTCCAAAGGTGTGTGTGTGTGTTGTGTGCCTTCAAGTCATCTCCGACTTATGATGATTCTAAGGAAAACCTATACATAATGGGGTTTTCTTGGCAAGATTTATTCAGAGGAGGTTTTGCTATTGCCTGCCCCTGAGGTTGAGAGCATGTGACTTGCCCAAGGTCAATCAGTGGGTTTCATGGCTGACCTGGGAATTGAACCCTGGTCTCCAAAGTTGTAGTCCAATACTCAAACCATTATGCCACACTGACTCCAAAGGTACTCAGTGCTTTTCTATTTTTGATGTTGTGAACTACCAGAAAGAATACCAGAAAGAAAGAAAAAAGGCATCTGATTTCGAACTACCATTTCTCTCACAATATCTTACTACTTGGATGAGATTCTGTAAAGTGACCTTATAAACACTCCTTAGCAGTTTCTTCATACTAACTGCTCAAACTAATTGGCTATGTCTCAGAATGGTATATGTATAGTGGAAAGAGTTGAAATGGAAGGATTTTCCCAAGAATATATAAGAGAGGATGCAATGCCCCTACTTTTTCTATCTTGCATGAGCCATGAACTCATTATTTTTGACATACTGATGGAAGTTAGCAATGCGTAAATATAGCTGAGGTAAAGAAGGCCTGAGGTTAACCTTCTCAGCCCTTTTTATGAAAATATATTAGTGCATCAATTCTTTATTCCTTTCACTTAGGCAGCAAGGCAAAAACCAGTTGATATGTCCTTTTAGACAACAATGAGTAAGATAAATCAAAACAAAACCTGGCTGGCTGACAATAAAACAAAACAAAAACACATCTCTTTACTTGCTGAAGCAGGTTTGTTAAGGTCTGTACTCTGAGGCTAACTCTAGGCTCTTCCTGTATATCTCTTCTTTTAGTTTTTAACCCTCAACCAATTTCCCAGTATCAGTTTGCTGATTTTCCCATGGGGAATTCCAGTTGAGAAACAGATGAAGGCTTTCAAATACATTTTGTCTCTTTCTTACAACACTTTTTCTTTATTTCCTCTAAATAACCATGGCTTATTTAAACATTTTCCCTTTTCCTATACTGGTTTTCAATATCTGTTGAAAATCTTTCTATTCACCCTTCTTAAAGCTCATATTAAAGCTTGTATTTTAAAAATTATTTTAGGCACACATAAAAACTGGTTTATCCATATATTTCAACCCTGTAAATCCATAATCCTCTGTAAAACAGAACTATTTGATTGAAATGGAGATACTGTAATCTGTACCTTCCATTTCTAGATATAAAATTTCAGAAAAATACAGACTACAGCAATAATCTTAAACAAGGCTCTGTATAACATTCTTTAAAAGATTTTACACTTTAGATTTGCAAAATACAGCCTATAGGCCATTTTCAGACTCTGGGCACCACTTTTGTAGCCCCATCCAGTCTCCAGAACCTACCCTGCCCACCCTCCCTCTCCTAAGACGTATAATTTGTCAAGCATTGCCATGTCTGTAGAATTGAGGAGGATTTTTTTCCTCACAGCAATTTCCCTACTCCATGCAATGTTTAGCCTTTATAAGTTGTTAATGCATTGCATAATTTTGCCACAACTTTTATCACACATTTGAACATGTTTGGATATTGGACTGAATCCAGTTTGGGGGACTATGTAG
>JAIPUX010001232.1:91400504-91426055 GCA_020142125.1 Phrynosoma platyrhinos | reverse complement strand
CAACAGCCAGTGAACAGAAAATCATTGTTCTGCTAGCTGAGAAGAGAAAACTACTTTCTTGTATGTTATAGCACAGGTTTCCATTTTTCTTATTATAAAAAATGATGATGCTGGGCAAAGTAGGAAGCAGTGGAAAAAGAGAAGAACTGCACTGCAGGTGGATTGATTCAATCAAGGAAGCCATGACTCTGAGTATGCATGATCTGAGCAGAGAAGTTGATAACTGGGGCTCTTGAAGGCCTCTCCTTCATAGAGTAACATTAAATTGAAGTTAACTTGACAGCAAATAACAATAAATCTTTTTTTCTTTTTTCTTTTTTTTTTAGCTAAGCTGAAGGCTGGCTAACATGGGACTTTAGCCAAACTGATAACAGTCGCACTATTTCACTTGGACAGTATAATTAGATACTATGTGAAATATTTAATTATAAAAGCTAAGCAATTCCTTTCTTTCACTTCTAAAATAAAGCAGGAGAGGGAACCATTTCTGCTTAATGACTGCAGCCTATAGAATCTTGTTCACAATTAGTTAGATTCACTTATAAGCACAGCTCTCCATCTATATTAGTGGTGGAAATCATGCAGATTTCCAGATATTTCTTGATTACAGCTTCCAGCATTCTTCCCCACTGGCTGAGATGGCTAGGACTGTTGGGCCCGCAGTCCAACAGCATCCAGAGAGTCACAGGATTTGCATCCCTGATTTATTGAAAAAAAGCTCTTGAAGGCCAACAACCAAATATAATGCAGTACTGTCAGTGTTTATCAGAACCCAAATAACTGGGCAATGCTTTAGTATTCATAACTTCTGGTATATTTGTATCTCATCCAACACGCAACATATTAGTCTCTTGTTTGAGCTGTGAAGAGGAATAGACAAATGATATTTGTTGAGTAGTACTGGATTATTTTTTAAATAAACACATCACTTTTGGAATTTACATTTGTTTTGTTCTTCATGAAGGTAAATATTAAGAAATGAGTTAACAAAATATTGGCATATGGAACCCAAATGACTAGTTTAATTCTGAAACCAAATTATTTCTTCCCAAGCTAATGTCAAGCTATGGCTATTACCAGTTTCAGAAGCATATTCTTGCTGTAAATCTGGTTCTAAAGAAAGTTCCACATTTGAAGTTTTGAATACAATTGTTGATTTGAATTCTGTTCTATTGTCTTAATGGAGACTTGAGCAAAAAGAAGCATCTACCTCTGCCAGTGATTTGATGTGTAGTGCCAAACAGACTTTTTGGGTAAGGGCTACAGCTGGATTATATTTGTTTGGATACACTGATTTGTCATGCTTGAATTTAGTGCATCTGTACTAATTTTTAACAGCTGTGGAAGTGCTGACTAGTGTCCCAATTGCCTTTTTTTCCTACAGCATCTTCTTACCTCAAAAATAAATAAATGAATGAATACATTGGAGTCTAGTTTTAAAAATTTAAACTTTGCATGACTACTGGTGCAAGGTAAATAAAGTATTAAAACACTGCCCATTGTAATTCATTCTTTGGAAAAACAATTTTCTACAAACAATCCTTTCTTTGTATTTGAAAAATGATCATGTGGTTTAGGAAGCTCCAGCAGAGAAATTTAATATTTCTTTTTTAAAAAATATATGCAAGCACACTTACAATTATAACATAAAATACCTAAGATAGCTGCCCTTGTGGGATTTTTCCAAGCTCCTTGACAACTATCATCTATAGAGAGCTGAAAATATATTCTAATTTTATTTACTAGTACAGCCTCTTGCCTGCATATAAAGTCAATTGCCCAAGAGCTCTAAGGTTTTGTAGCCCATTGTTCAGCTTTCTTTCTTTCTTTCTTTCTTTCTTTCTTTCTTTCTTTCTTTCTTTCTTTCTTTCTTTCTTTCTTTCTTTCTTTCTTTCTTTCTTTCTTTCTTTCTTTCTTTCTTTCTTTTTGGGACAGATTATACCACTTACAAATATTTTGAATTAGGGTGCCATATAAATTTCCTTTGGTACACAATCTAATCAGAAAAATATTATATATGTGGGTGAGTTTTTCACATTCCAAATAATAACAAATCAATTCAGTGAATTCATTTCCAATATCCTGTCATGCTAATTAAGATGATTTATGGATAGATTTACAGCCACAGCCACTACATTATTATTGGGAAGTAAATCCATCTGAGTTCAAAAAGTCTTACTTTTTGGATGTCTCTTCAGGGTTTTAGCTATCCCTTCAGATCTTTTCAGATCTAGTCAGAAATAAGTCTCATTGAGCTTCATGAACTTCAACTGACTTCTATGAATGTAAGCATAAAATTGCAGCTAACTGAAATCATAATAGACACTGTGATCTTTTATTCTAAGATTCTTGGTAGTAAACACAAAAGTGTATTCATTACTATAACTGTGACTAACTGTGACTAATTAGTGAAACAAGAAGTTTCTCATACCATCATAAACACCCACCGGCTATTCATCCGGTGGAAATGAGAAGATTATATTCTAGATAGCTTGATTATATAGAAGATTATAATCTAGATAGCTTGATATATTCTAACACTACATAGCTAATGCTGTCAAGCTGAAACTGTTGTCATCATGTATTCGGCTAATCTGGATTTTTGTGGCTGGCAGCTTGAAGACTACAGTTATAAATAGCAATGGTAAATAAAAGCAATAGGTAGGGAATCAACTTTAAACATTTTTCCTGTCTCTTCTCAGGAAGAAAATTATCATTGTGGATATGTCTTAAGCAAGAAATCATATTAATTTATGCTGTTGTTTATCCAGGTTCACCCAAGCCTGATTTTTCAGACCTTTTGGTAACTGCAAGAGCTGAAACAATCAGTAAACAACTTCATCCCTGTGAAGAGGAGAGTACAGAAACTTTGATTTATGTGCTTTTAATCTGCAATTTTCATAAAGATGACCAAATCATATTTTTGCCTCTCATGATACTGAAATTCCACAGTAGGTCTTTGAATAGTGTTGACCTATTTATTGGCAGATGTAAACAATCAATACAGGGGAAGATTCCATTTCTGGTTGCAAAAACATGAAAGCTCTGTTATTATTCAGCTTTGTTACTGTTAAATGCAATATAATTTCCAGCTCACATTGTTTCACAATATTCTCTATATTTACTTCTCACATACTAAGCTGAATATCCTATTTTAAACACATCTTAGACATTTTAAATCATTTATGCTTTAAAAAGGCTATTTTAATGTAATTTGCTTGACACACATTTCCCATCTATGTTTATTCAGTTTTATTTCTTCATCTATGACCTCATAACAAAGACACAACAATCCAAATAACAAGTTCTTTTACTGGACACCATTGCTCACAATGGCCATATAAGCACCAAATGATATTATATACTGACTTATATGTCTCCTGATTCCACCTTGAATACAGTATCAAATCTATCATTTACAGCCAAGCCCTCTGATATGATTGCATGTTGTCAATCATATTACTGAGGTGCTAAACTCATGGCATTTCTCAAGCTGCAATATCCACAAAATGAAGTTAAAAAGCAAATTGACAAGGCAAGACAGACCAAAAACAGGAAATGGCAGAACTCCTCTAGTGGTCAGATACAACTCCCATCTAAGATCGCTTAGATGCATCATTAACAAGCTCCTACCTCTTCATTGGCATAGATTTCTATCCATATAGGGTTCACTCCATGTATCTGAGGTAGTGGACTTCATGAAAGTTTATGCTAGAAATTTCTTTTTCTCAGATAGTCTCAAAGATACTAAAGGATTCCTTAATATATTTTTAGCCATAACAAAGAGACTTCCTTAAGGGCCTCGGCAGATGGCTAATAGAGCCGTCCTCGAGGCAAGGAAGAGGAGGGGCAGCCACACGCTCGGCGCCCCTTCCTCCTCCCGAGGTTGCCCTCGGAGCTGCCAGCCCTCCGCACAGCCGGCGCTCCGAGGGCAACCTCCCACCGCAGTGTCCGGACACGCTGCAGCGGATAAGTCAGTGAAAGTGCGCCGCAAGCTTTTGCAGTGCACTTTCACTGACTTGTGAAAGGAGCGCTATTTTAGCACTCCTTTCAGGGACAGGGAAGGAGCGCCGCAGGATCGAGGCATGGGGATGCCTCGGTCCTGCGGTGCACCTTCCCAGGGCGGCCCCGTGCCGCCAGTCTGCTTCCCCTCTATGTGTATTTATTTATCCAGATTCATCCAGGGTTAATTTTTCAAGTTTTAAGTAATGTGAAGACAAGCTGCAAGAACTAAAACAATTGTATGTCTATACCAAGCCACACTCAGGATAAGCATTGCATCAATAATTAAGTTGTTTACAGCATGGACAAGTATCATTCTCACATTGCAGTGATCCATATCCAGGAACACTGCATGATGCATACCTTCATATCCCAGACCCTGCTGAGATGGTCAAAAAAGAAACCATCTGCTTCATCCCACATGAGAGGAAGTGAGGATAAAATTTATGTTTACTAAAACCCCATCTTCAAGATTACCTTCTGTCCTTCATTTCAGCAAGGAGATGGCCAGAGTTCCAATGCTGATAGCAGTGGTGAGAAACCTTTGGCCTGCAGTTTGATGTTGCCCATGGCAGGGGGGCTTTTCATAATGGAGGGAGAACCTCTTTTTCCTGTTAACAGAGATCAATAGAACATGGAACATTATTCAAATAATCTAACACATTATTGTCAGCACAGTTGGCTGGCCTTCCATATTAGGAGTGGCTTTCTTCCACATTTTAAATGACCTGTCAAGCATAGTGTAGTTGTTTGAGCATTGGATTATAACTCTGGAGGCCAGGTTTCAAATAATGGCTTGGCTATGTAAGCCCACTGGGTGACCATGGGCGACTCACACACACTCAGCCTCAAAGAATGGCAATGGCAAAAACTTTCTGGAAAAAAATTGCCAAGAAAACCCCGTGATGGCCTTAGGGTCACCATAAGTTGAAAATGACTTGAAGACGCACAACAACAATAACCAAGGTGCTCGACTCTATCCCACTCAAATAGGTTCAGGACCTTGATCTTTCAAAAACCTAAAACCATACTTAGAGTGGATCCACCACAGCACTGACATGGAGGCCTCTGGATGCCCCTGAGTATTACTTATTACTTTTAACAGTTTATGGCATAAATCCTGAATCCCTTTAGAACAGCATCAATATCCATATCTGAACTTATGCTTTGTTGCTATTGTTGCTAACTGCCCTCAAATCAGCTCCGACTCATGGTGTCCCTGTGGATGAAACATCTCCAAGACTCCCTGTCCTCCATTGCTCTGCTTAGGTCCTGAACATTCAGGCCCATGACCTCCTTCACTGTCTAGCCACCTGGCATGTGGTCTTCCTGTCTTTCTACTATCTTCTACTTTCCCTAGTTTTATTGTTTTTTCTAATGAGTTGTGCCTTTCTCATGATGTGGCCAAAGTACAACAGCCTCAGCTTTATCATTGTGACTTCCAGCAAAATATCAGGATTGGTTTGTTCAATGACTCATTTGTTTGTCTGTTTAACTGTCCATGTTATCCTCAGCACTCTTCTTCAGAGCCACTTCTCAAATGAGTTGATTTTTTTCTTATCCACTTTTTTCACTGAGCCACATATCCTCTAGAATAATAGAACCATAGAGTTGGAAGATACTACAAGGCTCACACAGTCCATGCAGGAATACACAATCAAAGCACCCCCAACAGATGGGCATCTAACCTCTGTTTAAAGACCTCCAAAGAAGGAGACCGAGGGAGGGAGTGTGTACCACTTTTGAACAGCTCTGAATGTTAGGAAGTTCTTCCTAATATTTAGGTGGAATCTCTTTTCCTCTAGTTTGCATCCTATTCTCTAGAGCAGCAAAAAACAACCTTGCTCCATCCTCAGTATGACACCCTTTCAAATGTTTAAACAGGGCTATCATGTCACCTCTTAATCTTCTCTTCTCCAGGCTAAACATACCCAGTTCCCTAAAGCCTCATTCCCACTATGATTTAACTCAAACTGCTGATCAGGTTATATGTGCCTCACCCCCATTTGAAACCGGTTGCGATCCTATTGAGCTCGGTTTCAGTTGCGATGAAGTGAGGCAAATACAAAAAAACAAAACAAAACACACACACACAAAAAAAACCCCCCACTCTTTTCTGACAGTAGTTTCCTGGCAGTTCTTTTTGAAAAGAACCGATTCAGAAGTGTGTTCAACAAGTGGGGACTACAAATCTGAATCGTATCATTCTGGAGAGAAGGGACTAATGGCAGAGGGGGTTGGCAGAGGGGTGTTTACCATCCTGCATCAGAAAATCAGCCATTTTCTCCCTCTCCCAGTGCTGTCTTTGCTTCGCAGTACCTATGGATGATTTTCCTCCCTTCTCCACAACTTTCCCCAAGGCTGATGATGGCTTGAAAAAAGGAGGACACAGACCCCTGATTTTCCTCCCTTTCCCCAAGACTGATGATGGCTTGCAAAAAAGAGGAATGGCCCTGTCCTCACCATGTTGCACAGATGATTGGCATACATTTGAAGGGGCGCAAACTAGTGGAAACAACAACCATGCCAAAAAAAGAAGTGATTGCAAGGGAATAATGAAAAGATCCACTTTCATAGTGTGAATGATAGACCTTTTGGAACTGATTCACTGACATGGAGCATAGGGGAATTGCAAACCAATTTAAATGTAAGTGGGAATGAGGCCTAAGTCTCTCCTCATAGTGCATGGTTTCCAGAGTGATTCACTCTAAGTGACTGATAAGCCCTGAAGCTGCCCCTCATAGCCATTTGCACTTCACAGCAAACTGGCAGATTCATAGATTCATCTGGATATATCCCCATAGCCAGATGCACAATGAATGACATCAGATGACATTCAGTGCTGCTGTGAACATTTCATGTCTGGCTATGGGGTTGCAACCTGGCACGTCTCTCATACTGATGGCTTTCTGCAAAATATGGAATGGCCATGTGGGGTGGTTATTATTCAGGAGGTTATCATTAAGAAGGGGGACTTTGGACATTGTGAATACCAACCACAGTAGTGGTGAAAAGACATCTGCGTACAGAAGAGAAACTTACACATGCATATATTCCTAACAGAATTCCAGCCTATAAAAAATAATGTTCATCGTATCTGTTGTTTTACAAATAACTAGCATATTTTTAAATTAAGTTTTAATAATTAGAAAAGAGGTCAACTCTAAACAAACAATTCTTATTTTACACACATGCAAACATGTCTTAGCATTAACATTAAAACATGGAAATAAGAATGCCATTAATTCCTCATTTCCATAAAAAAGTATCTGCTACATGTTATGTTGTTAATTGTAATGCATTACTTTCAGGCTCTGATTATCAGTGGCAAGATGCTATCTAAAGACCAGAAAGCTGTTGTGCCTGTAACTGATCTCTAGTGTGCAGCTTGGAGAAACCAAGCACTTGGTTGGAAATATCTGGAGACAATTAAACCTTGGAATTTGGAGGAAAAACCGGGTCATAAATTACCATGAAAACATTCACACAATTCACAGCAGGATGACAACAGCAGGAAGCTCAGTACTTTGAAAACTGTACTTTACTAATGTGCCGACAAGGGCCATTGAGCTCCTTTGAAGATCAGTTCTGATTCAAGAGTTAGAAGCCTGCCCATTAATACATTAAAAGAAAGCAAAGATTGCTTGTAAAATAGTTGAGAAGAAATGAAGATAAGCTCTGATGCATTTGGTCTATGCCATCTCCCTTTCATAGCTTATTGAAATTTCTCTGCAGATGAGTAGTCATATCAATACAGGCAGCAATATAGTTCTCGTGAGGGAAAAGGTGATGCAATGGCTTTCTCAATACAGTGAAACCTGGGCAAAATAAAATAGCATATCACTAAAGCAATACAGGAGGAATAGATACAAATGTCTCAAATCTCCAAGTAATTAATAAGTTGGCCAACTCTGCACTTCATCTAAATGTTGCATTAAAAGCATATTACATGGGATCCTGTTTAACCTTAAAAATGGTGTCAACCTAACTTTCCATTTCTGTTTTCTTGGGGTAGATCTTTGTCTGTATGGCTAATGTTCTTGTCTCGAGTTGCCATTTCCTACAAAGGCTGAAAGCAAAGTGAATTAATGCTGGAGGCAATACTTATAAAATTTGACTTTCATTGTGTTGCATAGGTTGAAACATAAGGGGAATCACTGTAAAAGCAAAACAAGAATCCTTATTTTTCAAACACCAGAAAGTCAGACAATAATGGTTAGTAAACAACTGTTTTGCCAAGGGTAAATGTTCTCAATAAACAGACTTCTTTCCAAATATATACCGTATATAGCACTATTGATTTCCTAAAATATTTAAAGTGGTTTATAGTAGCAGTAAGTTTTATGAAAGCAATCATTACACCAGTTAACAACTAGTTTATTAGAACATTAACTTGTGTTACAGACAATTAACTCACAAACTGATATGCCAAAGGAATGGGGGCACCAGCTTTCAAATGTGATAATTTGATTATTTCTGATGAATGTGGATGGTGTTGCTAGGTCAGTGGTTTTATCAGAGAACCCATCCCACTCTTCCTGAAGTCTTTACTAGTAACTTTTCTAGTAACTCTGGGATGATGGCTATGGGAAGCAAGTGAGTGTGACAGCATACATCACAATTATACCAAATGCAGAACAATTGGACATTGAAAGAGACTATAGTGATCTTAGGAGGCAGACATTTGGTGGGCATATAATTAGGCATAGGGCTGGATAGAATATTAATAGGCACTTCAGTCATATAGGCAGCCAACAGCTATTGTACTGACAGAACACAGTATTTCAAGTGTTTCTCTTAAAGTCAAATGTACTATAATGATAATAGGGGAAAGGAATCTAACATTTCAACAGTGAAAGCAAATGCAGCAGAGGCCTAATGCCCTCCACCAGTCACAATGACATTGATGATGGCCCCACATAAGACATGCATGGAAGGCTAAAATCAAGCCATGACAATGCCAAAGCGAGGTGCTGTCCCTCACTCTATATCCACCCCCACAGCCTAGAGTTAACATGTCAATTAATTCATTATTTATTCACTACATTTTTATAGTGATGTCCCCAACTCACTAGATTCCCTAGCTAAAACTGAAGTTGAAAATAGTGAATTTGTTTTTTAGTTTGGATGCCCCTCCCTCTGTCACATTCAAGCAAACAGGAAGGCCTGATTCCTCAGGAGCAGAAATATTCAATTGGAGGGAATGCATCACTTGGTTCTTCTGTTAGGCAGGTGAATCTGTGTGATTTCTTTGGAAAGACAGCAGAGAGAGATGGATTTCTGGGGCATGAGAAGATGGGTTTTTGGAGCACAAAAATACTTGAATTTGGGAAAGAGAAAAATGGGGAAAATGGTTTGGAATGCAGTGAAGATGAGGTGAGGAATAATTTGTTCTCTTCACAGGGGATCAAGTTCCTCAAGCAGCCAACACACTTTCAGAATGTCAGATCTTATGAGCCTGAAAGACAGGTGTCACTACCCCCTTGAGCCTGTATGGAAGAAAAGTGTTTGGAGTTCTTCCAGGGTGGTGGAGCTGCATTGTGACTCTCTCCTAGAATTCTCTGCTATCCTAGGAGAAAGGTGGGATATAAATTCAATCAATCATTCAGTCAACCAATAAAATATTCTATTTTGGACTGTTTTTTTCTACATATACATCTTGTATAATATTGTTTGGGGATAGCTGCAATAAATCCCTTTGTAATCTCATTCACATAATGCTATGTACATGGTAATTAAGTAAAATATTTGTTCTCAAATTCATGCTTCACTTCTTTTTCTCTTGGCTTCTTTCTCTGCTTGAACCTTTCTTTTTTTACTTGTTACCAATAATTTTAATTTTACAATTAAAGTAATATGGGTGCAGAGGGGAGTAGTCTTGCTATATATGTGATCATTTAAATAATATATTGAAAATAATAATATATTGAAGTTCCTGCATGCAAAACCTGTGGTCTACCAGTGATTAAACCAGTGGTAAACCAGAAAGGATTCAGGGATTCATTTGTGCAGAAAAATGTTCTGCATATGCTTAGAGAATTTCAAAATCTTTCTGAATATGTATTCTCCACCCTTGATTCATGGACAGGTCCCTTTAGCTATCAGCATCTTGTTGTACTTGCAGATTATCAGTCTCCTCTAACTAAAATAACCATTCCCTATTTACCTTTAATAAATAAGGCATTTGAAGAGTGAGTGAAATGTATATGTTGATAGATATGGAAAGAAAAGACAATCAAATGAGAAGCAAATTGAACTGAAGTGGCTGTAATGGCTATGAAGTGGCTATGGGATAGCCTTTCCCAAGCTGACAGTTCACGGGTATGTTGGATTCCCACCATTACCAGTCAATAATCATATTAGCAGCTTTGTAGTCCATGTGGAGAAGAATTCTAGGATAGGTAAAAGAAACTTTAAAAGCCCCCAAACAGATTTGAAGGATTCAACAACAAAATGCACTCCCTTAAGGTCAACAGTGGCAATTTTCTATTCCATTCTCTGTAAATGCCATGGTCTGGTCCAAAACCAATGTCTTAGGGGGGTTGCAGACTGCTAGAAATAATGCAAATTGAGTCCACTTTTAGGGTTAGGGTTAAGGTTAGGGAATCATGGGAACTGTATTTTATTGTGGCACCAGAGCTCTCTGACAGAGAAGGCTCAATGTTTCAGAAAAAAACAATTCCCATGATTCCCTAGCACTAACCCTAACCCTAAAAGTGGACTCAATTTGCACTATTTCTGAAAGTCTGCAACCCTCCTTAGTCAGCAAGTTAATTAGATAATCAATTAAACAACTAATTAAAATAAACAATTCTAATTATTAGGTAGTTTATTAATTTCTTATTTTTTTGCATTTAACATTATCAAATTAATCTTCAGATCTTATGTTCCAAGCTCTAATCTAAGCTGACAATAAGATGATGGCTCTGCAATCACATGTGATCAGGAAGTATTCAGAACCCCTTGGAATTGTCTTCCAATTAGAAGAGTAAAGCCCTCTAGAGTGCTACAGCAGTCTTCACAGCTTGTAGTTCTGTTTACATATTGCATGCACACATTCTCATTTGACTCTTTTGCATGTTGAGAGGGAAGTAGCAGGATAGTAGCTGCAAACTCTGCCCTCCATACATTCAAATGAATATGTGCTCAGAGAACACTACATATGCATAACTGCATGTATATAAACAAATGCTGACCCTTCCTTTTGTAGGTCTTCCAGCTGCAAGAACAAAAGCTATATATATTTATTGTAATATCCATGTGTAGCACTCTATGCACACATACTGCCAAATACATGGAGACTGGAGATGTGAACTGTAAAGTCAGAAACCTACATTTAATTTATACCTAAGCAGATCCACTGAATCAACAAGAACTTCTTAAGTCAACATTCAACTCTAGTTGGATTCAACAATTGGATTTAGAGCCCTGGGTGCAATTCTGACCCCAGCTCCACACAACCAAAGAATATGTAAAGAGGACTATTGTTCATAACATTGCATATAGTAGTCTCTTTTGATGCCTGCCCATTAGAACTATTGTTTTTAAAGTATTGGGGCTCAAATGGATAGTCAAGCATGAACGAACTGAGTGAAGTTCAGCTGATAGCTCAGTGGGAAAGAGGATAGTGCAGTGTATAGAATCTGCATTGCTGAACATTGCTGATAGGGCCTTATCAAACGCTGGCCAGGAAGCGAATAGTAAGCGAAGACTTACCGAAGTAAGAAGAAATCCGAAATGAAGCGTGGTCTTTCCGGGGCCTTTCTGGGGCCTTTCCGGAGGAGGCAGAGGCGGCGGTGGCGGTTCCCTCCCGCACCCCGTCCTCCAGCACTTACCAGCCCTCCAGCCAGCCCTCAAAACTGGCGGAGAAGCGGCTCCGGCCTCGGAGGAGGCGGCGGCGGCGGCGGTTCCCTCCCGCACCTCGCCCTCCCTCCGGCACTTACCAGCCCTCCAGCCAGCCCTCAGAGGCGGCTCCGGCCTCGGAGGAGGCAGAGGTGGCGGTGGCAGCGGTTCAAACTGAGCTGAGCCGCTAAGGGGACTCTGCAACATGGGGCTTTGAGCAGGCAGAGGTTTGTTTCTCTCCAAATGACTTTCACTGATTTCTGATATGTGTTTTAACTGGAAACAAAGTTGTATCCATAGGCATGTACAGAGTGCCGAGAATGCTAGAGGTCTTGTGTTGGGATGCCATTCAGTAAGGAGCTCTAGCAAGTCCTCATTATTCCAAAAGCTCCCTTTACTTCCCCAAAAAACTGAATGTCAAAAGATCCCCTTTGACTTCGGATCACGGGGAAAAAATACGTTTTAGCTTTGGATTGCCTTTGGATATGTGTGGACACAAGGAAAGGAAAAACGTTTTAGCTTTGGATTACCTTTGGATTATGTGTGGACACAAGGAAAGGAAAAACGTTTTAGCTTTGGATTGCCTTTGGATACCTTCTGCCTGGGACCCCGTGTGATAAGGTCAGAGGAAGGCCTTCTTCTTGTGGGAAAGGAGGATATGAGGCAAGGGAGAAAAAAAGAGAGATTATATCACTCCCCCCCCATGAGCTGTTTCAAGCCCAGGAAAGGCTTTTATTCAAACAGGAAGTACACTAGAATTTGCCTTCTCGTGTACTTTCTTGGGGGGGGGGAGAGAGAATCTCTATTGGGTTGTTGGACAGTCCAGTCTGTCCAAAAACATGATGGAATTGTTTCCTACAGAAGTGCATGGTAGAAATATCATCATAACTACATTTAAGATGTGCATGCATGTCCTGACTGGATGGGATTAGACAGGAGTTTGACACATCTTTCACTTTCTTTAAAGCACAATCATTTACTTATCATTCCCTTATTACAGTTGGAGTTGATCATTTAGTCCTATCTATCTCATGTGAATAGTTAGGAAGAAATCTTAGGGCATTTCTCGGCACACTGAAGATGGTGAAAATGTTAAGAATGACACTATTGGGTGTTCCTTAAAAGGAAACAACATTTAAAATGCCTCTTCACTGGAGGCTATAGCTCTCATCCTGTCATGTTCTTCTTTTTGCCCTCCAGCAATATTTGCTGGCTCTGTTTTCTAGACTTTTTATTATTCATTGTTTTGTTCACTTTTCATTAAATAACTCCCAACTGCTTTCTTTATATTTCAATATTATTTAGTATTTTAAGTATACTCATTCCTCCATTTTCACGAACTTTGGGTCCATGGTTTTGGTCGTTCATGGACCAGCAAGGGGGAGGATTAAAATGGCACATGCATGGGAGTGTGCAACCATTCAAACCTATGGGTTTGAATATTTGCGGATTTCCATTTTTGTGGGGGGGGGGTCTGGAATGGATCCCCCACGAAAATGGAGGGACAACTGTATGTAAATTCAGCAAAATGGTCAAACTAGTTATTGATGGTAGCAAGTAATGAATTATTATTCATCTTGCTACAGAAAGTAAATATCAATTTTTTAAAATCCATTTACCTAAGCAACCGTTTGCTCTGTACACCAGCTATTGAACCAAGTTTGAATACATTTCCACAGAGTTCTTAAAGTTTGTTGGAACAGTCTTCCTTAAGTTTCTTACAATTTAGTTTTTCTCCACTTTTTGATTGGTATTATAATATAATAATTAATTTCAAGGAATGACAGTAGAAACTGGGAGGCATCTGGTTTGGACTCTATCCTTCATAGGAGATGAAGGTAAAAATATTTCTAATTGCTCAAATAAAAATGGGGTGGAAATAGGATGTGAAGCCCAATTGGTAAACTGGAAGATACAGTCATCCCTCCATTTTTGTGGGGGATCTATTCCTGACCCACCCCCCATGAAAATGGAAATCCACAAATATTCAAGCCCCATAGGCTTGAATGGCTCTGTTTTCTAGACTTTGGGCATATGCACCATTTTAACCCTCTCCATTTGCTGGTCCATGAAGGACCAAAACCACAAACCTAAAGTCCACAAAAATGGAGGGATGGGTGTACGTGCTTCAGAAAGATCTGGAGAGGACACAGTGAAAGAGTGTTTCTGTTCCAGTCCTTTTAACCAGTAGAGTAAAGTTGGAATGCTTGGTTTGCAGAGAGAACATGTATTACAATATTTGCTGTTCTTGTTGATAGCTGCCTTCAAGTCAACCTTGATCCATGGTGACTATATGAATGAGACTTCTCTAAGTAACCCTATCCTCAACAGCTCTGCTTAGGTCCTGAAGTCTTAGGGTCATGGCCTCCTTGATTGAATCTTTCTACCTGTAATGCAGAAGTCAGCAACGTTGATGTACCTGGGGCCGGTCGCTTCTCCCCAGGTCTTCTGGTGGGCTGGGGAGGGGGAAATGGCAGCACAGGTGCACATTGAAAAAGGACAGAACCTGTGTATCAAAGCATTTGGAGCAGCAATGCAAAAAAGTAAATGTGTGAGACCTCCAATGGATACAAGTGTAACATACACAAACCAGACAGTCCAAGAGGGGGCATGAAGTTATGGGGGGGTGAAGGGGCCTTGTAGAGGGAAGCATGATTGTGCTTTACCAGTATTTTACTAGGCACACAAATGCTCCAATGCCCTGTACTGGTGCAAAATCACAGGTGTTTATGTGTAGGTGATCAAAGGGGCAGCCATCCAATGGGATGGCATCTAGGCAACAGACAGTTGCTACAGATAATCTAACTATAGAATCAACAAGGACATCAGAAACTATGCATAACCGATAATATTGCTACCTTTTGCTGATATGTATGTGTATTCACTACATGGGCCAAATAATAAATTCCCATTAAGACTTCTTAAAGCAAGACATTTGACCATCTGAACAAAGCATATGCCAGCATAATTAATCCCCCAATCTTTGGAATGTCTATCAATATTAAAAATACATTCTTCTATCTCTTCTAGACACCAAGCACAAGACACAAAAAGAGCCTCATTATTATGGCCAATTTGGGCATTAAAATCCCCCATCAGGGCTAAAAGGGCTGAGAGGAATTGTCCCTCTAAGTTGACAATGTAATTTTCTGATGTTTCCCACACCTTATTGCTTCAGTCCCTATTGAGTTTTGGTGGAATGTATGCATTTATCATCAACAAACACAAGGTACCAAAATCAATTAAACAGGCCATAGCAATCTGTTCACAATGTGGCAGGCATTTGATAAAGGCTTTAAGCACTATAGAAACCAAAATAGCAAGCCCTGCACTTGGCCTTCATTTACCAGTGGGTGAAATAGCTGGTAAATCAAATATGGTATATCCATTACAATCTAGTCCAGAAGTACACAATGTCTCTTGAAGAAAAATCACATCAAACTTGTTGATGTAATCTATCACATGAAAATAGTTAATCCTAGAATTCTATTCCATCCAGCTATGTTCCAATACATACACTTGAGTAGAGATTTTGTCGATGGACGTGGTTTTACATTATAAGGGGCTAGGGCATTAGCCTAAGAGCCAAAAGATTGTACAATTTTTGGTGCTATGCTATGATGCTCATATTATCAATCAGTTCTTTGTAACTGTTTCAGCTGTCCCCATTCATTGTTGAATATGGCCCCATTGATCAAAAGATGCTTACTGCCCTGGGTGTCTTCACTGGCTCTTTCATAAGGTAGTTGCTGGTAGTGTATTTGTTTGATGATGCACATACATGGTGAGGAGGGAAGAAAAAAAATTACCCAGCAGTGTGGCTTAACACCACACTGTGCAATTGGACTGTGCACATTTAGGCCATCTTGGGAGCACCCAGTGCAGACACCAGGGTTTTGACCCCCTTCCAGAAAATGCAGATTCCAGCCGCTTTTTCCTGCCTATCTGTTCCAGGCCTTAATGTTCAACAGTAAACCTGCATTAGCACTTTCCATTCAGAAAGGGGGTCAGGCAAGGCTGCAGTCTATCATCCTATTTGTTCAGCTTGTATGCCAAGGGTCCTAGGGGTTTGGTCTGTATTTGCTGTAGTTTTAACTGTTGTAAGCCACCCCAATTGTTTTAACAGAGGGGCGGGGTATAATTTTATTTATTATTATTATTATTATTATTATTATTTTACTTTCTTTGTAATTGTTCCAATTCCAAGTCCTTGTTATTTTCTGCTAGCAGTATGGTGTCATCTGCATATCTTAAATTGTTGATATTCCTTCCTCCGAATTTCATGCCTCCTCCCTCCAAGTCTAATCCTGCTCTGCACATGATATTTTTTGGCATACAAGTTGAACAAATAGGATGATAGACTGCAGCCTTGCCTGACCCCCTTTCTGATTGGAAAGAAGTCTGTTTCTCCATATTCTGTTTTAATAGTAGCCTCTTGTCCCCAATATGTAGACAATCGAATGCTGTGGCATACTCATTTCTTTAAGAGCAGTCCATACCTTTTTGTGATCTATGCAGTCAAAAGCTATACTGGAGTCTATGATGCACATATTTATTTTCCTTTAGAATTTTTTGATTCACTCCATTATGTTTGCATTGTAATCCCTGATAGCTTTCTTCCTTGCACTTCTGGGGTTTCTTGCTCCATATATAGTATTTTTGTTTGACTTTATACCAGACTCTTAGAAGAGATCTCCTGATTATGTGGCCATTGAATTTTTTATTAACATCTGACTTCTTGTATCATAAATATCCATGCCAACCATATCCTTTGTTGAATCCTTCCAAATTCAGTGCCTTTTCATCTTTTAATAATATCCAGCTTTGGATTCAATCTATGGCACAGGAGTAAGAGTTAATTTTAAAATTTGGGATTTCCAACCCACCTCTTTCTTCACTATTTTCCATCTTATTCATGGCTTTTTTTTTCAGCCCAAATAAATTTTAATAGATTGATCTTCAATAGTTAGAACTGGCAAATTTTGGAATAAGAACATTATTTTAGGCAATTCCTCCCATAAGTGATAGATTTAAGGTAGTCCATCTGTCCAAGTCCTTTTTTTATCTCCTTCCATAGAGTTGCATAATTATTATCAAAAAGTTCAGAGTTCTTTTTAGAAAGTGGTAGGCCAAGGTCTTTCATCTTTGTATATATTTGGAATCCAGATTTTTCCTGAAGTTCATTATCATCTTTTTTTTTACATATTCAAAGTTGTTATAGCTGATTCTGAATCATGTCCATTAATTTTTCAATATTTTCAGTAGGTTCTTCCAAGACAATTCCAAATCATTGGCATAGGCTCTAATTTTATATTTATAGCCTTTAATTCAGACCCCCTTAATTAGATTGTCATTTCTTATCAGATTATTTAGAACTTCTAGAATCAAAACAAACAATAGCATAGACAGAGGACATCCCTGTCTTTTTCCCTTCATAATTTGGTATCCTTCGGTTTTTCCACCATTCACTATAATTTGTACAGATTGAGGACCAATACAGACAGCCCGAAAGGGGTGGCACAGAGCTGCCCCTGGGAGCAGTGAATCAGGGCTGTGGCAACCACATACCACAGTCCCGATCCTCCTTTTTGTTGCCCCCAAAAGAGCAGGCAAATGCTTCTCCTTTTGGGAGCAGCAAAAGGCCACTTCTTCAGCTGCAGCGGCAGCTTTTATGTGCCCTTTTGGTGCAGCGTGTGCACACGCTGTGCCAAAAGGACATCCTGACACCACGTGTCATGTGAACAGGTGCGTGGCATCAGGACAGAGTTGGGGTGGAGTCAGGGCAGCCCCAACTCCACCCCCAGGCTGGCCCTTTAGGCCGGTCTGCATCAGCCCTGAGTCTTATAAATAATTAATGTCACAGTAAGTTAAAATTTTAAATTTGAAGTTTAATATTTATGATCAAAACAAGTCTTGGCGGAATGAAAGAATATTTATAATCCAAACCACCAGCAAACAAACAAACAAACAAGAAAAACAACAAGAAAAACAACTCTGCCTATTTAGTCCATTTAATCTATATGTTTAAAGTTTATAATCCAAGTAAGTCTAAGCAAAATAAAATAATATTTATGGTCCAGCTATTATTACCTATAATGTTGTTATTATTCTTAATTATTCCTCACTATCTGAATGTCTCAGAGTCTTTGTTTATAATTAATATCCTGTTGTATCTTGGCCCGCCAGTTTGTAACAAGTAAATCCCAGAGTGAAAAGTAAAAGTAAAAAAATCTTTGTCAGCCTCTTCTTCAAACCAGGGATGTGAAGTAGCAAACAGGACTGCAAACTATCAATTAATTTAGTCTGTCAAATTTTCCTTCAGAATTAATTTCAAAGCTTTAAATATACTTCTTATATTTAGTGCATGAACTCTTCTGTGTTAATTGGCAGTTTTAGCCCACTTTGTCCAGTCCTACTGTTTCTTTACATAAAGGGGAAAAAATAAGCTTTGAGGTTAAACTCGAACTCAATTTTATATTGGATGCTTTGTGTTAAGATCAATCAGTATTGGCAGAGCTTCACATATTAAGCTCCTAGTAACGGCTGCAGTGTGTCCGCAGTCTCTCAGCCCCCGTCTGTGCCATCTTCTTTCTCCTCTTTCCTCCTTGATGACATTAAGGAGTTTCCAAGACCCCCATGCATCTGTCCAAACCCCACTTATGGGTGGGGTATTTTGTTGCTTGTTTGATCTTCTTTGCAACTTTCAAGCTGTGGCTAACCAGGCTGGATTTCAGCTCAAAAATTCAGCTGCAGTCGCTTCACCATCATACCAGAAACCCTCACTTCTGCAGTGTGTTTTGGACCTTAGTTTGACTAGATACCCTAAATTACTAGAACAGCCAATCAAAGCACTAATCAGAGGGGGCACAACTCTGGACCTAGTGAGTGACTGGGTCACTACATAAGAATAGTGCGAGTTTTTAACTTACTGGAAAGAATGGACACAATACTATCAAAGTATACATAAGTGGAAATCTACAGTTGTGTTTGATTGCAAAATAGGAAATCTCCTTAGAATAAGATAACAGAAGAAAAGAAAGTTGACAAAAAGCTCAACTGGGTGAATAACTCCATAATGCTTGCAGGTTACTCAAAACCACAACAATGTAAGGGATGCAAAGGGGAAAAAAAAGGGGGAAAGGTTTTTGAAGAGTATATTAATAATAGAATCAAAACTGCTGTTTTTTTCTCCATGGACTGCTTACGTTACAAAAAAATATGCTATAAGTACAAAGTGACAAACAGATCTTAGAAAAGTTACCTTTTTGACTACACCTCCCCAAATATCCCAGCCAGCAAGAATTACCTATTTAGACTGTGCATATGTTTATGTGTATGTGCCTTCAAGTCAGCTGTCAATTTATGGTGACCCCATTAATTTTATAGGGTTCCCTTAGGCAAGGAATACTCGAGGGTGCTTTTGCCAGTTCCTTCCTCAGACATATGGCTTACAGCACCTGGTATTGGTGGTCTCTCATCCAAGTACTAACCAGGGCTCACCCTGCATAGCTTCCAAGATCTGATGGGATCTGGTGGCTTTAGGGCATTTTTGTTGTTATTAACTGCCCTCAAGTCAGTCTTAACTCATGGCAACCATGTGGAGGAGATAGCTCCAAGACTCCCTATCTTCTACTGCTATACTTAGGTCCTGTAAATTCATACCCACTGCCTCCTTAATAGAATCCATCCATCTAGCATGAAGTCTTCATCTCTTTTTACTTACTCCACCTTTCCTAACATTATTGTTTTTTCCAATGAATTGTACCTTCTCATGATGTGGCCAAAGTACAACAGCCTCAGTTTAATCATCTTGGCTTCCAGGGAGAATTCTGGCTAGGACCCATTTGTTTGTCTTTTTGACCATCCACAGAATCTTCAGCACTCTTCTTTAGGGTATGAATCTTCAGAATTCTCTCTGCCATGATGACTCTCAAATTATTATCCAAACCAGGTCTAGTGGCAACCAAAATTTTGAGAAAGTAGGAAATGTGAACCCTCCAAAACATCACCATGGGTACTCTTCTACTCACCAATGAAAACATTTACAGCAAGTCCTAGGATCTGGTCTCTTTCTTTCTTTCTTTCTTTCTTTCTTTCTTTGGTCAGTTCAACTTATTTTTGATTACATCTGCTAGGGCTGCATTCACAGAGATCTAAAATATCTGATAGTGGTTGTTTAGTATGAATAATGAGGTTGCAATGTGTGTTCTTTAGCAACCTTGATAAAGCTATTAATTATTTTACATATTTAGTGTTATTAATACTGTCACCATAAGCTTTGTTCCAAAACATGTACATGGGGAATTTAAGATGCTTTAGAGTTAAAAGATTGATGTAAAATCAATGTATGTATCAGAGCAAAGTATTAATGATCTCTCAAGAATAAATTACAGGTGAAAGCACAGCTATTAATATCCCTTGTTATCAATACAAGTTTAAGATATGACATAGAAATAACTGTTCAGCAAGATTGTTTTCTTTCCTGAAGGACTTGTGATATTTTCGGTGTTGGTCTATATCTGAAATTATGTAGCTCTCTGAACTGATTTGCAGCACAGGCTGGTTGCCTACTCTGTTCTGTTTAGATTAAGATGAAGATAACATCAAACAAAACAGGGAAGCAGATTAAGATAGAAGGGAACAAACAGAAGGGTAAGGAAGGAAATGAAGGTCAAATCAAAGTGTCTGTCTCTTTCAACACAGCCTTGCATTGATAAAAGGAATGGTCCCATATTAAAGCAGATAGTTTACTATGCACATCTGACTAGTGCTTTCTCTTACAGCAAGGGTAAACAATTTGAGTGGGACCAGGTGCCAATTTTCTACCCTCAGTAGTTTCCAGGGGCCACACAGACTTCAAAAGATGTCAAAAATGGGGGGAAGGAAACTAGAAGTGACTACAGGCCAATTTCCAGTTATCAAAACCAGGTAATTTTAGTGTTAATTGATAGAACAGGAAACCTGTGCCTTATTTAAAAAGTGCTGCTGGATGTTTCCAGGAACAGAAATTCTTCATCTCTCTTTCTCTTTCTCTTTCTCTTGATGATTTTTTTTTTTTTTTTGGAGGCAGGGAGGTCTTAAGAACAACTAACAACCAGTAATGTAACAGCTGCCATGCATAGATCATACAAATTACTGTGTTTCAAAAGGTTTATTCCTTGAATTAAAATTTACAATCATCATGAACAAATAAGATGAAGCTACAGATTATTTATTACATCATCTTGCTATTCTTCCACTGTAGTCATTTTTCAAATATGTCCATCAACCTTTTATGAAACATAAACTAGGCATCACTGCCATATACTGCCAACCACATTGATCCTATATGATAAACTGATGTAGCCCAATAATCCCAAACCTATCATGAGGGTTCTTGGCATGATTTGTTCAGAGAGGGTTCATCTTTATTTTTGCCTTTCTCTGAGGCTGAGAGGGTATGCCTTGCCTAAGTGGGTTTCCATGGCCAAGCATGGATTCAAACCCTGGTCTCCAAAATCCCAGTCCAACATCCAAACTTCTGCAACACACTGGCTTGATGCTTCTCACTTGGTGTCACATAAATGGAATCTTACTTTAATCTAATAAATTCTTTCTATAGATCAGTTGTTTCTGAAAACAGAAGGACAGTAAGGAATCATCTTCCATTGGCAGTACATTGGCTGATGGAAAGTTTCTTCTTCATGAGTTTCTTCCTACATCTGGAGCCTCCCAAGAAACATTTTGTAAAATTATGTAATGTGAATGGCAGTAAGATACACATTGTTTTTGACAGAATAATTGCTTTATCAGTAAAAGGTATTCAATAAAGCAGGAGAGCCAGCATTAATTGCTATGGCCTGCAGTATGCAAATTCTAGAGCAGAAACAAGTCAACTTTCTAATACAATTGTAATACTGAGGAATGGTAACTTCAAAGAGGCCCTGCAGCTGTTTCTGGTGAAAGCTCTATTGTGGTTACTAGTGAAAACAAGAAAGACTACTTACATCATTCTGAGCCCCATTGCATTGAATAAAATCCTAGGTGCTTTTTTCATGCCATGAATGGTGATCCTTGTGACATAATTAATAATTCACTCTGGAATTATATTCTTGTTTCCCAACAGACAGCTCTTGTTTCGCCCATTGAGTTTATGATATAACAATTGACTGGGTGAAAAGCATAGACAAGCTTACACCCCTTAAATGCTCTAGCAGTTTCTTATGAGACTGGCAGTATTGGTGAAGACACCCCAGTTTAAAAATGTTTAGATGGTCCAACTTTTATTATTTTTTATTATATATGTAATTTGACACAGGGTACTGGGCAAGATATTGTTTAACCTATGTCATTTGATAAGTGATCTTGACTTTATCAATTACACATCAAAAATAATCATAAACAATGATGAGGAGGTCTCATAAATGATCTCATAAGCTCTTTAAAAGTGCTTTTCAAAAGCTAATTCAAAGTGCTGGTGATGACCTATAAAGCCCTATATGGCTCAGGTCCAGGCTATTTGGCAGACCATATCTCCGTATATGAGCCGCCCCAGGCTCTGAGATCCTCAGGGAAGGCCCTTCTCTCCATCCCACCACCATCACAAGCACAGTTGATGGGGACATGAGAGAGGGCCTTTTCCATGGCTGACCCTAGACTCTGAAACTCCCTGCTCAGGGAGCCCAGTATGGCCACTTCCTTGATGACCTTCCACCAACAAGCAAAAACTTCCAGCAGGCATTCAAAACAGAAAGCTTTTAAAGAATGGCCTGGACTGCTAATGTTTTAATGAGTTTTATATATTTTTATCTTTAAAATATATTTGATATTTTAGCATGTAATTTGTTTTAATTATTATAGTAATTTAATCCTGTTTTAATGTACTATTTTCGTATGTTTTTAATTGTATTGTTGTTTAATGTTGGAAGCTGCCCTGAGTCCCAGTCCTGGGAGAAGGGTGGATGATGATGATGATGATGATGATGATGATGATGATGATGATGATGATTATTGCCCCTATGCTCTTGCAGATAATTTATGCAGTTTTTCGAGCTTGCCTATCTCCACATCATCAATCAATATTACAGTGAAATTCACTCTCCATACAATAATCAAGGATGGTACCTTTCACTTCTTTTGGGCTGGCTCAGAAAATAGTCCTAAGTAGCTTGAACCATATGGCTTATGACCTCCAATGTAAGGTTCTGTTTTTCCTCTTCATTTGGCTATTTATTTCAGTTTCTTTTTCTTTTTCTTTCTTTGTTCCTTTCCCTCTAATTCACTGTAAAACTATCTAACCTCTTTGAATGCAGTGGCCTGTCAAGACAAAACAGTAATTATACAAAATATGACAGTGATTTTCCCCACATATGCTGCTGTCAGGGAGCCCATGGGATATATACTGTGGATTCCCTGCTAGTCCCCTCCCCTTTGTCTGTGCCTATTTTTGAAGCATCATTGCTAATGGCTTGTGAACATTCTTGTGTTGAGCACTGGCTGCCTTTAGCAGCATTCCAGCATTTGACAGAGCAGGAGATGGACAGCTGCTAGATTTTGTTTCACCACCTGGATGGCTTCTTCCCCCCCCCCCTCACCCCCAGAATCCCTGCAGGGTCAGGGGATTGTAAATCTTGTTTTACTATTTTCAAAGGGTTAACAAAAGAGGGGAGCTCAACTACCATACCTACATACTTCAGATTAAGAGGATTTTGTCAACAAAGAAACTAAAGAGGGGGACAAGGAAGACAGTTGTGGAAACAGAAAATTTAAGAGAAAGTCTTAAGGTAGCATAATGCTGTAATGAGTTATTTGAATCCATCATTAGTAAAGTTTTGCAATAAAATCTTGAATAGGGAATAGAGAAAATTTTTGATGAGACTTCAGTTTATGGATCCTTATTTCAAAAGTGATGTGCTGTGATACTCCCAGTAGTTGTAATTTATCGAGATTCATGCTTTAATTAATCTTTAAGCTATCTCTGTTTCTGCATAAATCTTGACATGCCCAATGGACAGTCTTAATCCTGTACTGGGTTTAATGCTAGCTTCTAGGGGCCCCAAACTATCACAGATATTGCAGATACTAGAAAGTACTTGCAGTGAATCGCAAAATGGACCTGAATGCTAATGAAAGTGAAGAACAATAATGAAATGAGGCATATAACACTGTTTCCACAAATGTTTCTTGTAAGTGGCTTGATATATGAAATCCTTCTTTCTTGGCTAGGATTTTTTGTGTGTGTGTGTGTTTATTAGTGCATTGTGACTGGTGGCTGCATGAGCTGCTTTCTCATTTGCTGCAAGCTAGAACAGTATAAGGCAGGATATTACTTATATTACTACTACTGCTGCTACTACAGCTGATTATATTAGCAGCTAGAGATTTTTTGCAGTATGGTGAAGATGATAGTTGCTGTGAGCCACTAGTTGTATGTATGCACCAAAAAGGTAGGATATAAATGTGTACATGCAGCAAGGAAACAAATAGCACATATCATAAAAATGTAGACCTCTGAATTTGTCTTTTTTTCACATTTCTCCTCCAGGTTTATCTTCATGACTTGACCAATCACCTTGGTTTTTTTCTTCTTTTTTCTTTTACTGAAAGTATCCAGCAGTGCTCTCAAACCTCTGACGGGAATGCTACTGTCCTTTGGGGCACTTTTTCACATTTTTCTAGCACTCCATTTACTTTTCTAGGCCTCTACAGGCTTTCTTTAAAAATATGGAAATGATGGGACTTTCTGATATGGTCTCTTTCCTGTTTTGAAGAAAGGTTTGCAATAGGGTGCCTAGACCTCAGGGCCTGGCCCTGAGTCTCCACTTTTCAGAGATCATTTCTAGGATCAGTTCTAAGCAAGAGGAAAGGGCTCTCTGTACACCTCCATTTCTGCTAGTAAAACAGCAACTTACTACAATTTGTGAAACTTAATTGATTTTTTTTCTGTATTTACAAAGACTTCCCAGGAGGCCTATGTATTTATTTATGATCTTATCACACCACACTCTTTTTTTCCTGTATTATCTCTCTTTCCTACTTTTCCAACTGAGTCTGTCTATATCTATATATCTAATCTTCTGCTTTCCACGCTTTGGTAATCAATTATATTAGTATTTTAATTACATTCAAAAAGTTTCTTTACTTTCCTCAATTTATATTCTTATACCATCTTATTCTTTCTTTTTACATCTTTTAACCATCTAGTTTTCTTTTCCTCATCTTTTGTTTTCTATCCTATAATAATCACTCGTTCTCCATCATTTCTTTCTCTGCATATTCTTTATATTCTCTTGTCTCTTTATTTTCTAACTTAAATCTCATTACCTATTCTCTTTGTGTTTCTTCATTTTTTTCCTTTTCTTATTCATTTCTTTTTTATATATTTCTCTACTGGTTCCCATTATTTCTTGGTTTTATCTGTTGCCTTGTCTTGTATTAGAGCCATGAGTATATCCATTCTCATGGCTTCCCTCAGTTTCAGGAACCATTCTCCTATTTTAGGAGTTTCTTTGCTTTTCCAGTATCTTGCAAAGGTTATCCTTTCAATTGAGATCATATATAGGAGGATACGTCCAAGCTTTTTTTCCACCTTCTTGTCTATTTCATTCAATATGTTGAGTAGAAAATTTTTTGGGCATTTAGGTATCTTTATATCTAATGCTCCATTTATTGCTTTTCTTGTCTTTGTCCAATATCTTTTTGCTTTGGAACATCTCCACCACATGTGGT
>JAIPUX010001232.1:91356355-91377106 GCA_020142125.1 Phrynosoma platyrhinos | reverse complement strand
AATGTGCACAGTCCAAATGCAAAGGCATATTGTTGACTACTGCACACTTTGCCCTATCCACCATGTAATACATTTTGTTCCTTTTCAATGCATTTGCACAAACCTGATCATTCATGGTAATTACACACCCATCCCCCTTAAAATTTAATGCATACCAAGCTGCTATGGGAAGTGGTGAGAGAGGAGAGTGAGGAATGCCATGGAAGCTGTACCATGTAGCCATCACCTGTCCCCTTAGGGACCTACCTTCTTGCATGGGAGGCTCCTGTGGCTGCCGATGGGTGTCTGGGGCTCCTTCCCCCTTGGACCTCCATGGCAGGGGCAGCCAGCCTTCAAGGCAGAGGAGGAGGAGCTAGCTGGGTCCCCTCTCTGTCCCTGGTGCCACCACCATACACCTGTAGTTGGAGACAAGAGGGACAGCATGGGGTGAATGCATGTAGGGAAAGGGGGAGAGGGGATAGGCAAGGGTAGGAATGGACATTGGGGAGCATGGCACAGGTCCAGCACTTTCCTGGGGGATGATGATCCTCCTACCATGGGTGGTCTGCCCTCACCCAGAGGTCATGCAACTGGTCATAAAAGGGTTGCCACTTCCTAATAGGGATGCTCCCCATAATCCTCCAGGTCTTCAAACAAGACCCCCTTCAGTGCCTTGAACTTTGTTCGGCACTGTTTCAGGGTCCTCTCGAATACCTGGTGGAAATACCCTTGGTTAGGGAGATTGGTGCTAATCATCATCCTTCTTGTGGTTTACTCCTTGCTGAGGACATCCTTCTCATGGTTTATTACTTGCTGGATCCTTGATCATTACATGATCAAGATAACACTCTCCTTTTGGCCACCATCATTGTCCTGGAGGGCTGTGGAGGGTTGCAAGGGCATTTATGTGCAGTTGTGCATGAGGGGAGTTGGCCTTACCTGGCTCCTAGCCAGTGGAGACTCTCACAGGACAAGTATGAATTGGGGCTCCAGTGGTTGCCCTCTGGGCTAACAACTGTTACTATTAATGGGCCATTAGGGAAGGCTGAATTTCAGGGACTGGGTACATTGTCAGAAAGTCAGTTGGTTGTTGATGTGCTATATCTGTCAGTGTCCAGGAATATTGGCCCCAGGTGACTCCTCCATGCCCTTTTGTTAATGTGTGTGTGTGTCCCTGAGGCATATGATTAGGAATGACAGCATAAGAGCATGAATGATAGCCATGCACAGACTGTGGATGATAGGAAATGTTTACTGAGTTTATTTATCCTGTCACAGTACACTAGTGTCTAGGATCACAGGTGGAGGAGAGCGGATGTTTTTGATCCTCCTGGTGACAAAGAAGCCTACCAGGGCCTCCCTCACAGCCTCCCCTTCTCTCTGCTTCACAATGTCATTGTCCACCATGGCTGCCCCCAGGGTGGGCAGCACAAAGTGGCACCTGTAGAGCAGTCCCCCCTCCAGCACCCTGCCTTTGGTCTCACAGAGGTTGTGGAGGATGATACATGAGGCAATGATGGGAATGACGTTCTCCTCTGCCACAAGAACCGGGGCAGTGAGTCACCTCCATCAAGCCTTCAGTTGCCCAAATGCCCTTTGCACCACATTCCTGGCACAATTCAGCTTCTTGTTGAATAGTTTCTGGTTGATATTGATGGTGCCCAGGTAGGGCTTCATGAGCCACTTCCAAATGGGATAGGTGCAGTCAGCAAGAAGGATGGGGCTGATCTGCTGGCCCCTCAGGGTGATGGTGGGGTTCCTTGGCATGTAGATGTCAGCCTCCAAGGTCTCAAAGATGATGGAGTTCCATGCCATCCTTGAATCATGGGTCGACCCCACCCAGCCCAATTCCATATCCACAAAGCATCCTGTGTGGTTACATGTCCCCTGGAGGACAGTAGATTAGGTGTCCTTTCACTTGACAAACTCATTCCTCGGCCCAAAGGTGGCACAATCTGACAGTGGCACCCATCTACAGTGCCAACTACTTGGGGAAAGCCAAGCTCAGCAAAGCTGTCTATGATCTGAAGGTGACAAGAAAGGGGGGAAGTAAGGGAATTAATGACAGATCTGGCATACCTATGCAGGGATGCTGGGAGAGCACCCCAAGGGTAGCTGAGGTCAGTGAAGTCATCTATGATCTCTGGCTGATAAGGAGGGGATGCAGGGGATTAATGACAACTCTGGCATACCTGTGCGTGTATGCTGGGCGGGCACTTTGTGCACACATAATGACAAAATGTACACCCAAAAATGACAGGCATGGCACAGGTGCATAGGGATACTCAAGATAAGGGACAAGGGTGTGCAACTTTCTTTACCTGATGGACATCCCCCAGATACACAGTCTGTGTGAGCAGTAGCTTTTCCATGGCCAGGGTGAACACCGCCAACAGTTCTCCCACAGTGGTAGGGCCAACCCCAAACTGCTCCACAGTCTGCTTGTAGCTGCTTTTGTGGGTGAGTGCCCAGATGGCCATGGCAACCCTCTTCTCCACTGGGATGGTTTTCCTCATGTCAGTATCTGACTTCTGCAGTTCAGGAAACAGTATTTCCACTAGCCTATGGAAGAAGGCATGGGGCATTCGGAATAATGTCCTCCATTGTGCATTGGACCAGATGGATGTGACAAACCTGTCTCACCAGTCAATGTTTCTGGGGTACATCCACCAGTGGCATGGGTGTCTCTCTGCTGGCATCAGAAGGGCAGCAGTGGCAGTATACTGCAGAATGACAGTGGCGCTCACTCTAGCAGCTGTCTCTTCTGTTTCCTCTGTGTCATCACTATCATCCATGTATGTGGCTCTTGCTCAAGTCAGTGGATTCATCAGTATGTTGGCTCCTTTGTCCATACATTGCAGGGTGAGTGCCAGTGCAGGCCACATGGCTGACGTGGCATCCATGATGTCACTGCTTCTTACAATGCACAGGTGTACAGCGATGCCAGCATAGCTATTAACATGGCAGTGAGAATTTCATTCTTCTTGTGCACATGCGCACGCACCTGAGGGTGCGGGGGGAAAGCCACATTCACTGCTACTCCATGCAGTTGCTCCGTCCACCTTCACAGCATCCTCAGGGCTGGCAGTGCAGTTGGTGGTGCTTGAATAGGGCTTTAGAAAAGCTGCATTCACTTGCCCCTAGCATGCTTGCTCCATCTTCTTCACCATGCCCTTGGGGCTGATGCTGCAGTTGCTGCGGCTTTTGGAAAAGGCAGCTTCAAGCCACCTTTTCCTGCCCATCTGTTTAGCTCCTGAGTGTTCTTTGTGATAGGCAGAGGACTGCATGGGCCATTGGTGAATTCACTATTAAAGGGCTTTTACAAATGGCAGTTTGCGCTGTCTTGGAGGCAGGGAAGGGGAGGGGCAGCCAGATGCCAGACAGCCCAACCCTTTCCCGATGACGTCCTTCCGTTGCAGTATCCAGACATGCTGCAATGGAAGAGATGCAGAAGAGGTGCGCATCACCTCTTCCAGTGCCCTTTCCACGCCTTGAGGAAGGAGCGCTATTTTAGCACTCCTTCCTGGGCTGGCAGAAAAGTGTATTGGGGCCAAGGTGTGGGGCAGCCTCGGCCCCAATCCACTCCTTCTCAGGGCAGCCCATGGCTGCCTATCTGCATCCCCCTAAGAAAGTGAATTCTTTCCTAATGTGTTCATGTTTAAGTATCTTCTGGACTCAGAGGAAAACAATGGCCAACCTCCTCTGAATAAATACAAGGAAACTGCATGATAAATTTGCTTTAGGGTATGCATAAGTCAGAAACAACTTAAGGGCATACAACAACAACAATAATATTGATTAAAGCTGATAGGAGCTGGAGGTAGGTTACAGTTTTTCATCTATGTTCTAAATGTAACATCACTGATAAGAATCCAAGTCTTCTCTTTAGAGAAGTACATCTTTTTAAATGGGAAAGAAGGAAGGAAGGATAGAAAACAGAGATTTACAGACTGACTGTCAGTTCACTGACAAAACAACTGCACTGAGAGTTCCTCCTCCTCCTCCTCCTCCTCCTCCATGTTTGTCTTCAGCATTACGAAATGAGGTCTTGGTCTGCTTTAACTGAAACTTCTGCTCAGCTAATACAAAATCTGTAATACACACTGAAGCAGAAAATAGAATCTAGATTGCTTCTTTTGGTCTGGAGATGTACAAAATTTCATTGGAAGTAAAAGATATACTTGAAACAGATCTCCAAACTGAAAAGAACAAGGTTAGTTTCCAAATCAGAACTGAGAATTGAATTGCTCTTTCTAGTGTGCAGGCAAAAGGAACATGCTTTATTAAACAGACTAATCAAAACCTTCTTAAATAATGAGTATCAGAATACTGAGAGCTATTCAAGGGCTGTTGGCTGGTTGACACAGAGTGTAATCACATATGTATGGTCATCCTATGAACCATTCAGTGTGTACAGATAAATATGAAAAGCTATTTATTTTATAGTACTCAGTATCAGTAGGAAAGGTTCCTACAACAAAGCAAAAGCAAAGCAGCTTCATTTATATACCACTTCATATCACACTATGGGATGTCTAAGTGGTTTACAACTGTAAGGTCATTGCCCCCCAACAGTTGTGTACTCATTTTAGCGACCTCGGAAGGATGCAGGCCTGAGTCCAGCCTGAGCCCTGGCTAGTATTGAACTCGCAACCTAGTGGTCTATGAGTGAGTGGCTGCAGTGCAGGCATTTAACCACTGTGCTACCAGGGCTCCTTGCACATACAGTGCAAGAAAAAAGGAACAAATTCATGTTGGTAGGGATGGATGCATTTTTCTCTTTTTGCAGATTTTCCAAACTTACATTCAGTTCATCTTGAATATACAGAAGGTGTGTGTGTGTGTGAAAATTCATACTCATGTTTTGTGAATTTCACCTAATATATATATATATTTGTATGAACTTGTCTGATAAACACATGTTTTGCAAGCTGATCTCCTAATACAATGCATCTGAACACTGTTTTCCCATGTACACATATGCACATGTACATGCATGTGTATATATTTTGGATGCACTTTTATGATATACACAATTACATACATTATTAGAATTGGAAGACACTGTTCTAAAGTTCACAGATGTGACTTTCAAATGATAACTGTGTTTAAAATTGTATATTGGTTTGAAAGTTTTTTAATTTTTTTTAAAAAAAGCTGTTTGCTTTGACATGTGAACTGAACAAAATTTCTCCCATCCACAAGGGACTTCATCAACAAAATTTCATCCAGTTATTGACCTTTTGAATTTAAGGCAGCTTTGCACATTTCAGCACTTGGAAATAATGCATTACAAATAATCAGCTAGTTGTAACTAAGCCATATCTAAGTTACATTATGACTATAAGAGAGGAGTGGTAATTATGCAGCCCGTGAGATGCTGCTGCACTGCAACATCTAGCAATCTTAGCCAGCATATGCAGTGGTGAACCACACTAGAAGTTGTATTCCAACAGCATCTGGAGGGCCACACAGTTCACATCCCTGCTATAACACAACAAGAAATAACTTCATTCCTTTTTTTCATAGTATAACTAGTCTTAGTTGCAATGCGTCAGTGATGATAACACTCCTAAAGTATATTTTGTATCACAGACCAGAAATATGTCGCATATTTTTTTAAAAAATAAAAAGTAACGATTTTAATCATTTAGAAAATAACAATTTATGGTTAAAAATGGTAATTGTCCAGGTAACTGGATTGAAAACTGGTAATTTACCAAATTCTGGCATATTTGAATATGCTTTTTACATATGCTGCTTTATTTGGGAAGAGATATTCTTCAGCAGAATAGCAAATACACTTCAATGTGGTTCTCTGGTGCCTTGGATCCATAATTTTTCTGTACAGTTCTTGCATTCCTTGCAGCAAAGTGACATTGCCAAATCACTTGTGCAATGTCAAACTTCCATATTGCTTGTTTATTGGCTCTCAAATTGAGAACAATAATAGAAATCCACATTACTGCTCCATAGTATCAAGAAGGTTTGGAAGGGACATAATTTTACACCAGTTATTGCACTGAAACCAACCAATCAATCAACATATCTATAATGTTCCATCACTTTCAATGGGCTGTGCAATCTTTTTCTATGTATCTGCAATTAGTGAAATTTACTCTTAGGTAAGTGTGTATGGTTGTGAGCCTATTGTTGTTTGGCAGGATGGTGAGACTCCACATTCATACCGATAGAAGGCAGGATTGTACCTAAAGTTATTTTACTTTTTCCCAAATTAACATTTAAAAGAACAATTTTTTTAATGAATCTGCTAACTTGTGTCTCTCTCACCCTGCACTTCCAAATTCTTCCATTGGAGGTCTAATTCTAAATACTTCACTAAGGGCCTAAGCAGACTACAAGAAATAGTGCACATTAAATTGAGGCACTGGCCTGGCTCAGTGCTAGGGAATCATGGGAGCTGTAATTTAAGAGCTGAGTCTGCCTAAGGCTAGTGCTGGAAGTTACTCATCTGTTTCCTGGCTGACATTCCTGTCCCCAGACTCCTGCACTTCATGCCTTGGACATCCTGGCTTCTTTGACCCTTGGACTGTGTTGACCTTGATTCTTGTTGCCTCCTTTGACTTGAACTGCTTGATGAATGTCTTTCTCCTAACAGATGCTTTTCTGGCAGCTGGTAATTTATTGCCTCTGCCTCAGTTGATGGTTCCCTTCAGGCAAGCCTGTGTAGGGTTTTGGTGAATCAGGACACATACAGAGCTATCCAGAATGGAAGTGCAGAAATTGGACAGTGGAGACTTAGGGGTGAAGAGGGGATAATATTTACTGGTCTTGAAGACGAATCCACAGAAAGCGTGATGTGACATAGATGGTGTCTGAGGGTGACACAGCAAGTTGAATATGCTTTCTGTGCACATACAAGGATAAAGCTGGCAGTGGTATTTATATCTGATATCCTAGCCTTGAGAGGAACTTAACATTCCCACATGAAATACAAAAAGTTTGGGTGCTCTCTCATGGAATTAAAAATGGGGCAGTTTTGGTAGATGGAATTATCTTCGGTTTAACAAAAATTGGATGTAAAACAATCCCAAGGGAGATGTATAGGGAAGTTGGTTGGGAACATGACAGGGGATAGGTAGAGGAATGGTTGTACTCACTTTAGCACAGTGGCATCTCCATTGTCTCCAGTGCAAGAGGATATGTAGAAAGTCAGGGAGGAGGATGGAGTGATCAGCAAGCCCATTTAACCTTTGTTTTGGTACTATCTATGTCCTCCACATCTCTTTGGGTCAATGAGCCTGTCCCATAGGAAGCTTTCTAGTGTTACAAAGGTCATTATGACCTCTTAAGGACATGCCTCATTCTAGATATAAAAATATGAAAAACTCATATACAGCAAGGGTGGGGGTGTTAAGTATGCTAAGAGGCTGGACATGCCATTGTTCAGTGTCCCACTCTGCACTATTTTGGAACTCCTTCAGTTGTTACAGCTGCCTGGCTTCTAAGATGTGTTGTGGGGAAGAGAATTGCAATCATTGCAATGGTTCCTTAACCAATAAATGTGAATTGCAATATTTGCAATGTCCTAAGTCTGGCTTACAGCATTTTAAATATTGAACAAGGAGCCAGTCGTTGAGAAACAAATCCAATACACACTTGCTAGCCAAAGTAGATTCTCTGATGTGCTTTTCTAGGGCTGAATATGTAAACGTGACAGAATAAAAAAAATCAATAATATACAATATCTTGATGTTTTTGAATTTCAGGACAAATAAGCAATTTCTAGCTGCCTTAGTTTTTGGCATTAAATAGTAATATAACTAATATAATTTGCTGATGAGCAAGTCATTTTTCAACATGCACACAGAATTTCATCATCTGATTTATCCTGATATAGAAAGGTTATTGCAGTAATGTGAAACTCCACTGCCACAATATGAAACTAAGAGGGTGGCATAGGTACTGTTTCACAGAATGGAAATACTTTCTGCAAGTTTACCCAGTGGTTTGTGAGTTACACATTACCATATCAAAACAGCCCTGTGTAGGGAGAGCTATTAATCTTGGCTGGATTATAAATAGAGCAAGTATTTGATGAGATGGAGAAGTGAGCAACAAGACCACAGTTTACAGCAATATAATTATTTCTGTTATTTGGTAGGTGGCCATACTTTGCATTTAACCCTGGTTATCCAGTACAGAAAAGTACTGTGATATATAGATATAGATAAACACACAGAGATATTTTTATTGTGCCTTCAGAGTTCAAAATATTTCATATACAATATACTCATACTATGTGCTAGCACAAGGGTGAGGCATGTGTGGCCCTCATGTGATCTAACTCCCCTAACTAGCACAGTCAGTTGTGAAGGATTATGGGAGAAGGAAGGGCTATGTGTTCCCCATCCTTGTAAGATATTCCAATATTTATGGAGAATGCATATATGCAGCAGCTAGCAAATTCTGATTAAGAAGTAAAGACACCATGGCTAAAGAAACTTAGGGAGAATACAGATGGGAGGCCCTGGGCTGCCCTGGGAAACAGAGGATCAGGGCCGCTGCTAGCACACACAGCAGCCCCGATTCTCCCATTTGCCACCTCTTAAAAGAGCGGCAAAATGCCACTCCTATTAGAGGCGGCAAAAGGCCGCCCCAAGAGCCGCTGTGAGGCTTTTCTCTGGCCCTTCCGCCATAGCGCATGAGGACGCTATGTGCAGAGGATGTCCTGATGCCACATGCCATGCATAAGGGCACATGATGTCAGGACGTATTTGGGGAGGGGTTGGGGTGGCTGGCATGTGGCTGCCCCTCCCCTTCCCTGCCTCCAACATGCAGCAAAGGGCCCGTGTGCAGAGGCCCATGCTAAGGCTTTACTGTTACAGTGGGCCTGTGGTATCTGCTGGGGCTTGGTTCTAGGACCTTTATGGATACCAAAATCCATGGATGCTCAAATCCCATTAAATAACAATGGCATAGCAAAATGGTGTTCCTGTTCCTGTTGTTGTTGTTGCTATATCCCACTTTCCCCCCAGAATTGGGCTCAGAGTGGATTAAAATTTAAAAGAACAGTACAATTAAAAACATGCAAAAGTGAGCATTATAATAGAATTAAACTATTACAATATTAAAGCAGATCTCTCGTTAAAAGATTAAAATATAGTTTTTTTAAAAAAAGATAAAAGCACTTAAAGCAGTACACTTTAAAACAGTACAACATTCCTAGCGTGTTATTTGAAGACTTTTTGTTTTAAAAGTCTATCTGGAAAAAAAATGTTTTAGCCTGCCAACAGAAGACAACAAGAACAGAGCCATTCTGGCCTCCCTGGGAAGATAGTTCCATAGTCTAGGGGGCAGCCACCAAGAAAGCCCTCTCTCATATCTCCACCAATCATGCTTGTGATGGTGGTGGGACTTCGAGAAGGGCCTCTTTTAATGCTCTCAGAACCCCGACTGGTTCATACAGGGAAATATGGTCTACCAAATAGTCTGAACATGAACCACATAGGGCCTTGTAGGTAACCAGCACTTTGAATTGTGCCCGGAAACAAACTGGCAACCAGTGGAACTGTTTCTACAGTGGCATACTGTGGTCTCTGTTACCTGCCCCAGTGAATGCTCTGGCTGCAGCTCTTTGGACCAGCTGAAGTTTCTGAACACTCTCTAAAGGCAAGCCTAAATACAGCATGTTACAGTAGTACAAACAGGATGTAACCAAGGCATGTACCAATGCACCCAGATCCAGTATCTCAAGAAATGGGTGCAGTTGGCACACACATTTTAGAATTACAGTCTTCAGGGGGAGGGTAACCCTATCTAACATAGGCAAGATCCTTGTTCCCTGATCTGCCTTCCGACTGACCAGGAGCACCTTTCTGTTGTCTGGATTAAGTTATAATTTGCTTGCCCTCATCCAGTCCATTACGGGTGACATACACTGGTTTAAGATGAGGACAGTCTCCTTGGATTGGAAAGGAGCAGTAGAGTTGGGTGTCATTTTCAAATTGATGGCACCACACTCCCAAACTCTAGAAGACCTCTCCTAGGAGTTTCATGTATATGTTGAATAGCATAGAGGACAGAACAGGATCCTGAGGGACCCCAAAAGCCAATGGCCAGGGGGTTGAGCAGGAGTCCCCCAGCACTGCCTTCTGTATTGACCCTCCTCCATATGCTACAAGATACTAACACAGCTACATCTTTGAAAACTTGGTACAAGTAGATGGGTGAAGGAATTGATGAAGAAGGAAAAGATGAGGATTGTTCCCTGCATATACCTTATATACTCATCTATAAGTCAACTTACAGGTCACTATGGTAATGTGATAGCAGCTCTTTCAGATTTCCACGGACCTTGGAAGATAGTTTCTTTTTCTCTTGAGCCAAGCAGAGTCTTGCATGATTAATTGCTTTTAAACAAACAAACAAGAGACTCTCTCCCTCAGGCACTGGTCATTGCTGTCTGGGTGAAAGCTGAAACCAAAGTTGAAATAAAAAGCCTCAGTTAGAATCTCACTTGTTGTATGCACACATACACACCCTCAACTTATCCACAGGTCATGGCAAAATCCATAATTTTGGCCTCAAAACCTGTCCTTGACTTTGGGGGGAAGCAGACGAGGGTGTCCGGGACGCCGCGGGACGGTGCACCACGGGACCGTGGCATCCGCACCGTGGCGCACCGTCGGCACCTCTGAAAGGAGTGCTACTCCTTTCAGAAGTCAGTGAAAGTGCGCCCTAAAAGCGTAGGGCGCGCTTTCACTGACTTATCCACCGCAGCGTGTGCAGACGCTGCGGCAGGAGGTTGCCCTCGGAGCGCCGGCCGTGCAGAGGGCCGGCAGCTCCTAGGGCAACCTCAGGAGGAGGAAGGGGCGCCGATCGTGCAGCTTCCCCTTCTCTTCCCTGCCTCCAAGACGGCCCAATTAGCCATCTGCCGAGGCCCTTATACATGAGGTTGACTTATAATCAAGTATATATGGTACTCAATTTGCTTCAAACTGTATAAACACTCACTTTGAAAGTTGCTTTGTTGAACTACAACTCTCACAATCTCCCAGCCCTGTGAGGAGTAATAATCTAGAAAATGAACTTTTCTAATCTTTGGATAGGGAGAGAATATTATTCATCTTCTGGCTGAGAAAGAGAACAACAGAATCATCCACAAGGTCTCTGCAAGATTCTTTGTGCTCCAGTGAGAATTCCTCTGTACCGAAATACATACTACTTTTTCTGTATAGAAAACAGTCAAGACCATGTTGCACCCTGGTCTGGAAAATGACATGGATGTGGCCACTGAGAAGAACTGGACCAATGGTAATAGGGTTACTACAGTTCAAGTAGTAGAAGCATGAGTCAGCATTTGGGAAGCTGTGCATCATGGGAGATCTGATTCAACATGCACAGTGGGCGAGGCCAGCCAGGTATGCATCATGGGAGGTGTGATGCAACAGGCCTGATGCAACAGGCACTGGAGATTAAACCAGCCAAGTTTCATTAGTGCTTGGCTGTCACATGTTCCCAAGAAGATCACCTATGTATGGGACAGAATCTCTGTTGTTGGTTAGTTGTGGTTGGTGGTTGGCTAAGCACTTTATTGGTCCGTATAGCAGCGAGTATTCAAGACGGATGTCTGGTACTCTTTGTATCTTTGTAAATATTTGCAACAAAGATTAAAGCCCTCACTGAGTGAAGTCTCACTATCCAGTGATTCATTTTTCCAAACTGAAAGCAGCAGCCTGAATGTGGGAGGATTTTCTTGTGTTGTCCGGAGCAAGACTCTTCACAGAAGACCATTTTCTGGGCGCTTTTGCCTACGTGCTTCAACTCTCTCTGTGTGTATGCTAGATCCTGCCTGTCTGCATACCCCAACAAAAACATGTTTTTATGCAGAAAAAAAATATGTGCATCGGCAGATTAACAAAGACCTATGCAGAAAACAAAACATCTACATCCTTAATTCTTGATCCGCCCACCTGTGGTATAGGGGAGAAGAAATGGCATCTCATGTGTCTGACTACTACTTTGCACAAATGCTAATACAAATCTATACATACGATATGAGACTTTTCAGCCATGGACTGTCTAAACATAGCTTCTTCCTATGTTCTCACCATTATTGCATCCCTTCTTAAAACTCTAGATGCCCTTCATGCTTTTACAAAAGCAATCTCCTCTGACCTAGCTGTTTATTTGCTTTCTTACCTGGCCAGATTTAAAGATTTTCTGCTCTTCCCCTTTAATAAGATTGGATGACCTCTTTGCTCAGTCTCTCCCACCCCCAACCTTCCCTAACCTAATGTGAGTATAGTCCCACTGCTTCCTTCTTGCTTTTCCTCCATTTTTATCAGTGTAATTTGATGTGATGTCGCCTCTCTTGCTGTCATATAAATCATATTGCTGTGTTTTTATGGGTTGTTTTTTTTTCACTGTGGAGTTACAACTTTCATTAGAGTATGATTGGGGCTTATGGAAGATGACTTGACAAGTTGGTTCCCTTGTGTCTTCAACTGTCCTATTATCTCTTATTAATTCTTCTATAAGGTCTCATACCTGCAGTGTTCAGCAAGACTGTCGAATGGATGTTATAAAATTTTCAGCTGCTTCCCTTTATTATCAGCACGTCCTATTAAAGGTTGCCCTTAAATTTGACCTATATAATATTATGTCTCAGTTTAATATTACCATCCAAATCCCCCCACCCATTTTGGATATAATGGCACTGTTTCATTTCAGTGAGAAGTGACATCTCAAATATGATCAGCACTGTCTCTAGAGGCCAATGTTAGCACATTTATGTAATGTTACTATGACTTATGATACAGGTGGCAGGGAGTGGGATTGGATTTGCAATCATTCAAGTCCTTGGAAACTACGGGTGCATCTGCACTGTATAAATAATGTAGTTTGACACCACTTTAACTACCATGGCTCCATTCTACAGAATCCTAGGATTTTTAATTTTGTGAGGCACCAACACTTTTTGGCAGAGAAGGCAAAAGACTTGTAAAACTACAAACCTCAGGATTCCATAGGAAGATGCTACAGTACTTAAAGTGGTGTCAAACTGCATTATTTATGCAGTGTAGGTCCACCTTACATTATGTACACAGATGTTTGAGGTACAACTGAGCTAGTCTGGGGCTGCAGTTCCTATACATATGCCAAACAAATTTTGTGCTCCATAATCTCCCATGGATTCATGGTTTTACACACTTTCAAAAAAGTACACATCTGAACATAGTGGGCAGGCAGGAGCACACATTTCAAATGCTTAAACATGCTTTAATTCAGGGGTGGGAGTCCTGTGGCCCTAGGGCACATATGCCCCTCCAAGTGCATTTGGGCACAACCAGTAGTCTCATCTGGCACCCAAATATAGGTGAGGAAAAGGAGAATACTATTCCTGGAAGCCTCCAGGAGCAGAGATACTCCTTTTAAACCAAATGCAACCCATAGCCTTTGAAAGTAAAAACAATACAGTCCTCCCCACCCCCCAAAAACCCTAGAGATGGGCTTCTGGTTTTGTTTTTTTCTTCATTTGTGTGTGTGTGAGAGAGAGAGAGAGGGAGGGAGGGAGGGAGGGAGGGAGGGAGAGAGATACTGCATGTGCCACCCATTTGTCCCAAAGCAAGGAAAATGGGTCCCCATTCTTGAGATCTTGATCACCCCTGCTTTAATCAGTAGCATGGTGTAAAACATGTAGTGGAACAGACCAGGCACATAATTTGGAAAGGCAGGATGTCTGCAGATTCACATTTTATAGATGAACACATCCTCCATTGCAATTATGTGCATTAAAAATTAATATATCAAGGATAGCTAAACTAGTGTGGAGTAGTGGGAAAGAGAAAACAACTGTGGTTCCTGTGTTGGTTGCTGCCATGCAGCAAACATAGTGGAGATAAGCTCCACATACTCTAATATAGTCAACTGTTTATTTAGTGTTTAAAAAGCCCAATGCATTTCGGCCACACTAGGTCTTCCTCAGGGGCTTTCAAAAGAAATCACTGGAGTTGCAAACACTTTCCAAAATACAGGACCATAGAGATTTCCTGTTTGCTGCTTGGCTACATGCTTTCAGTTCCTTACCTAGATTGTTGCCATGGGAACAATTCACAATGGACTGACAAAACTTATGAATGAAATTGCCATAGATAAAACCATAATAGTACAGGCAGCCAGTGATTTAAGCATTGGACTATGGCTCCAGAGACAAGAGTTCAACTCTCTCCTTGGCCATGGGTAATCTTGGGCAAGTCATACTCTCTTAGCCTCACTGGAAAGCAAGGGCAAATCCCTTCCAAACAAATCTTGCCAATAAAATCCCATGATAGGTTCACCTTTGTTATTGTTGTTGTGTGCTTTCAAGTCATTTCTGACGTAAGGCAAACTTATCATGGGGTTTTCTTAGCAAAATTTGTTCAGAGGAGGCTTACCATTGTCTTCCCCTGAGGCTGAGAGAATGTGACATGATCAAGGACACCCAGTGGGTTTCATGACTGAGTGGGGAATCAAACACAGGTCTCCAGAGTTTTAGTCCAACACTCAAACCACTATGCCACGCTGGCTTTCTTAGGGCCATCATAGGTTGAAAAGGACTCGAAGGCACACAACAATAGCTGAACCACAGTCCTAGAACAATCCTACTGATATCTTACAGCAGTTCTACTGAATGACCCAGAAATATTCTGCAATTAAAAAAAAAATGTTGCTGGCATCAAAAGAGAACCATTTCTGTACTTTGAATTTTTTCCATTATGGAAAAATCTGATAAGTTAGAGAAAACCTCACTGAGAGATTTTCTTAGCTTTAAAATTGGTATTATTATTCTCCCAAACAAGGACTCAAAGCTACTTACAACTAAGATAAAATATAGTTAAAATATACAAAAAACAAACAAACAGTAAAATAGAACTATACCATTAACAACAACAACAACAACAACAACAACAACAACAATAATAATTTATTTATATTCCACCTTTAGCCAAGGCTATCATGGAGCTTACAATTTAAAAATACAATCCTGTATAATATAAAGGACATATCACCCCCCCTTAAAAATATATTAAATCCGTAAGAACATTAAAATTTAACTTAAAACAAATTACAAATCTAATACAATTAGGACGTTATCACGTGGGGAGCTCCAAACAGAGGCTTTAAAGTGAAAGTGCCGCAAAAGCGGAAGCAATTAATTAGCCGGCTTTCCCCGTGTGAAAACCTCCTGCACATTTAAAAGGAGGTTACTCTGAACGGAAAGTAGGCAGAGACTGCTTCTTTTTATTTTCGGAAGATCCCAGAAAATAAAAAGAAGCAGTTTCTGACTACTTTCTGTTCGGATTAACCTGCTTTTAAATGTGACGTCGCCTGAATATATACCCGCTTTTGCGGGTTATTTTCAGTTTAAACCCCTGTTTCCTCACAGGATTTCCCCCGTGTGATAACGTCCCTAGACAGGGCACTCTGATTATAAAGGAGTGATCTAATGGTGGGGGAGAGATTGTGGAAAGTATTCTATACTTTAAATTTAAACTTTAGAATGATATAATTAAATTGTATAATGTAAAATATACAATTAAAAATGATAAAAGCAGATTAAAAACAATGCAATTAAAACAGCACCCTTTTAAAAGAAGATAAACTTTAACTTACAAAACTATCTACCATTAGCCAATTTGAGTGGAGCTAATGGGTAATGTAGGTCTAAATAACCAATTCCTATTGTTAGTCCTGGCCAAAGCAGATCCATTGAATCCCTTGGGTTGATGTATATGTTGACTCACCATTCAACAATTGGTTCTATGGTTATGCTCTAGTCAGGACTAACCAACAGGAAGGGGTCTCAAAATAAGCAAAACCTGAACTGGGAACCAGTTGGTGTTTTCTAACAGAATTCCAAACCAGACTCCTAATCTATAATCTATAAAGCATGCATGTTCCAATTCTTAGAGTTTGACAGTTTAACTCCTGCATCTTTATCTTTCACTTAACTATGTAGGTATATTGTGGCTAGCTGAGATTTTCTAATCACTGATTCAAATATCTCAGCATTAGAAAGTATACTTCAAACTGTATGTTTTAGTCAAGCAATGTTATGCAGTAGTGTTCCCACACCAGATGACACCCGCTGTGGAGGTGGGGCTTCTGAGGTGGCAGGGCTTCAAACCCTGGACCTCCGGTGGTGTTTCTGGGGCAGGGGTGGCCCAAAAATCCTCTGCACAGGGCGTAGGTTGCCTACAAATGCCCTGAAATAACACCTGTGGGGGCGAGACCTGATGTCACCCCCCTTCTTGGATGTCACATCCCTTCTGGGGTGTCACCCAGTGCGACCTGAACCCCCCGCACCCCCCAGTGATGCTACTGATGTTATGTCATTTTAAAAAATGTGTGACTTTGTACTTCACATGGCATAAATATTGCTGTGAAGTGAAGGCATATTATTATTTCCCACAAGGTTTCTGTAGCATTTCTACAAGCCCACAGACTGCCAGAAATAGTGCAAATTGAGTCCACTTTAACTACCCTTACTCAGTGCTAGGGAATCATGGGAACTGTAGATTATTGTGGCACCAGAGGTCTCTGACAGAGAAGGCTCAATGTCTCAGAAAAAAATACAATTCCCATGATTCCCTAGCATTGAGCCAGGGCAGTTAAAGTGGACTCAATTTGCACTATTTCTAGCAGTCTGCAAAGGCCCTAAGTCAAATGTTGTGCTAAGATTTTAGCAGTCTTATCAAAGGGCCTAAGCAGACGGGTGGCCGTGGGCCGCCCTGGGAAGGTGCGCCACGGGACCGAGGCATCCCCATGCCTCGATCCAGTGGCGCACCGTTGGCGCCCCTGGAAAGGAGTGCTAAAATAGCCTTTTCCACCACAGTGTGTCCGGACGCTGTGGCGGGAGGTCCTCCTCAGAGCACCGGCCGTGCGGAGGGCCGGCTGCTCCGAGGACGACCTCAGGAGGGGGAGGGGGCGCCGAGCGTGCGGCTGCCCCTCTCCTTCACTGCGCCGAGGCCGGCCTATTAAGCCGTCTGCTTAGGCCCAAAGTAACCTTTTTGGATGCCTTTCAGATTTAGGGTAACTTTGGTCGGCTGTTCTCTACTTGTGAAGTAGCAACACTTTTTAAAAAAGACTTAAAATTTGAAATATCTTCTAATCTGCTTCAGTTTAGACAAAGAAGAACCTACATATCCAACATGGAAAATTGGTCCTCTTCTATAGAAATGCAGCCAGTCTAGTATATGTTCCAATATTTCACAGATGAGAAGAGAAACATATGTGACCAAAGAACATCAGAGTGGGGCCAAGATGGCAAAGCTTATTAATAAGGAAGACTACACAAGCTAGGAGAGGCTCCAGTAGTTTCTTTTTGTGCGAGCCTCCTGGGAAGCAGCAAGATTTCATCTTGTGCTCTCCTTTCCCTTTTGAGTGCAAATTACTTTTAAACTTTGAACTCAGTTTTGAGCAGCTGAAATAAGCTGAGGACAAAAGGGGAAAATGGAGAAAGAGAGAGAAATTGCAGCATATTAAAATAAGCTTAAAAGAGTGGGAAAACAAAGGATTGATCCAGACTGTCCCTGCCAAATTGGGACAGTTAGAGGCTACGCTCTAAGCCAATTTGTTATTCTGTGCTTCAAGTTATTTCCAGTTTATGGCAAACTTAATGCCACTCTATCATGGGGTTTTCTTGGCAAGATTTGTCCAGAGGAAGTTTGCCATTGCCTTTCCCTGAGGCTGAGAGCATGTGACTTGCCCAAAGTCACCCAGTGGGTTTCACGGTCAAGCTAGGAATTGAACCTTGGTTTCCAGATTTGTAGTCCAACACTCAAACTGCTACACCAGGCTGCAAGCCAACATATAAATGCTATTTTATTTGACCTCCTGTAGCTTAGCTCCTGTAGATTAGTGGCAGTTTGTATCATTGCCACTGATATTAAGCCAAGATATCACACATCTCTATGGGACTTCCATATTGTACCAGGGAAATGAAGCCAAGCACCAGGGGATGTTTATATCACTCCTATTAAAGATACAAATGTTTATAACTTTCTAACTGTTAGAATATAGATGGCTTATATAGTCAAAGGTGAAATGTAGGGATGTGTGTGTGAAATTTTCCTCATGAGAACAACATCTAGAGAAACAAAGGGGGGAAGCAGACGGGCAGCACGGGGTTGCCCCGGGAAGCTGTGGATCGGGGCCGAGGTATCTGCACTCCTCAGCCTCAAGGCGCAGCATCCCAGGCTTCTGCAAGATGCCGAAGGTGCGCCGCAAAAGGCCTCCGGCGCACCTTCAGCGCCTCTTCCACTGCAGCGTGTGCGGACGCTGCAGTGGAAGTGCGTCATCGGAGCGCTGGCCCTGCGGAGGGCTGTCCACTCCGACGACATTTTCAGGAAGGGGTTGGGGTGCCCAGCGTGAGGCTGCCTCTCCCCTTCCTGGCCTCAAAAACTGCGCTTTGCGCTGTCTACTTAGGCCCAAAGTGAATCTAACCCCAGATGGCTACACAGACATAAACGTGTACTTTCCCAAAGGTACAACTCATAGACACAGATTTTGTTATGGGAAGCAAGAGATATCCAAAAGGTAAGCAATACAGCAACTTCATTAGGTCATGAGAAAATAATCACGTGGTGGATGATGGACAGCAAGAGGCTGGGTTAATATACATCATACAAGCATTATCCAATCAACATAAGGTTAACACCTAGAAGGTGGAGTATGGGAAGGGCCTAGAGAAGCCTTTGTTTAAGGATGTTTATATTTAAAGATGTGAGTGTGTGACTGCCTGGCTGGAGTGGTCTTAAACATGGAGTTAGGAGATGGTTTCTAGTATGTTTATACTGCTTTTATAATGTTACTCCTAGATCTGAAAACATGGATCTGTAACTTCTTTTTAACTTTCAACTACAACAAGTTGGGATCCTATGCTTTTGGGATTGTTAAAAATGTAACCTCTCATGGCTGAACCGGACAAGTTCATCACAATGGATTTTACTTAGCTATCTTATTTTTCTTTTATATGCGTTAATAAAACTATGCTTTTGGACTTTACAATGTGTCTTCTTGACTGAGGAAGACAGGATCCTGAAGAAGGGAAGCTGAGCCAGTTGATGGTAAGAGATACAAAGTGGCTGTGGATCACAGCAGCCAGCTTGTCCTGCAGATTCTGCTGGGTGTCAAAGAGCATCACTGCAACACCCATCATCCACACACTGATACTAACTTTCTAACATTCACTGATTCAATTGGCCTATTCCACTTGGGATCAGCAATTGGATTTTGGTCTAAGGAGTTTTACTAATATAAATAATACATTTTTCCCCCAAATATTAATTACCAGTCATTAAAATTTTGTACTTTGCTTCCAGTGGTGCTAATGAATGTGCATTCCAAAATGTATTGTGCTAATAAGTATACATTCCAAACAAAGTTATTAGCACCAAGATTGCAGCTATTATAACTTAGGGGCAAGAATTTCGACAACAGTCTTCCTCAGTGGCCTACAAGCATTCAAAAGATATATATGTGTGTGTGTGTGTGTATATATATATATATATATATATATATATATATATACACAACAACTCCTCAGCTCACACAATGTGACTCTGCTCAATTCTAAAGCAACAATGACAAAAGACTGTTGTCGAAATGCGTCTGGCCTTGAGTTTTTATTATTTACTATTATTATATTATTTTATTTTTAGCATTTGCACATTTTTCAGTGGGGTATTGTTACCCTTTTAGAACTTATCTACTTCAGGGTTCAGTTTTTTTTGGCCTTGATTTTTGAAATTTTTATTATCATTATAATACTTACTTTTAGGATTCGCCCAGAACAGGACACAGTATTCTAGGTGGGGCCTGACCAAAGCAGAATACAGTGGCACTATTACTTCCCTTGATCTAGATACTATACTTCTATTAATGCAGCCTAAAATTGCATTGGCCTTTTTAGCTGCGGCATCACACTGTTGGCTCATGTTCAACTTGTGGTCTGCTAGGACTCCTAGATCCCTTTCACACGTAGTCTTGTTAAGCCAGGTGTCCCCCATCTTATATCTATGCATTTCATTTTTTTTTTTAACCTAAGTGCAGTACCTTCTCTGTGTTGAAATTAATTTTGTTTTGAAATTCATTTTGTTTCATAGGTTTGTCTTAGGGCCACCATAATTTGGAAATGACTTGAAGGCACACAATAACAATAACAAGAATATTTATTTTATACATCTTTTTATGAACCACCTTGAACCCTAGTTTTGGTAGAAAGGTAGGACTTAATTAAATAATAATAAACACTGCCACCTGTAGGCACAGAGTTACACCTGCAAGGCATGTTTCCACGTGTTCTCCCTCCCACCAAAATTTGGAGGCAACTATAGACACATCCAGACTGACTGGAAAGTCCCAGATTTTGTTCCTGTAATTCCCAATTTTACACTAGGCTAAAATAAACTAACCTTGAAGGTGATATAAAAAGTTCCTGATAGTATCAGAAGCTGACAGAAAATATTCAGGAATAAACAAAATGTATATGGATCTCCAAAGCAAAATCAGAAAGAATAGGAATAAAATTTGGGACTTTTTGGTCTTTTTAATCAGTCTGGATGTGATCCATGTTGGGATACCTTATGGTGGTATGGGACAAAAAATGAAAGAGGGTGAAATGGGATGAATAAAGCCTCAGGAGTCTGGAGGTTGCAGTGGCAGTTTCAGAAAGAGGTTTTCCAGGAAAACATAAATAAACTTTTTTCTCCTGTGGTTTTGTAAATTTTCATCACGGTGCATTTATTAGTACAGTAACATGAAATG
>JAIPUX010001232.1:91313505-91325381 GCA_020142125.1 Phrynosoma platyrhinos | reverse complement strand
TCTCCTCCTCTCCCCTCCCCCCCAAAGCTTGCCTCACTGCTCTCACCATGGTAGGTGCCTCCTCTTCCTCCTGTTTGCCCACTGCTGACACCTCTTGCCTCCTTCCTCCTCCTCTTCGCCACTGATGCCACCACCTCTTGCCTCCACTTCCTTCTCCACTTCCTTGCCTTCCCTGCCTCTTCTGCCTTAAGGTCGCCATAGGTTAGAAACAACTGGAAGGCACACAGCATGAAACTACAGTTCCCAGAACCCCATTGTAAGGGGTGGAATTTCCACTGGAAGGGGCATTACTCTGGCTGGAATGCCTGTGCTGCCAGCTAGCTCCTTACACCAGCCTGGTTTTCTGCAGGAGAACCAGCTGCTGCAAAGAGCCAGCCACCACTACGTGCCTCCCCACCCTTTCTTGACACGGCTGGTTGTCCCAGGGCAAACCTGGCCATGACAAGAAGCCAGGCCATACACATCCTGCCTCTTCCACCAATGGCTGTCATGCCCTGGCAGACCAGGCTGCGTGCTAGAAATGGCACATGTGCCATGGGTTTGCCATCATGGAACTAGATAATACATTATCACCCAGACCAGTGATATTTTTATTCCACAATAGGACCATTTGTTCTTATATAATTTGTATCCCAACTTTTCCTCAAACTGGGACCCAAATGGTTTATAACTGAATCACTGCTTTGGCTAGATATGCAAATGTTCAAACTATCTCACACTGCATTTTTAAAGCACAGAATAAAACTTCAGTGAAGTATATCCTAAACTAATTTATCTTGTTCTAACTGCTTTCGTGTATTGCTGCACTTAAATTTTTAATGCCTGCTACTTCTTTAAATATTTTTTAAATTGGGCTTCTGAAGTTTAAAGGATGCTTTTACTGCTGGTGATAATACAAGTAGTCTAAATATTTCAAGCAGTTTATGTTTAGAAGCAAGTGGATTGCAACCTTGACTGTTGACGTCTGTTGAAAAGATGATACAGTAGACTCATGTTCATTCTCTGGGTTTAAGGCTGTAGTATTTATGAAATACTGTTTTCTTCAGTAATAGAATGAGTGGTAATTGTTGGATTACTGTCAAAATGTGCAGCAGAACCAGGTGCATTCACAGGATTCTCTTTAGTTTAAAGTTCTCAGCATTTAATTAGTGAGTCCAATGGAGAAAAACTGGAGTATATGCACTGAAAGGGAAGATTCTGAGCAGGGATTACATCCATGAAAGATTCTACATGTGTAGGCCTTCTCTTGTTCAAAAATCTATTTGCAACCTATGGTCTTTGAACAGTTGGGGTCAAGGGGTAGTGTGGGCTGTATCAGCAGTACAACTCTGCTATTTTCATCCATGCAACCCTCTTTATACAGATTATGGATACAGGGGATTACAATTTCATAGGCAGTTGCTTGCTCTTTCATTATTTGCCATTTGTACTTACTTTATATCAGACAGGACAGCATAGTCCTGCTATATGTTGTCAGAAACACCAGTGTCTTTAGTAGGAAACAGGTGCTTGGTGCCTCTTACACCAACCAGGCAGTTAATTTGTTCCAGGTTTTAGACCAAACTTGAGATGATCTATCCAAGATGCTGAACCTAACTTGGGGAAAGGGTTCCACACTTTGGATAGTTCCTTGATAGTTCGGACTAAAATCCAGACCAGATTCTTTAGGCCTCTAGCATGGAAGCCACAACCCACCAAAACTTTCACGTTCTGAGCAGGCAGAAGTAGTTTTGTTCACACAGACCCCTGTAGTGTGTTTAGTTCAAAGTACTGAAATGTTCTTATTTTTCAAGCAGTGTTCTTTAATCTTACACTTTGTATCATTTGCTACTGCTTCTAGTTTTATAATCATGGCAAATTGGAAGAGCAGGCCAGCCAAAAGAAAACATATTACATCTTACTGATTTCAGTAGACGAGAGTGAATCACATGACTAACTCTCTCGCCAAATCAGTGAACATTAGACAGACAACTATATATAGTGCATGGACTGTGGGCAAGGAGTTAGGGAACCTAATTATAGAAACAATGGTCCTTACTATTCTACTGATGGAACCCGCTTTTAGAGAGAGATAAGATATGAAGGGGATTTGGACTGTAGAATCTAAATATGTCACTGCCTTTTGAGAATGATGTAAAACAAAGAAAGAGAATATGTTGTTTTGCAACAATTAGGTATGATACATAAGGGGAAAATTAGACATGATGCAGATGATCTGTGGTCATAACCTTTTATGTTTCATTAGAAGGTTTTTTTTTAAAAAAAGTTCTGGTGTGTGAATGTGTGAGTGAATGTATTTATGTTTGCCTCGCACAACCCTCACTCCCTGGTCCTTACTCCAGGATTGGCCCTGGTAGCTTTTAACCTAAAGAAACTAAAAACAAACACAAGGTGTCCTGTTAACAAATCTCCTTTGTTATATGTCATTTGGACATTAACCACAGGTTGTAATCAAGTAGAGAACTGTGGCCTCTTTAAAATTACCAATGTTTTAAAACACAAGTAATCTAGAGAGGATTTAGAGAAAATTAAGAAGCATTTCGGCAGAGTGACATACAGGGTTTCCAATAGGATAGGAAAGAACCCAACAACAAGCAAACCACCCTAACAGACTCTTATGCCATGTAATAGCAATTTGATGTGCAGAAGCCAACAGGTGAAGCTTTTCAGATCAAATAGCTGTTAAAGACAAACCTAGAGGGTTAGTTCAGAGGTTGCCAGCCCTAACTGCACATGAGTATATAATAATATATTTCATTATCTGAAAGAGCACCATAAAGAAGAAAGAAATCAACAGTTCACTAGAGCTACTGAGAAAAGAGAACAACCAATAGATTCAAAATACTACTACCAAACTTTGGTTTATTATGCATAAAAGGCTTAGAAACGGAGATGAGCACCAACCCCTACAGTCGGTCATGACTAGACATTCATGTCAAGGGACTACATGTACCTTTTTAAACTTTACCTTTCTATTTTAAATCCCACTAATTTTAGTGGAAGAGTTAAGGACAAGATGAGGCTTCCTGATTTAACTAATTAGAACTGAAAAGTGCTTAAGTGCTGTGCCCAAATTTACCCAAATTTACTAACTGAAGGAACAGTTTATATTGGAACAAAAGCAAAAGCAAAGCAGCTTATTTATATACCGCTTCATATCACGCTATGGGATGTCTAAGCGGTTTACAACTGTGAGCTGATTGCCCCCCAACAAGCTGGGTATTCATTTTAGCGACCTCGGAAGGATGCAGGCCTGAGTCGAGCCTCAGCCCTGGCTGGTATTGAACTCGCAACCTTGTGGTCTATGAGTGAGTGGCTGCAGTACAGGCATTTAACCACTGCGCCACCAGGGCTGAGAAACAAAGTGTCTGAGAAACCATTTTCCAAGACTAATAAAATTTTAGACACTTTTGTTCTAGGGTGGATTATACTAATTTGTGAGAGCATGAAGTGAAGGTGGAGAATTGCAACTAACATTAAGTTATCATTAAGGTTGTGGTTCCATTCCAATTTACTCAGGAGTAAGGTCAATTTGCCTTAATGAAAGAATATATGTATACAACCATAGTATAAATTAATGCTGGCATGATGCCATTAATGATGAGTTAGGGCCTTTGCAGACTGCTAGAAATAGTGCAAATTGAGTCCACTTTAGGGTTAGGGTTAGGGAATCATGGGAACTGTATTTTACTGTGGCACCAGAGCTCTCTGACAGAGAAGACTCAATGTCTCAGAAAAAAAAACAATTCCCATGATTCCCTAGCACTAACCATAACCCTTAAAGTGGACTCAATTTGCACTATTTCTGGCAGTCTATAAAGGCCCTTAGTTAAAGTTAAGAATCAGACATAAGGTTGCCAGGTGAAATAAAAGACAGGGTTCTTGTCCCTAATGATTGGGAAGAAAAGGGAATTTAGTAGGTGTTGCTTGTCATTGCTGATATTCCCACTTCTACACACATTTAAAGGGACAGGAACCCTGTCTCTTACTCCACTTGACAGCTTTAGTCAGGCAAAGACCACAAAATGTTTGAGGCAAGTTGTTGGATTTAGAAACACAAAAGTGACACAATTTTGTACCACAAGCTCACACCAACAGTCACTGCCCAGGAATTAAGGAGCAAGTACAACATTTAGGACATTATTATTATTATTATTTTAAAAAATAACATGTAAATAGCAGAACATGGATGTGATGATTATGAGCAGAACAAGTGACACAGAGGAAATAGTTGAAATGAGTGAGATCCTGAGTACAGTCCTAATGATAAAATGTTGATGGCTCGAACAGATTAGGTTGCCATTCTGGTGCCTTTCTGCTGGCAGTGAGGAGAGCTGCCAGACGTGGCAGAGGATACTTGCTGCACCAAGGTAGGCAGATTCCACCATAAGTTGTCTCACCAGTGACAGCAGTCAGAATTTCTCCAAGCAGGGCATTCTGTGGACTTAGCATTGGATCTGCTTGTTCCAAAGGTGTTCTTGCTCCCCCACCCCATTTCGAAACAGAGTTTCTTTGCAAAACAACCACATGCAAATGTTGTGCAGAATAAGTCCTGTGAACTGTGAAAATTCTTGTCTGTCCAGGATTCTTCCTATTGGAGTTTCTCGATACTTGAAAAACACGTTTTTCCTATCATTTTCCAAATATTTTTGAATACTCTTTCCATGCCTATATATGAGTTATTCAATACTGTTGGAAAATCTTTGCATTCTCTTTTCCCCTCCTTAGATAGATAGGGATTTCCTCCCTCCCTTTCTCTCCCATTCAAAAACTAACCATGTGATTTAGGTCATTCCATCTTTGGGACTAACAGACACTTCTTCTCCCAATATTTTCCCCTGAGCTGTTCCCATCTTCTTGCTTTCTCAACTTTCTTTGGAAAGATGGTGAAATAAACATTTCTTTTTACCTAAACTATTCACTAGCTAGATTAGGGTATAGCTGTTCATGTAAATATAGCTTAAAGCCATTGTTTTTAAACTACAAGCTACGTGTTTGTTGTTTTTGGAGTCAATCTCAGTTCTTAAGGAAGCATAGTTGGGCAAAGGCACATTTGTGCTACTCTGCTAATTTAAAGCCAGACTCTAACAGGCATGGCTTTCATATTTTGATATTTAAATATTTTTGTTTCCTTAAAAAGGCTGAAGCCTTAGGAAACTTAAATTACCCAACAAATATGCTTCAGTCTTTTGAAATTATAACCCATAGATTCTGCCATGATCTCAGTACCATGCCAAATAATATCTGCTTAGTGATCACTTTATACACAAGCTAGGCAAGGTTAAAACCTTGGTTCGCTGATTATAAACAACAACTAAAATTCAAGTTTTGGATCATTAGTTAAAAATAAAAGGAACAGGGGAAAGAAGACTCAGGCCTCATTCCCACTTACAAATAATTTGGTTTATGATCTGAATCGATGGTTTGGTTTGACAGTGGGCATTTGCACTGATCGATTTTTCCTGTTGCAAATTAACCCACTTCTCGTTCACATTTACCAAGGTATCAATTTAAAATGGACCCTCTTCCATGGCTTCTTTTCCCTCCCTGTCAATCCATGGCAATCACATCAATGTTTCCACCCACATTTGGTGATGTGCTCTGACGCATCTGTTGTCATAACCAAAAAATCCCCCCAAAATGACAGCTGGCAAATTTAAAGGGTGTTTAAAAGGGCAGGTAAACTCAAAGTACAATGAGATGAGGGAAAGTTCCCCAAAAGTTACAAAAAAATAATGGAGGAGCAGCTGTAAAGAGAGGGAACAGAGTGGTAATGGAGCCTGCAGCATTATGGGCAGCCCAAAAATGGTGCTTTGCCCAAGAAGGGGGAGGTTCAAGAGGTGGGTGAACACAGGTAAGGTTTTTTAATTTTAGCTTGACCACACTTAAGACACTCCCCTCTGACAATCAATGATTGCATCACAGGGAACTGATTCTGATCCACATCCTATTCACACTAGCGCTGAATCAATTTATTGCAAAAGACACAGGGAATTCTGCAGATCCAGAAGATGTGCTTTAAACAGGTCTAGTGCTGGGGGGCCCTTGACAAACCGTGTCAGGGATTCAGCGCAAGTGTGAACAAGGGCCATTTAAACCACCTCAAACCAGTTTGTGAACCGGTTTATTATATAGTGGGGATGAGGCCTTTGACACTATCATTCTAATATGACAGAACTATCCTTAAGGTCTCTTCTGATGCATATGATTACTCAACTACTAGTCACATTGTATGTTTGTGTTTAGATGCACATTTTGCAAAGTATATATTCAAATACCAAGTTTTATTTCTATTTTCACTGTCATTTCTTAAAATAATATGTATTTTGTGGATGATTGGTGTGATGGAGACTTTTAATCTTGGTATCACTTAGAGAGCAATAGCATCTCTTAATTTGGCCTTTCTCAATGATAGTAAAAAACATGTACAACAGCATGGTGAAAAACATTTAAGCTGGAAACCAGTAAGAGGAGAGGAATGCAGGTGCTGACAAGAGTTGAAGTATATTATCAATGGCATAGCAGCATGATAAGCTAAAACAGCTGAAAGTGGATGATACACAAGTCAGCAGAATGATGTGGGAGCAAAACTGTTCAAAGCACATTGGTCAGTCTTACAAAATTGAATGCAGAGCTACAAAGCCTGTGGGAGAAAATCAACATCAAAAACAGAGGACACAGCTGACTGAGAAGCTTTGGAAGTAATGTACTAATTTGATCCAAAGAGCAGTCAGAAAAGCAGGTCTTTAACATAACTTTTCATAGTCAAACAAAGTGTAAAACACTAGCAAGTAAAAACAGATAATCTAAAATGAGTAGGGAAGATAGATTCCCTTGGCCCATACACTCAGCACCTCTTTTCATGGATCAGGATGTGAGTTGGAAATGCCAAGAAATTTATAATAAAACATGTAACCAGAAAGCATATCTAAGATCCTTCTAGAACAGAAAAAAAGTGTGAGTCAAGTATAAACCAAACCTTTAAATGCAAAATGTCATTTATAATATGACATTGCACTAGAAGTAATGATCCAACACATGGCCAACTTCTAATTCAAAATGTGAATTGCGGTACTGGATCCAGTGACTTGCTAGCCTGTAGAGCCAAGTGTGCAGAGAAGTGAATATGCATTTTCCAACATCTGAACAGCAAGGTAAGCCAAAGGTGAAAGTCTGTTGGAGGAAAGAGACCATTCTTACCCAATCAAAGGAACAAAAGACGTTAAACTTGCCCCAGAAATAACAGGCTCTCTTCTCTTCACATATCATTACCAACAGACCTGATTTGACCATGTGAGGCAGCAGTAAAGGTAATATGTTATGCATCACTCAAAGTTTCTATAGTTGTTGGAAGATGTTTGCATTGTCTTTCCCCCTCCTTAGATAGATAGGGATTTCCTTCATGCAAGGGCCCCCCCCCCCATTCAAACTAAACATGTGATTTAGGTCACTCCCTTTTTAGGACTAACATATATTTTTTCTCTTAAAGATTTTTCATTCCACATTTAAGAATAAATCAATGTGTTTTGACATTGCAGGGAAGTCTGTATGCCTTGCTCAAGTAAGCAAATAATCTGGCTTGTTAATAATAATAATAATAATAATAATAATAATAATAATAATAATAATAATAATTTTTCTTTATATCCCGTCCCTCTGCAGAGCAATCGGGGCGGCTTACAACATTACAATTTCCATTAAACAAAACATAAAATCCCAAATCCCACCCATCCTTTAAGAAATAAGGGTTCTTCTTATTCTAGGCTGGGTGGTGCTGGGCTTAGTGTCTCTCCCCCAGATGACATCGGATGGTAATGGAGGGAGGGCTCTTCTTCTTATTTTAGGCCTGATGGTGCTCGGCCTAGTGTCTCTCCCCCAGATGACATCGGATGGTAACTTGACCAAGAGGCATCCAACTATCTGTAAGCTTTGTCTAAGAGGGAGTGGGCAGTGGCAAAGAGAGCAGATGCAAAGGGAGACTAAGCAGAAATTGTAAATGACTATGAAAGAGCACGGCAGGAGTAAGAAAATTCAGCATAATGTTTAAAACCTGATAATAAAGTGGCACTGATGCAGAGTTTGGAATGAGAAACAGAAGACTATGATCTTTTGCTTTGATTATAATGATCTGTGGATTTACCCAGAGGCTGCATGCTGGCCTGTGTCATCCAGACACAAGCCATTAGCCCCAGGCTGGGATCAGCTAGTTGGTTCCGGCCCAATCCCAGTCCAAAGGGATATTAATCTGGTCTAAAAAGACCAGCTGTTTGCAGCAGAGTTTTCTGGAAAGTCTGTGGTGACAGGAGGCATACTGGATGGTCTGTGCACCCCTTACCTGCAGCCACCATTGTGTCCATCTGAAGGACCCTGCTATAACAAAGCAAAAGCAGCTTCATTTATATACCGCTTCATATCACACTATGGGATGTCTAAGTGGTTTACAACTGTAAGCTCATTGCCCCCCAACAGCTGGGTACTCATTTTAGCGACCTCGGAAGGATGCAGGCCTGAGTCTAGCCTGAGCCCTGGCTAGTATTGAACTCGCAACCTTATGGTCTATGAGTGAGTGGCTGAAGTACAGCTCTCACATCAGAAGGAGGTGCCTGGCCATGTGGGTGTAGCTAGGCACCCCATTTCGGCTCTTACAGGCTGCAACAGGGACCTTTGGGACGAACACAGCAGCAGGTAAGGAGAGCACAGTGGCAGCAGATCCACAGTGCAACAGTGTCCATGCATGTGAACACCCATCTGTCATTGTGCTGGCTTGGGAACTGACCTAGGTGGAAACTGCAGAAAGGATACCACAGGGTTGGCCCATAGTATCCTGACCATCTGTTTAGGCCCCTAGAATGACTCCTTTGTGTCTTGATCTTGTGGGGAAAATACTCCACCACTATGGAAGATCTTAGACTCACCTTGACAACAATTCCAACATGAATACAATTTTTTCTTGCTGAAGGAGAAGGATGGGAAAATGTGGTAGTGGCATCAGATGCATAATGTAGTACCAAGTTTCTTGGGGAAATATTAAGCATAACACATTTCATTTGAAACAGTTTTAAGTTTTGTTGCACTTTCACTGGTTACAGTTCCAGCTCTGAAGATGAGATACATTGTTGCAAAACTGTTAGTTAACTATAATGCAATAAGGTAGCAGACAGTGTAAAACCAGAGCTGGGAATTTCTTTCTCCAGTAGCAAAAATATAACTGCACTACATTGTAGTTGTAACTTCTTTTGTGATATAATGGTAACTTTTAAAGATATGTGTATGTTCTCACTAAACAGTGGTAGAGGAATATAGCATTATTAAAGTTCTGGCTCATGCTTTGTTTGTGTCTCTTGCTCTGTTGTGGTTGTTGAGGTGACAATGAGGTAAATAGGAGGAGGGTGTTTATACCATTGGCTTCTAGCATTCTATTCTTTTTCTTTAAAGAGTAGCTACTCCAATTACTTTTTTGGGGGAAAATGGGACATTAAAGAGTAGTTAAAAAACAAACAAACTTTCAGTCATAACACTAACTACTTTGGGACTATACCTATATTAATTATTTTTTGAAATATCACTTTGAAAGGTTTAGAATAGTTTTAGGTGGAAAAAAAACTATAGGCCAGTTTTTTGTTTCTTTTCTTCTTCAGACAATCATGGTGAGGCAGTTCTAAACCTTAGCTATCAAGTTTTCAGTGTTGTTCCATCATTAGTGCCCCCCCCCCAAAAAACCCCAACAACCTAGAACCTCCATAGCGCCAATTCATTTTGTCCTGGTGAGCACCCAGAGGAGATGGCAAGAAATTGAAAGAGCCACTGTGTGTCATTGTTGAAGCCTTTATTATAACATCTTTTAGTTTACAGTTCAACAAGTGAGATCTGTAACAAAATGATGCAAGTGTGGAGTGTTTGTTGTTTTTTTCAGCCAACCAATCATGTCTTTTCCAGGTTATTTCATTCCATGCCAATGCCAGTCGTTATTTTGCACTTGTTGACCATGACCAGCCTTCCTTGTTTAGGAGTGTTGTCTCTTTACATTTTACTAACTAGTATGCAAATGCATGCACAGACTTTTGCAAACAACAGGGTTTTAAAAAGCATCTCCATCTCCCTCTCCCTCTTTTTTTCAATTTGGCTTCAGAAGGAAACAACCCAGAGAAGTGCTATACAATTCCAGGAGAGAAGTGAAGCACCAAAAGTACATTTACATTGCTTTGTTACTTGCTATTGCTGATACCTCTCTGTATGGATATTCATTCAATGTGCAGTCTGAATGTTGAATGGGGCTACAGTTTCTTCTATTGTATTTTAGATACAACAATTTAAAGGAAAATGCATGTTCCTAAGAAATCATATTCTGCTAAGATACACAAGATACAAAAAAATGCCTTTGAAAACTATTTTGAGATATCAGTGCTCTTCTAAATTGTAGAGGTATGATGAATCTAGTGTTTTGGAAAGCCTTGCTGGTATTATGGTCAAACATATGCAGAGTACACAGACACTGGTCAGGGTTTGACTGCATTTTTGACAGCTAAAATGTATGTACATCACCAATCTTGCCCCCATATCAGTGAACACCTTTATTCAGACAAGTGTTGTGGGGGGGATGCTCATAGTGTAATGTTGCACATGTCTGCTCAAAATTAAGCCACACTGGGTTCACTGGAGGTTATTCCAGATTGTGAGTAGAGGTGAAGTTTAGTATTTTCCACAATAGTGGTATTTTTCCTTAAAGTATAGAAACGCTGAGAGGAGGGAGGGGGACAAAATCTTATGGAAACCTCTTTAGATGTTATTTCAAGCCCTCCATTTGGAGAACTGGATGTCCTTCCAAGATTTTCTTCACAGATATCTACATTTAAGATATAGACATCTGAGACATCACAGATACCTAACAGAAGTGGGGATTTTGAATTCATCTTTGTTACAGAAATATTGCTCTTGGTGACATTTATTGATTGATTGTAGTGTGTGTGTATGTATGTGTGTGTGTCTCTCTCTTCATGTCACAGCATTCATAATAGTATTCAAGAAACCTAAACAGTGCAGTACAAAGATTCCCCCCCCCACCACCCCAAAAGTAAATGAATTAATAATACTTTGTCTGGAAAGAAGGTCTTAGTCAGGTCAGAGAATAAAGAAGTGCAGGTATATGCTTAACCTCAGAAGGAAGGGAATGCTATAGGATAGCAGCTGTTGAACTGAAGGCCCAGCTCTTGTGGTCACTAAGCAGCTCTACAATCCACATGGAACCCCCTGAAGTAAATTTCTCAGGGAATGACCAGAATGTTAGGGGAGAAGGCCTGGTTGAGGTATCCTATTCCAAAATCACTAGTGCCAGAACAATCCACATTGACGGAGTCAACTCTAGTGCTAACCAACATATGTCAACAGATATGTAAAACAAAATGATGCCCAACAGATTGGGAGTGATCAATATACATCCCCATCCACAAGGAGACATAAGAGACTACAGCAACTCCCGGTTCTCTGGGAGGAATTTGGTACAGCCTGTAAATACTAGGCCGTCGGTGACCTTCCAGAGAGCCTTTTCTGCTACTGCTCTCAGATTATGGAACAGCCTGCCGGATGAGATCCGTCTTATTTCCACCTTAGACAGCTTTAAGAAGGCTGTTAAGATGGATCTCTTCTGACAGGCCTTTCCTTTATAACTTTCCCGGCCCAAAGAGTCAGAGAACTCTCTCACTTTGGTGCTGCTGCTGACTATGTAATATTGTTATGATGTCTGGCTTTATATGTTGTTTTATCTATATTTTAAATTGTTCTAGTTTAATAATTTTTTAAGGGGCAAGGCTTTTAATTGGATGTATTTATTGATGTTTTTATTGTTGTAAGCTGCCCTGATTGCATTGCAGAGGGGCGGG
>JAIPUX010001232.1:91287648-91297821 GCA_020142125.1 Phrynosoma platyrhinos | reverse complement strand
GGGCTGTCAAAACGGATCTCTTCCGGCAGGCCTTTCCAGATTAATTATTCTGGCCTCGGGTGCTCCCACCCCAGTGATCCTTACGTGGCCCCATCTAAGGATGGCGAGGATTATTGCCGTGGGTTTTATTATCAGGTTTTTAATTTATTCTTGTTGATTGTTGATTTTAATTCTTGAAGATTTAATACTGTTTTAAGGGGGGGAAGGTTGGGTTTGGTTATTGTATTGTTTTTATGGTTGTAAGCCACCCTGATTGGGTTTCCAAAGGGCGGGATACAAATTATTATTATTATTATTATTATTATTATTATTATTATTATTATTATTATTTTAAGTTGGACTAATAGTTGAATTTAATCTACTGTAAATTTTTTGGGGTTCAGATAGCTTCCTAATACAGTCTAGATTAAAACAGTCATTATTTGTTACTTATATGGATTTGGTTCTTTCTTTCAAAGATATAACTCACAACTCCAGTTACATGATACTTGAGTTTCATGGCTGTGGACAATTTAGTTGTTTTAGATCCATAACCAATACTCTGCTTGCTGCTTCACACTGTTTCTTCTGCATTCAAATTATTTTTAAACTTTGCCTTGGGGTGGTTACATAAACTTGTATATTAAAACTTTGGATGGCATCGGTTTGATTTTTGATCATAAATGAAAGCAAATCTCTGCCCAATACAAGTATCTTAACATTGTGAATTATTATGGCACTTTTTTATGTTGCATAGAAAATATAAGAATAGTTTCAGCAAAAATGCCAAATATTAATAATAATTAGCCTTAGAGCCAATATGTATTTAATACACAATTCCATGTGAATTCTGTTATAATTAGCTCCTAATTAATGTTACTCATCACAGAGTCAAACAAGATAAGTGAGCTTTCCTGGATTACATTTCATCATTACCGTGACTTTTTTTCCCCAGTCCATTATGATCTATTTATAGACACCATTAGCTTAGTCATTTGTGTGCCACTATAATTAACAAAGAGTAGTCTGTACAAAAAGAAAAAAAGAATAAATTTCATTTTGGTTTTGTTCTATTAAAAACATAACTTGAGGCTAGACTTATCTGAGCAATCCTGTCTTCTCATATGAGTGTTCTGAGCTTTGAGTTCTTTGGGGGAGAAGTCAATCTCAGTCCTGCATATTTGAAGAACAAAGTAAGAAGGGCCTTCTCAATGACTGCTCCCAGAATACGGAATTCCATTCCAAGGGAAACTGGTTTGGCCTCTTCCTTATTGTCCTCCTTCTCTCAGGCAAAGAACGTTTTATTCAGGCATACTCTGAGTAACTAGCTGGCTGCTGAAAAAGTGTTTTTAAAGAGAGAGGTGTTGTGCTATTTTATTTTGTACTCTTGAGCACTTTTAAATGGGTTTAAATTATTTTAGTTGGTTGTTATAACATGGTACCCTGTTTAATAGTGTGTTAATATCAAAATGCACTTTGGTGTTAAATTTTGTCCCTCTTCCTGGGTTTTATGGGGCCAACTATAATTGAATATTGCTAACACAATCACAGTGTAAGTCCCAATATATTTTTAGCAACAATAAAACAATTATATATGAAATTTAGCACATATATACCATCCCAAAAGTTTCACACCTCCAATGAGATGTCAGTGCACTTGTCATGTTGCCAGAACCAGAAGGGCCATAGGTTTCCCATCCCTGCTTTAAAACCTTAACATAATATGGTATTACTCTTTTCCTATATGTGATGGATTAGGGCTGTCTGTTTTGGCCAGGGGTAGGCAACCTTTCCCCTTTAAGGGCCAAGGGACTTCAGCTCCCAGAAGTCTCAACCATGCTGGCCAATAGCTCTGGGGATTCTGGGAGCTGAAGTCCCTCGGCCCTTAAAAGGGAAAGGTTGCCTACCCCTGAACTAGTCTACTCTAGTTGGGACTACTAATACGATTCATGCCAATAACTGAAATATTGCCTTCCATCAAACCTTCATACTACAGATATAATTTGTAGACTATGGTTGTATCATTTTAAAAGAGGGTTTAATTCCTGAGATTTAATTGTTTTTAATGACTATGTTGCTTTTTTCTTTTCTTTTTTTCTTTTCTTTTTTTGTTTTACCATTTTGTGGGAATTTATGTGAAGTTCACCCAAATGCTCCTCTTACCATTGCAACCTAGTGTTTGTTTTTCAGAGGGATGTGTTGGAATTCAGATAATTTTTCAGGGTATTACTACTTTTCAGATGAAGTGACAGAGGGTAAACTCCATTTTCGCTGATCCCATCCTTTCTCAAAATCTTGGCAGCCATCTTACCACACTTCAGGAATGACGCTGCTTCAATGGTATCTGAATGCAGCATCATTCCCATTGGGTTTCTGTTAGGAAATAAAAACAAGAACAACAGTATTGAGCAGGACTGTTGCCCTTTCTCTTCATTGGGAGTAATTTGTATTCCAGCATTATGTAATCCCCTCAATTCAGGAAAGGTATATATTTCTAAACATCTGGTATGGTTCTAATCAATGGAGGCTGGTGGTTCCCATGTAAGTGGGAGAATGAATCCACCTTGGGTTTCAATCTAAACTTAAAGAAGCTATGCATGGTGCTGAAGCTGATTTGGAGATAGGAGTCAACACTTTGGATAGTGCCTTTAAAGTCTGATCTAAAAGCCAGAGTGGACTCATTTCTCCACCAACATGGAAGCTGCCAGTCACCATTGGATCTAATGTTTACAGAAAATGATAATGCAGAAGTCTCTTGGTGAGTTCCTGTTTTGTTTCTCCTAAAAAAATGAATGAAGTTTAAGATTTATAATTTTTCCCTTTTTCTTTTTCCCCCCCAGTGGTTCTTCAAGTGTGCAGCCTTGTCCTTTATCCAATCAAGTTCATCGAAACAGTCAATTTGAGAATATATCATGAGTTCAACTGGGGTTATGGCCTTGCCTGGGGTGCAACTATATTTTCATTTGGGGGTGCCATACTTTATTGCTTGAACCCCAAGAATTATGAAGACTACTATTAAAGGAATCTACTTTTTTTTTTTTTAAAGGAAATGAATAACACAAGGATTGTTCTGTCTTTTCTAACTTGGTGTTTTTAGAACTTTTGTAGAGTGTCAGTCTGCTATATTGATTTATCAACCTTTACCTTTTGGCTACAACTACTGCAAGTAGCTTTTAAACATCTTGTTAAATGAATTACAGAAAATTACACCTGCTGATCAGCCCATAGGCAGACTATGGAAACTACTGATGCATTATAAAGAAAGGTCAGCACCATTGATGGATGCAGATGGCCTCAGCCTTCATGAGAGAATTGGATGGGATGAAATGTAGGCTACCTGCATTGGCTGTAGCCTGCAAAGTAGTTGCAGGAACAAGAATCATGTAGAACCTTATTTATATTACATATGATTCAAGCATTGTAGTGAGTCACCAGCTTCTGCCTCCATGTTGTATTGGCTCTCTGGGATTCTTGTTGAAATAAACTTCTAAGGAACCGGATGATGAGAAGAATGAAGATAAATAGTTAATATGTACACTCAGCAATTTTCTGGCAACACAAGCTCATACATTTGGCAGTCCACATTTTTCGGCCAGTTGTGGCATATCAGGAAGTCAGAATGTGAAACGTATTCTTCTAATTATGTGGTTGGACATTATGTCTCAGATCTAACCAAGCATGGAAAAATAATATGAAGAATTACACTGAATCTGTTGACACCTTCAAGAGAATAAAAGAGAGTAAGAGACATGCATGCACTGCATTTTCCAGAGCATATTTTGATTTCATAACACTGCAGTAAAGTTTTCATAAGCAACATTCCCACTATTTTTATAGAAGATGTTTATTCATTATTACTATGAAGGTAAAAGTATACAGAAAACATGATATTCCAAGATAATCCTGTATTAGCTCTAGCAAAGAATCTAAAATTTCAAGAGTCTTCTCTGGGTATTGAGTTTGCTTGAAATATTTTAATTAATCCCTTCCTATAATGTATTGTGTCTTATATTGCTTGATCTAAATCTTGATATGCCATTCACTAAAATTTTAGGTGAAGATAAATTGTGGTTTGATTCCTGTAAAGCTAGAGAACATGAAATCGACTGCATTTTGATATTGTGCCAAATCATGAATTATTGCGATGGGAAGAGCTACCATGAGCTCATGTTTTCAGGCTCTCACCCACCCAACAGCTATAAGATAGAGATCAGAATTTTTCAGCTCTAACTCCTCTTTTAGTCCCTATTTGACAAACTGTGGTTAATCATAAATATGGTTGTTCAAAACAAGCCAATTGCAAATCTTAGAGAAGGAGATAGTTGATTTCAATAAACTAGCCACAGTTTGGGGCCTGGATCTAGTGCAAAACAGTGCTTTGTCAAAAATTGAAGCAAAATCTTCCAGTTTGTTCATTGTAGTCACAGTTCAGGAGGAGAAGTGAGAAGGCATAAACCTTAAGGTGCACAGAGCAGGAAAAACTACCGTTTATCATAATGCCAAATATAAACATAATTCATTTTGACACAAGCATTACGTTGGTGATGCAGATCAGTATAAAAGACAATGTAACAACTCCTTCTTTGATGTATTGTTTTAACAATGGAAGATTCTGTATAAATTAATATATTAAGATGAGCTGGAAGAAATATAGATGAAATTTCCAAAATTGCAGTTGCCCACCTGAAAAATTATTGTGAATCTACAGAGTGACATTTGGTTAATGATGTGTCTGTGGTTCAAAACAGTGCTGATAGGTGGGTCCCAAAAAATAATTAAAGCCTCAGTGGAAGCCAGAACTACAAAAATACCTGCTGTGACACAACTAAGAGATTGATTTAGGGGTTCAGAGTTGTGTCCATTTGAAACATTGCTGTTTACTTTAGATTTGATGCTTTTTAAAAAAATCTAGTCAATTTATCTTTTCCATGAGATGACTAGCAGGGAAATAATTATGAAAATTATACATTATTGTCAAGATAGTATAAAAATGATCATATTTTCTCCTTTAGCAGTAATGGATTGGCTTACAGTTTATTTGCATTTATTGCTGAATTTATTGCTTCTTGAAATCACGCAGAAACTATTAAGTCTTTTGATATATACAACATACCATTTATTTTTGTTTACATCAGTTTCTGTATTAGGCATCTTCAATTTATTCTGAAAATAATTTTGTATGGTATATGCTGATCTGATATACAAGTTAAGAAACAGTTATTTTTGCTATATGGAAATTAAAATTGTACCTTATTATGAATGTCCTCCAAGAGCACAGTCTTCAGAATGATGGAACCTCTGCTCAGTATTGTTGCTCTGTAATACATTTCTATAATTTCTTAATACTAAAACCTCAAAGCTATAACTATTTAATTAATGCAGACCACACAGGCAGCGAGAAGGGGAGTGTTCTACAGAATATCACACAATAATGAATATATTTATACATTACTAAAAACCAATTTAAAAAACAAACAAACCAGTAGCCAAGAAACTGGTCTCTATTAAGTTTGTACAAAAATGCTTTCCAGGTACCAATACTTCTAATACATCCAATGTTGGGTGCTGTGTATGAATTGTTGGGAGTAGCAACCACCTACACATTCAGTGTACCAGTGGTAATTCTGCACAGGATGTATATTGGGTAACAAATTGTTCATGCTGTTAACTTCTACTTCTTCCTTCCTGCTAGTTGAAAGATATTGGCCATGTTAGTAAATCTCTGGGAGTCTCAACAGAAACAAAACAAACATTTTATTCAATTCAATGCCATTTGAGTTCTTTAAATTGGATAAGGCACATGTGGCATAACCAAAAATGAAGGGTGATGAGAGTAGCAATCCAATAACACATTGAGGGCCACATATTGACCATCTCTACTCTGTGCTCATTTAAAAAGTGGGGCAGAAGATGTCAAGAATGAAAGAGAAATCTTCAGTTTGTTGTAGCAGTGCCTAAGGATATTTAAGAGTTTGGCGACTGATATTTGGAATGTATGTTTACTGGTGACTGAGGCCTACACAAGCCAAACCATTTTGAATCGCGCACACATACAGAGGCACCACATTATTAAAGTTATGACATGGTGTTCTAACACTGCAGGAATTTTAAGCCCTTGTCCTGATATGCAGAGTTGTAAGTATATATATCAAATGTGACACTACATAGTATAAAACCCGTGTTGAGACTAGTCATGACTAACATTGTTAATAATTATGCTACACTCTCCAGTCTAAAATATGAGATTCTGCTTACTTTATGCAAACTCCTCTTTGTGAAGAAAGACCCACTTTCCACCTTGGGCAGCACCAGTTAATAGTGGTGCAAAACAACTGGAGGAGTTGCTGCCAGAGCAGATAATACTGGGCTAGATGAGCCAATAGTTCCTGTCAAATGCTTTACTGGCAAAGGAGTAAGCAATGGTACAAACATAATGCTTAACTCTGTGACATAACTTGGGGTCATCAGTCCACCTGCTTTTGTCTAGCTATGTGGCAGAGACTTGCTGCCTGTGCCTTTTCCACCCCTCTTATTGAGAGGTTTTCTTGATTCTCATTATTACAGATTCCACTGGAAGAAAATAGAAGTGGCAGCTGCTGAATTGATATAATTGATTAGACCAGAGAAGGAGAATATTTATAAAGTGATGCTGAGACACAATCATCCTGAAGTTTGGGGACAGGTTTCTTGGGCCATAGTCTTCAACCTTAATTATTGATTCTTTGTAATGGTCACAAAAAATCCCATGACACAACTCTGCAATTTCAAATTTGTAGCCTTTCAGTCAGGTCCTAATCAGTCCCACTGAATTCAGTAGAATTTTACTATGTCAATATATTTTAGATTGCAACCTTTATCTTTCAACACTTCTCACTGTGAAGCCATAGCAGAAATAAATCAATTGCTTTAATCATATAAGGAATTCCAATAGGCCCAGGTGCGTATTTTCAGATAGAAACTGGATACGCTTTGATAGATATCTCCACTTTTCACAGCTGGAAAGAGTTCTGCTGGCTGCATCATATTTTTATTTCCCCACATGATTGTTGGTATACACTTAGTGGATAATGTTAGCAGAGTAGGTACTACTATGTGCGGTTCATACCTCAAATGCAAGATGGTTCTGCCCCATTGAAGTCAGCATTATAACAATATTAGCCTCAAGTGGTTGGAGTGGCATGAGTCATGTCTCTTTTTTTCCTAATATCTTATGTTAGCTATACATTTCTGACATATTCTGTGCATCAACATTGGGCATTTCCATGTAAGGAATTTGTAGTACCAGTGGTGTTATGTGGTACAAATCTCATAATGGGAAGAGACGTGGATCACATTGATTGTGCAGCCTTCAGAAGCACTATGAGATAGATATTAATTCAGGATTGGATTGTGTTTTTATTCCCCCCCCCCCCCATGTGAAGTCTTGAGACAGCAATATGGAATTTAATCAGGCCACATCTTTATTGAATTAACTAAAAAAATGCAATGAGAACAGAAAGTTTAATCCTAAATACAGTGTGAACTGCCAAGAAATTGGAGACTACGAATAAGGACAATGGTTTCCAAAACACATGTGCTGGTTTTACCTTTGTGGTAAGGAGTATAGTCTGGATGGAGTGACTTAGGTTAGTGAAACTGCAAATATCTTTTTACGTGGGATGGGTGTTCTTGCCATTTCCTTAGAAGTTACTGTCTTGGGTGTGTGGAAGAGATGGCTTCTTGTCTGAGCTGTTATTTGGAACCAGCCTCATGTTAACCCATTTGCTTTGGAGACCACTGTTTATCAGTCCTTAATCTCCAGTTTGTTAGCAAACTGCATTTTATTAGGAACAGTATTGCTCATGCTTGGTGCAACTTTAGTTAATGCAGTAAAGATGTGGCCTGATTCAATTCCACATTGTTGTCTTGAGCCTTTGTGCCAGTCTTTGGAGAAACAATGAAGATACACTGGACATAATATAAGACGGCGTTATGTCAACCCCTTCCCCAAGCCACATGAAAGCTGATAACCATCACTCTTAAAAGAGTGTTTACTCATTGGATGGGCATGGAAAAACAGCTCCTTAAAAATTATGATGAGAAAATCCTGCCCACTCCATTTTTTTGTCATATATTATAAATGATGCCTCATTTATACATTATTTAAGCATAATTCAAACAAGAGAGCCAGTGTGGTGTAGTGGTTTCAGTGTTGGACTATGATCAACAACAACAAATTTAAGCAAGAATAAGTTTTCAGCACTGAATTACAAGTAGGTAAAATGCAAAGCAGAAATACCTCTTTTGCTAAAAAGAATTAAACATGTGTTTGATTATATGTGTGAATGATCACATTTTAATGTATAATTAATGTTGTATTCAAGTGTTAGCACTTCAGTTCTATGTGGCTTTATATCACCAACAGGATAAATTCTTACATGACATGCATATTGTTTTACCTTGCAAATGTGTGTGTGCATGCATGCACAGACACCCATATGTACACACAGAGCCAACTTATAACCAGGGCTAGATATTTGTATTTTTAAAGCTTAAAAGTATGCCGTCCGGTGCTGACAAGTATGAAGCACCTCTCTTGGATTTCTTGCACAGTTACGTTTAGCTTTTGTAAGCTTAACATGTAAATTTTAAAGACATAAATAAATATAGAGAGATCTATGTGTTTGAAATATAAGTGAGCTATAAATAAATATATGAATTAGCATGTAGACTGTATATTATTAAACATGCGATGAAATGACTGATAAGTGAAGTTGAATCTTATGGCTAGCAATGTAATTTATTCAGACTGTATTTTTGTACAGAACGGTGCACACTAACCTGTTGCCTCTTTGTGTCCTCTATGATGCCTAAAACTGTGCCTAGAGATTTCATTCCTGTCTCTTGACAACAAACAATGAAGGGTTTTCCATGAGGGATTGGTTTCTTTTCTTTCTTTTTTTTTAATTATTTCCCCCCTAAATGTATGCTACATTTTATTACATGATCCATCATGGAAAGTGATGTAAATGTACATCATGGAAAGTGATGTAAATGTACTCTTTTTTTTTAGGAGAAAAAAGAAGCAAAGTTAGTGGGGCTTTTCTTTCCCCCCTTCAGTTCATAGTTTTATTACCATTTCACAACTTTTGTAGTTGACATGAAGTTGTATGTTGGAAAAAAATAATCAAAATAATAATAAAAAATTCTGCTACATGAATGTAAGGCACATTTTGTCTTATGTACAAATTTTAAACACCACCAGTTTACTTAGAAGTATATGCAGTATAGCTCAGTGTGCATTGTGGAAATTATGTCTGAACAATCACCAACCAGTTTCTACTTTATTCTTCAGGAATACTTGGTCTTGTTTCTTGACTTTCTGAAGTTACAAATGTATGAAGTTCTCATAAAGGTTCATCATATGCAGAACATATGCATACCATTACAAGTGAGGGTTAATAGTGTACAGAAGAAAGAAAATGCATAAACCCTATCCCTAATGCTATCAGGTGTATGACATCTGCAGATGATCTTCCTCTGTTGAGAAGGAAGGTCTGAAATGTCTCCTGTTAGCAATCGCCTGAATGTGACTAGAGAACTGTCCTTCTACACAGTTTTAACCTTCACATCTGAAGATGAATGGGAATATAAGGCTCTCTTTATCTGAAGCACTAAACATTAAACTAGTGGCTGCCCAATATCTCATACAAAAGGTTGTAAACAACTGAAACTGCTGTTAACTTCAGAATTAATGCAGATTGACACCACTTTAATTGTCACAGCTCTATCCTATGGAATCCTGGGATCTGTAGTTAGTTGTGGCACCAAAGCTCTCAGCCAGAGAAGGCTAAATATCTCACAAAATCAAACCCCCAGAATTCCATAACATTGAGTGGTGTCAACCTGCATTAATTCTGCAGTATAGATGCAGCCTGAATCATTGTAGCTTATGGTGGGAATAATATCCTTTTGGGAGAGGAAAAATACTTGGTACGGTTATTTCAGCCTGGACAATGAATATGTGTACATATTTGACAGGAAAACATCAATCCTCCTAGAAGAAACTCTTAAGGTTTTAGACTGAGGTGTGTGTGTGTGCTTTCAAGTTGCTTTTAATTCTGTTGATTTTAAACATATTTTGTATATCTTTAGTAGTGAAAGAAAAGTGACGTAGGAAATAACTATCATGCAGAACATGGGCCCTTGGGGGGG
>JAIPUX010001232.1:91250588-91260745 GCA_020142125.1 Phrynosoma platyrhinos | reverse complement strand
GCATTAGTCTAGGAAACACATACTGGGCTTGGGGCAGTTGCTGTTGCACGGCTCTTCCAAATTGACATGGTGCTATTATTATTTTCTAATACTTTCTGTTACGTGTTTGAGAAGAACCTTAAGGATTAATAAGAGAATAGCACAAAACATGAAAAAAATCCTATAAAAATATCCTTAAAAGTTAGTATTTAAAAGTATCTAGATATCACCCCTGTTATATCATTAATTTTACTCTTAATATGTTGTTTTTGAAATGTGGGTTTGTTAACATCCTGTTATTCAAAAAGTAACTAGTTACAGTTAACTGTTCTTTGTAACTTTACTTACTGGTATAAGAATTATAGAGAGGCCTAGGGTGCATCCACACTGTAGAAATAATGCAGTTTGACTCCACTTTAATTGGCATGGCTTGGTCCTTTAGAATCTGGTGATTTGTAGTTTTGTGAGGCATCAGCCTTTGTTGGCAGAGAAGGCTAAATATCTTGTAAAACTACAAACCCCAGAATTCCATAGGATAGACCTACAACACTTAAAGTGGTGTTAAACTGCATTATTCCCAGAGTGTAGATTCACAACTAGGGTTTGTTTTTTGTTTGTTTGTTTGTTGTTGTTGTTGTTTTGTGAAGAAGTATTTTCACATAAAGAACCTGTCACTTTTTTAAACTGGGTATCTGTCTTCTCTGTATGATAACTCCTCACCTGAGCTGCTGGAGTAGACCAGAAGGTTACATAACAAGAGGAAACCAGGAAGGAAGTGTCTTAACTAGTGGAAAAGCCCTTCAGAAAGGGATTTGGAAAAAGGAAATCCATGGCCTGAAGGATTTTAAAAATTTTGTTCCCTAAATGTAGGGGCCATTGCACCTTATTTTTGGTCCTCCTGGTGTCTTTTAGACCCATCTGACATCTATAAAAAACTTTTACAGGATGTAAACTGAAAATTGTGGCTATGTTTCTCTTTATAAAAAGGATGGGGTAGGCAGCTGACAGAATGGCAAAATTGTCCTCATACCACCTGCAGGACATTTATCAGTGATGGGGCTGCAGTGGGAGTATGGTCCTCTAAGATCCCCCAGGGGACCAGTGTGTTCTCCCATCTCCTTGCAGGAGTCTGTGAATATTACTTCCTATTAATGGACTGCCAGTCCTCACAATGAGCTATACACTCAACAGGGAGTAATATAATGAAGCCATGCAGAAAGGAACCAATGGTTCCCTTAACATCTTACTTGTCCAAGATCTATTGGTTATGGAAACAGAAATTGAGCCTGGAGAATAAAAGCATGTATGGGATATTGCAGCATATATCTCCCCGAGCAGATGTTCTAACCTTTGCTTGGTGAGCAGGTATCAGAATTCTGTGTAACAAAGGCTCATATCCAAGAATCCTATTGTGAAATGAGGATAAAAATTAAGATTTATTTGTTGACACTGAACAGTATGAGACCATAGTGGAGGTCATGCCATAATCTATGGGGATCTAGTTTACATGTTGTTACATAGCATGCAGTTAACTGTCTTTTTCAAAACAAAATGAATCTTCAAATGACAAAACCCCAAATTCCTTAAGCAAAATTTAACTGCTGATGGGTCTAGGAACATTCCTAACAGCTACATATTAAATTAACAGGCATTTATCTTTTCTTAATTCTGACTGCCATCAATATCTTTGATTGTGACAGCACACCATCTATGACATGTCCCATGTCTGTCCCCTTTCACACACTCATACACTTTACCTTTTAGGTATGAGAAAAGTGAAGGCAAAATATGTAACACATACTGTATTATTAAGCCAAACTAAAGCAATGAAAAAGCTTGCCCATGGCAAGGCACACCATCTCAGCATAATTAAAAGAAAAACTTTAATTGCAAAGATTATTCTTCCCATGTTCTCTTCAGATACAAAGTTATGTGTTGGCTCTGAATATTGTTTATAACTGCTTATAGAAAGGGCAAATGAGTCAGGCCACACAGGCCAAACAGCAACATCATCACACCATGCTCTCCCACTCTGTTTTAACTCTGGTTATGATAGACAACAATGTGACAATAGCAATGTAATTCAGGACCTGGAAATTATTATTTTTAGGAGGTCATTCTTAAAGTGTTTATAAAGTAACCCACATTACAACATTACACCTTGCAATAATGAAAACAAGCAGTTAAGTACACTATATGTTACCTTGCTCATTATTTTTCTATTACTTTCTGTTACTTGTTTGAGAAGAGCCTTTCAAATTAATAACAGAATAGCACAAAACATGGAAAATTCCTATCAAAATACCTATTCAAATGTCCTTAAATGGTAATATTTAAAAGTATCTAGAAATGATTGCATCAATTGTCACATCAATAAAGTAATTTTGCTCTAATTGTGTTATTTTTGAAATGTGGGTTTGTTAACATTCTGTTACACCAAAGGTAACTTGTCACAGGTAACCACTAGTTGTAACTTTACTTACTTTGATGAAGTTGTAGCAATTGGGGAAGGGAATTACAGAAGATTTTCTCTTACTAGATCTCAAACTTAACAACTGGTTGGGCCAGTGACTCAATGCTATCAACAATGGAGGCCCTTTCATACTATATGATGACAGTTCTGTGATTCAACCTTAACTGTCCTATGAAATTCTGGAACATGAAGTTTGAGGAGGCACTAGAGCAGCTGTCTGGCTGAGAATTCTATGTATTTACTTTTATTTATTATAAACTGCCTTTCTCCCAATCCAGGGACTCAATGCAGCTACCAACAAAACACCCATCCCTCAATTACAGATCCCTATTGCAGTTAAAATGGAATCATATTACTATAATTGTGTAGTGTAAAATGTCCCAGGATCATGAAGTACATGATCTAGCCTAATCGACTCAATACAGGAAATTGAGAGCTGGTGCATTCCCCAGGAGATATCTGTTCATTCTTTCTTTGGAAAAGAAGAGTCCATGATACTTCTCAGTAATTGGTTCCACTGTACTTATTAAAAAGGAACTACTTCTAATATTCAGCTGAAAACTACCTTCCCTGCAGGCTTAAATGTTCACTCAATTCACCACTAATGGCAGTGATGCAACAATTGTATAACTGTTGTATATAAACAGTTGTATAACAAGATGAACTCAAAGTCAGATCCCAGACTTGGATTGGTTAAGGGATGGCTCATCATTCTCATTATTTTTATTACATCATCTTGGAAAGCTTTTATAGAAAGGGCCACATATTAGGCTTGAAAGAGCTAATTAAATGGCTGTAATTTTGGTTGGAACCTGTGTTTATAATCTAAGTGTCATATTTTTTAGACAGATGAAGACTATTTAATTTTACTTGGCATCTATGACCTTCAATTATTTTGGCTTGGTCTGTTTTCTCCATGAGAAAAAAAATGTTCTGAAGCTCACATTTCAGTGATCAAGTTATTACCTATCCATGCAGAGTTTTCAACAAGCTCACAGAACTCTTTGTTTTTCTGTGGGTCTGTTGGTGGTTACCATTAGTTCATACCTATGGTCTCATCTCACACAGAAAGAAAAGGGAATGGAATGCACTTCCATTAAGGGAAAAAATGCCCTCGTGCTATTTCAAATGGTGAACACCTAGCTGAGTGTAGCATAGAATGTCAGCAGCACCTCTGTGAAAGAGATCCTTTTATAGTAGAGATTAAAAGGATTACAATGGTTGATCGGATGGCAGTAGTTTGGGCTGAAACCTGTGATTATAGTCTTTGGAGTGCCATCCTTACCAGACAGATGAAGACAGTCTGGAATGTACAGGACATTGTACATTTAAAGCATTTACTTTGCCACTGGGAGACAAATTATGCCAGACCTCCTACCAAAAACAATAAAACCAAAATAGCCCTGTCTTAGACACCCTCCCCTCTTTGAACATATCCTGCTAGATCAGATCAAAGGCCTATAATTCTGTTTTTCCCCTGGGCCTAACCTGCCCTCTGGTGGAAGGGCATTTTATCTTGTGTCACATCATCTCCAGTCATAATCATCACCCTCTATTTTCCAAGATTGTAGATTAACTACAGCATCAGTAAGATTCTACTTTGCTAAACCAAATTTAAATCTTATTCAGAGCTTCAAAAGCTATTTTGAAAAATAGTTTAAAACCTTGGAAGTTGCAGCTACAGCTTCTGGAATCCTCCACTCAATGGGGTCACTGGCTGTTAATGACTGAATGCTCAAGAAAGAAGTTAGTTATCATAACTGTCAAATTTCACAAAGTAATTCTATACATTGTAAATTTAAAAGCATGGTTACTTTAAGGGTATCTCTACACTAACGAATTCAACCACTTTAAGTACCACTATCTTCTGGGATCCTGGGATTTGTAGTTTAGTCAGACACCAGAACTCTCTGACAGACCAGGCTGAATACCTCACCAAACTATAAATCCCAGGATTCCACAGAATGGAGCAATGACAGTTAAAGTGGTGTCAAATTTCTTTGATCCTGCAGTATGGATACATCCTAAGTGAGTTTAAAGTCATACAAATCTTATAAACCACTGGCCTGTTGTACAAAAAACACTATCTTCCTATCTAGCTCATTGCCTCAACACCCTCAACAGAGCAGGAGGCAACAGTGAAAGGTGCAGCACAAACCAGCAGTTGAACATGCAATATTCTTCTTCTACCATGTAGTGAGGCCACACCCCAGTAACTATAAAAGGAATTAAAAATTACACTTGAACTTACATTAGAATCATAATCATAACTAGCTGAATTTAACTAATTTCGGGTCCCTCCCAGGAATAACCAGCTTCCTCTCATGCTCTAAGGTACTATTTGTCATGAACTTTCAGCCAATAGTCTAAGAATATGCTAAATTTTGATATCTGATTCAGAAAGGTTGGAGGAAGAGCTAGATTAGGGGAGGAAATCAGATGAGTGATTTACATTTTAAGGGTTAGTTAATATATGAGCCTTTGCATTTTATAATTCATATGATGCATACCTTGTATGCAGCCTATATTCCTGAGATAAGCAGTATGTTTTTTAAATCCATGATTAATCAAAAAATAAACCCAATTGTTTGAGGCAGTTCCTTTTGTCTGTAGTACCCAGTCTGCAAAGGGAGTCTGATCTGAAGTGGATATGAAGTTTGGCAATAGGGGCTGCGTTTACACAACAAAAATAATGCAGTTTGATACCTCTTTAACTGTCATGGATCAATGCTATGGAATTCTGAGATTTGTAGTTTTGTAAGATATTAAGCCTTCTTTGTCAGAGAGCTCTGGTACCCTAATAATTTACAAATCCCAGGATTCCTTAGGCAGTTAAAATGGTCTCAAATGGCATTAATTCTGCTGTGTGGACAAGATGCAGACAAAAGGCAGGAAGTCATGGAGGAGAGAGAAATGTAGGGCAGGAGAAGCAAGAGAAAGAACATAGGGAATAGACAGGAGATAGCATGGTATGTGGGCAAAAAGTGCCTGACAATTGTGCCAGCTTTTAAAAATTAGGGTGGTTTATTAGTGAGGGGTTTTAAGAGCTACAAAATTAGGATCCAGGAAATGCATGCAGCCTATAGGCTGTACTATGTCCACCCCATCACAAGGCTTCTCATATGCTGTTCTGCACACAATGTAATGTTTGCAGCATTTGGCAAAATTCCATCTTCTGCTGAAGTGAATCAGGAAGTGACACATTTGCCATTAGCAGACAGCTGCCAGTGTACAGGTAAAGAGGTCTTTGCAACAACCTGGCCAGTGAACTGCTTAGGACCTGTGTGCATAGTCCCATTTTTTATCATATGTGATTTTACAATATTCCAGGCTAGTGATATACCTGTGTTTATTTGTTATTTTCATTAAAAAGACAAGGTGAACTTAACTTTTTTGGGGTTTTTTTTTGTAGCAATGTAGTGGTACACTATGAAACAAAAGCCACAAAGTTAAATTTAATAATAAGAGTTAGAATTTGTTTGATGCCCTCACCCATAACCCCTTAAAATGAAGAAAGAAAACAAAATCAAGACCCAAAGTGATCTGAGGAACCTCTAGTCACCTTTTTGAAGCATTGCCTTTGGATGCCACTGATACATGAGAATGACATTCACCCAGTAATATTAAAGTAATTTACAAAATTCTGCAAGGCAGAGTGCATAGTTGACTGTAGTGAACTTTTAACAGGATGTATCACCTTTAGGGAGTTCAGATATAAGGCTAGTTTCTCAAGTTTAATGTAAGGTCTCTTGCACATCAGTTCTAGGGAAAACATTGAATAACCACATCCTGCAATAATATAATAACTCTATATTTCCTGGAGCAGTCTTTCAAAATGTTGAAGAAAAAGTTCACATAATTCAATATGAAATTGGAGGAAAAGAGATGGCAATATGTATTTATTTTATGAGAACTGGATCTCTATGAGGAGGGTACAGGCTTGTTCCCTGTTGTCTCAGAGGATAGAACTAGGTCTAATATTACAGGAGGGTAGTTTTCAATTAAACATTAGAAGGAAATTGTTAACAGTGAGAGTGGTTCAACAATAGAACCAATTGCCTAGAGAACCAATTGCCTAGAGGAGTCTTCTCTGGATGAGGCTGGACAGCTAACTGCTGGAGATCTTGCTGGAGATCTTGCATGGTCCATATGACTCTTTCCAACTCTATGATTTTGATTCTTTGTGAAGTGTTTATGTATATAGAGGGATTTACATTATGGGTAATTCAAGGCTGTGGTTTCACTTGCCATCCCATCCCAGAATGTCTTGACAAATCATCCCAGGCTTTGGTTTCCTTGAGCTTTTATATACCATTTTTTGCATCAAGCACAAGGAACTGGGATGATATTACCCTAGGAGAAGCCTGGCAAGATAGAAAATGCCAGGAAGCAAGGCCCTTTTCTGCTGAGGTCACTGACTAGATTACCACACTCCTTAAAGGTAAAAAGTAAAGGTATTCCATGTTGTCAAGTCATGTCCAACCATAGGGGGGAGCGTTCATCTCCGTTACTAAGCCAAAGAGCCAGTGTTGTCAAAGACTACTCTGTGATCCTGTGGCCAGCATGATTGCACAGAATGCTGTTTACCTTCCCACTGAAGTGGTACCTATTTAGCAAATTCCTCACTTGCCTCAAAGACAATTTCATTGTCCAAAAGGTAGAAGAGGCAATAAGGGGAGCAGCTATTTTAGATCTGATCCAAACCAACAGGGATGACCTGGTGTGCAAGTGCAAGTGCAAATGTAGTGCAAGTGGTGGGATCCTTAGATGGGAGTGATCATGTTCTCCTGGAGTTTCTTATACAAATAGCTAGCACATGTAGGGGTAAAGTCAGGAAAGCCAAAGCACAAAATGATCTCAGGCTTGCTAGAGGGGTTCATCATCATCATCATCACCATAATCATCATTTATTTCTTATATCCTGCCTTTTCCCTAAGCAATCAAGGCAGTTTACAAATATAAGATACAGATTAAAAAGATACATTGCAACAATAACAGTAATACAATACCCCTCCCCAATGAAGGGAAGACCTTCTTCTTTTCAGGCTTCTTTTCTATCTATCTACTTGCATTTACATGCTTTTGAACTGCTAGGTTGGCAGAATGTGGGACTAGTAACAGGAGCTCACCCGGGCCTCAAACTGCCAACCTACCAATCTTTTAATCAACAGAGCCAGAGTCTTAACCACTTGAACCACTGCATCTCTTGACACTATCCTCTTATAGCACTGTTATTTCACTATGACTATTCTGGCTGCCTTCTTTTGAATTATTGGAATTGCAGTTGAGGGGAGCATTTAGAATTCTCAGCCAAGGAGCTGTGAGGCCTCACTGAACTACAAGCCTCAGAATGCAATAGGAGGCAAACAAGGCAGTTAAAGTGGAGTAGCAGCACTATAAAAGTGCAGTGTGGTAATGTGGTGAGTCTCACCTCCTTTCCATCACCCATTTTACTTTTCTCTCTCAAGGGGAAGGCAATAAGATCACAAGTTTTGGCTATAGCCTCTTATCCTAATTGGGAAAGCAAGCCTCATGCCATGTAATGGAAAGGGACTCAGCTAGTGCTTTGAGGTGGTGCTTCCAAAGCTAGCCCTATCACACTGGCTTCCTGTGCTGCTTATTGACCCAGTTATAATGGTAAGCTGCACACAGAAACAGTGAGAGACTTGAAAGACATAGGAGGGGACCCAACCCTGTAGATATATAGCTTGAGTTGTATACATTGTTACACTGTAACAATGTAATACAGTCTTTATTGTTTCTTCTATGATATCTCAAAAACAAATATGAGGTGGAAACTGCATCTTTCCAGGCTGCAGAGGTTTGGCCAGATTCTGTAAAACAAAATTTCTATAAAATGTTCTTCAGTCACTATGCTCCTGTGTCACATACTTTCAATACTTATTGTCACTAGATAACCTATATTTCTCTTGAGCTGTTGGACAAATCTGCTTTGCCGCTCATTATCTCTATTCCTTTTCAAGTCTTCACTGCCCCTCATACCAGAAGAGAAAATGAAATGCCATTCTGTCACCTTCCTGGACAAGGACTTAAACATTCCAGAAAGCTGTGAGATTCATTCAAAGCTCATTACTTTTTTATTTAAGAAACACACTTCATAGAGATTTCATTTGTCACTCACTCACATTCCCCCATTGTTTTCCTTTTACAAATTGTGTTATGTGCACCCTGCTCAATAGCCCTTGAGCAGGGTGCAGGTTAAAAGAGAATTTATAAAGTTACCTTATGGATGGTTTTATTTAAACTAGGAGTTAAAAGGAAATGTATTTCATGAAATTCAAGCTGACAATTCAGATTCTGCATAATCTGAAATTTTAATAAAGTTTAATTGCCACCCAAGGGTTTCTTCCATTTAAGACACTGCTTTTGGGGCACAACTTACATTACTGATGTGTGATGTGCAATAGGTTTGTGTAGCTTACATATCAGAAACCTTCCCCTACAGCTTGCTCCAAAATTAAAGCTATCACATTCCTTTATAAAATGAATTACAACTGATCCATTGTCTTGGCATCTGCTTAAGAAGTAATGAAATTCTCCTTTTAGTAACTTTATTTTGGGACCTGTGTGGATCAGTTAAGAATACCACAAATATAAAGGATATAATACAGAGGATATAATACAGCACAAAAGTTAGAATCATATAAGTCAGCGTATTACTTATTACCATGTATGGATGTGAGAGCTGGACAGTCAAGAAAAAAGAGAGGAGGAAAATCAATGCATTTTATATGTGGTGCTGGAGAAGAGTGTTGAGGATTCCATGGATAGCCAAAAGGACAAACAAATGCAGATCAAGCCAGAGATATCTTTAGAAGCCAAGATGACAAGGCTTAGATTGTCATACTTTGGACATATCATGGAAAGGCATTGATCATTGGAAGATAGAATAATGTTAGGTTTTCGGTGGAAGGAAGTAAAAAGTGAGGAAGGCTACATTCTAGATGGATGGACTTTATTAAAGAGACCATGAATATGAGTTTGCAGAAGCTGGGCAGAGCAGTAGCGGACAGGAGGGCCTGGAGATGTCTCATCCATAGGGTCACCATGGGTCGAAATTGACATGAAGACAGTTAATAACAACAACAAAATACAGAGGTAGGTAATTGCATGGGCAGTGGGGTCAATTTCCAGCAAGCTACTCCCCCAGAAAACCAAATAGCTCTGTTTTCCTCTGAAGTGCTTCTGAACTTGACAATAGGAAGTGATGGTGTGTAATTTCTAGTATTGCCCAGAGATATTTGGCAGTACTTTGAATTTCTGAGATGCTTGTGGGGTTGGATAGAGATATTGTTGCATGTTTTCAAACATTTGGGAGGAAGTTCTTTGGTTATTGGGGAAATTTTCCTCCAAAATCAAACCTTTTTTTAAAAATGCCAATTATACAGAAAAGTTTAAAATTAAGCAGCAATCTACTGGTCTCTGGGATTGCTCTTCGAGAGGAAGTTGGATTGTCATATATCATATTGTCATATATCATGGTATTTCCAGATGGCATACAATAAAATCAATACAGTTTTCTCTTTAAAAAAATTAAAATTTAAAGCAAAATAATAAACTAAAAACAATTAAAATAATATTATAAATTAAAACAAGGAAGTTTAACATCAGTTAACATTCTTTAAGACAGCCATGCACATGTGCAGATTTGGATAAGATAATAGAATCATAGAATCATAGAGTT
>JAIPUX010001232.1:91223048-91235070 GCA_020142125.1 Phrynosoma platyrhinos | reverse complement strand
CCTTAGTTTACGCCCAGCATCCCCTGGTTATTTGTTTTTGCATGTTTCGGGCCTTCCTTTCATGCAGTTTCAATTTAGGGCAGTGTTGCAGGAGGCTTTGAGGCATGCGGGCTTACCAGCAGCCCAATTTTCTTCTCTTGGATCAGAGCTTCCATGGCTGCAGCAGCTCATGGCTTAGGCGAGGCTGTGATCCTACGTATTGGCCGATGGCACTCTGGAGCATTTAAAGCTTACATTTGCCCTTAGGTTGGCTAGATTTTGACTTCTAGTTTAAGGGGGGCCAAACGATGGTTTTTCAAGGTTCTAATTTGTCATTTTTTGTTGAGCAGATGGAGATCAGGGTGACATCTGGATTGTTGGTCACAGCTTGGTTTTTTGGGCCGAACAACATGCTCTGCAGTCAGGCAGAGATCCAAACATGGGTCTAGAGCAACTTGGGCACATTCATTGGTTTGGACAGCGAGGCATGCTATGGGGGCCCCTCCTTCCTCGAATCATTGAGTTGGCTGATACCTTTCCATCTCCTCAGATACTCCTCATCCACCTGGGTGAGAACAATTTGGTCAAAACCCCTGGATTGCAGTTAGTCCAAAGGATCTTTGCAGACCTCCATGAAGTACAACTCCAGTTACTAGGCACTGTTTTGTTTTGGACCAAGCTTTTGCCGCGACAAACCTGGCCCAGTGCAATGAAAGACTCTGCCATTAACGCATATCGTCAATGGGTGAATTGGGGGTTTTTGAGGAGGTTGTAGAGGCCTCATGTGTTGAGCATGACCAGATTAGGGTGGAATTGCCGCAACTGTACAGAGTGATGGGGTTCATCTCTCCCTAGAGGGCTATGATCTGTACTTGGACTCCATTGTTTCTCACATTAAAGGAGTACTATGGGGGGAAGGGATGCCAAGCTAGGCTGGCCCCCTCCTGTGGCAGGGTAGGGACCCCCCCCGGGATAATTGGATAACTGATATGTCAATATTTGTAATTTACAATGAATGATGGGTTTACATTGACATCTTAAAATCTCTGACTTCATCAATCTTAAGGATGATGTCAGGATTAGACAGGGGGAAGATTTGATTACATGTTTGACAACTTATGTCTGTCCCTTGTTGACATATGCTTATTTTAGGGCATGACTTATCCCTGATGACCTGACATGATTTAGGGTGAGGATTATATCAGGAATTAAGGCATGCACACATACACATGTGTCAAGAAGGAAGTTAACTAATGTGAAGATTTATGGCTGTCAAATCGTTGTATAAGACCCTGTACAGATGAATAAAGTTGTGGCCATTTGTTACCCACAAATGGCATTCGGACTTCTTTGTGCCTGTGCAACAACACTAGTTCTTTTCATCTTTATCAAATATTTGCCTGATGTCTCCAATTATACAAGGGATTTTGTTCATATTAAAGAACAATTAAAGGCAATAAGTATGGTTAAGAAGGCCAAGGGATTCTTCTCACATCTGTTTTGGCACATCCAGTGTTCTTAAAGAGGCCTTTAATATATAGGCTTTGGCCAAAGCTTAAAAAATCTACTTTTTGGATTGCACTTCTCTGAATCCCTCATCCTGGCTCAGGGTTGAGTGATGGTGCCCTGGTGGCACAGTGGTTAAATGCTGGTACTGCAGCCGCAACATTGTGAGTTCGATCCCAGGGCTCTAAGGTTGACTCAGCCTTCCATCCTTTCATAGGTTGGTAAAATGAGTACCCAGCTTGTTGCGGGCAATTGGCTTACACATTGTAAACTGTTTAGGGAGTGCTTAGTTCACTATGAAGTTGTATAGAAATGTAAATGCTATTGCTATTGCTAAAAGTAATTCCAGACAGTAGAGCTGGGGGATGAATTAATTCATTTTTCATATTTATATTTATAGGTTTTTTTAAAAACAAAAACAAAACAACTAGTAGAAGGCCTTCAAAATAGCTTATAGTGATGGATAATAACATGGTATCTTATTCCCACCCACACTTGAAGGTTTGAGTTTTAAACATATTTAGGCTATGACATTAAATGTTTTGGTTGGTTTCACCTGGCATAAGAGTGAGGAAGTCTGAATCCAGCCAATGGATGACAGTGCATATGGCTTGAAAAAATCCCCCCCCCCAGTTATGAAAGTGATTTCTACATATATTAGATATTAGAGAATTATGAATGAAATAAGCCTACTCATAAGGATCTGTAGGGGGATTATCTCAATGTTTACTTGCTGGTTTCTATCATGGGAATTTTCCTTCTGTTATGGGCTGGTACTATTGGATTCTGGACTGGGAATCTGGCATGTCCAGATACAATGGGATCATGAAACAGTGGTTCTGTCCTATCTTTCATTCTGTTAGTAGGAAAATCCCCTGACCAGAGTTGTATGACATTCTCCAGTTCCCCTTCTTTTACAGTCACTGGTACCATCTTGCCCTCCCTCCATGGCAGATTTACAAGCACATGGGGACTGCTGAGGGAGGAGATGTTACTCTATGCCAGTATATGAAATGTAGGACAATAAATTGTGGCAACAAGGTACACAAGCAGAATTTTAGCTTGAATTGACTTTATTCTAGCAAGACAGATTATGAAAAACAAGTTTTTTTTATCTATTTACCAATGCATCTCACCTTCTTTGCAGACTGCCAGAAATAGTGCAAACTGAGTCCACTTTAACTGCCCTGACTCAGTGCTAGGGAATCATAGGAACTGTAGTTTATTGTGACACCAGAGCTCTCTGACAGAGAAGGCTCAATGTCTCAGAAAAAAAATACAATTCCCATGATTCTCTAGCACTGAGCCAAGACACTTAAAGTGGACTCAATTTGCACTATTTCTGGCACTCTGCAAAGGCCCTAGCTTATTTAATTATCATATTTTTAAATGGAGAATAAGCATGTATTAAGAAAGGCTTTTTAAAATGAAAACTTAAATTCCTGACTCTAAATAGTTAAAGGGGTGAAAAAGGTGACAAGCTACTATGGATTTGGGAAGTCAGACAAGATGATGGAAGTCTCATTTTAAAATTTACAGTGGCACTAATGCTGCTCAGTACTTTTCTGCAAAAGACATGGAACAGATGCATTATGGCATATTTGGAAACAGAACAGATCCTTGGAGATTTGGTGTCTACTGGTGCTGAATAAAAAACTCATCTCATTCTGCATTTGAAATTATTGAACATTGTGGACATGATAGAACCTTAATGGCACTGGAAAGCATCATTATTTCATCTGCAAAGGAACTTGTATGTTACTGATGCATGCTGATTCATAAAGTTAATGTGTGAAGAAGAAACATTATAGTGAGATTTCATTAGTTATCCCAATTTTTATAACATCCCTAGGGCTTATCCTCAATGTCATGGAATGATAATATTGTCTTTGCCTGAGTACAAGCCTATCATTGAGTAAATGCAAAGGATAATATCTAAAGAAATTGTATTAGGAATGAATGCTGAACAATCCTCAAAGTCCTACTATTTGTCTTTAAAAGAGTAAAAATATAAGACTGGATTAACTATTTGTGACTTTTCAGTTGTGACTTTGACTTGCACAGTGTGAAAAACAGAAATAATCTTGCATCCTGTATGCCTAAGTTATATCTTTTTTTTTTTTTAAGTCATAGTGGAGGGAGGAATTCCTTACATCCTCATCACACAATGACACCAGTCCCTTCAACAGCTCCTGAGCAATGGAGGTCTGTTTAGCTGGTGATCAGGGCAAAACAAAATGATATTTCAAGTCCCCTTCTGCCAGTGATCTGCAGGGTGACAGTTATGACCGGGCCCTGATTCTGATTGCCACACCATAGACCACTAATGGGAGAGGGCTGGAAATATCCTGCCAGCCCTGATCACCAGCAGAAGAGAACTCCATTGATCAGTTGGCTGCTAGGTTCTAAGGGGGGGGGAGGGGGAGGAGGCATTTGCAATGTTGGCAATAGCTCCACAACTGTAAACATGAACAATGATCAATTAGGAATGTATAAGTCTAGCTCAACAGGATGTCAGTTGTTATTGTTTAAAATGTAAGGGTAACTTGGGTTTGTGGATTTTGATTTAACTTGGTAGATTATCATGCCCACCTCTTAAATGCCAAAAACAGAATATGAAAAGATTGTGCACACCTTTCATTAGGCTTCTCAGGGTACAGACAAGCTGCTGGGTTCTCCTCCTTTGCATCCGATCTTATTCATTCCATGAACTGAGGACTACATCTCAGGAAAGGAACCCAAGTGGCCAGGATGGTTCATTGTACAGTTACCTGAGGATTAATGTCTATTGGACTGAGCACAAACTGATGGTAAGTCTCTGGACCTGGGCCATTGAACTAATTGATTTGATTCTGGAGCACAACATTCTTGATTTTAAGTTGTTAGAGGATCCAGCTTGGTAATTTGTCACAGGATGGCATTCCTGGGGCTGGAATTCCTGGGGCCCTGACAGTAAGGGCGGTTCGACAGTGGAACACACTCCCTCGGAGAGTAGTGGAATCTCCTTCCTTGGAGGTCTTTAAGCAGAGGCTGGATGGCCATCTGTCAGGGATGCTTTGATTGGGAGTTCCTGCATGGCAGGGGGTTGGACTGGATGGCCCTTGTGGTCTCTTCCAACTCTATGATTCTATGATTCTATGATTCTATGATTCTATGAATGTGCCCCCCCCCTAATTTGGGTAAGTCATTCCTGGATCAGACCCTTCTTGCTGGCATTTTGTTTCAGAACCAGGCATTTGACTCAGCGTGTGGCTGAAGGACCAGTCCCTTTAGGATGATGAGAGGCAAATAGAAACAGATCAGACCCCAGGGATTGTTCATGCAGTAGAGTAGAGAATAGATCAGTAGAGGCTGGACACTAGTGCAGATCTGGTAAGGGTACTTCTAATCATCAGTGCAAATATAGCTATTCTAGTTTTAAGGGGAGCAAGCCAAGGGGTCTATTGCAGGCTTGCAAGTGACTCTAAGGGGCAGGGGGCCTGCTTGTACAAGCTCCCCCAGCAGGTCTTCCCTCAGCCATTTACTTGAGCCCTTGCTGAATCCCCCTTTTGTAGAGATGGAGGGGGTGGTGTACTCTTTGATCTGCTTCTGGCTCTCCCTGCCTCCTATGTCTCTCCTTAGAAGAATCTTGCTGTGGGGGAAGATGGTCTTCTGAAACCAATTCTCTCTGGCTGTTTCTACCACAATTCTGCTGCCTCCAAGGCTTATATCTCTATGCCTTCTTCTCCTTAGCAGCTGCATGGGGGGGGGGGAATTGCTGTGTTGCTAGGCAACCAGCTAGCTGCCAGGCCTCCTAAAGGGTCTGGAGCAGCTGCTGTGATCCACAATGACCTGCAATATGGATGTAAAGTGGAAAATCCAAACATTGCCAGAATTCATAGTTATGAGAAGTATGACAGAGACACAGTGATCATAAGCATATTACTTTGAAGTAATTCACACTTTTTAAAATGAGATTTATTACTGACTTACAGCTATGCCTACAATTGCAATCTAAATCATAGTCTCAGAAACTCAGACCAAAACAATATGGAATTGTTTATGTACACACTGTTCAATCAATCAAAGCTGGCATATTGTGTACTCACACAATAGAGTATTCAGCCAAGATGTTTCTGAGTGTTATGTCATAAAGATTTGTATTTTAACTGTTTACTTCTAAGATACCATGATGATATATTAGAACTTGAAAAGAATAGTCAAAGTGGAACATTAATGCTATTTCCTTTATCCATGTTCACAGGATATGCTCCCTAGTAGCATTTTACAACAATTAAAATAGTTGCTTCTATTTTAAAAGTGGAAGTATGGGGACTGGACAATTTTGCATAGAAATAAATGGCTGGTGGCCTAAATAAAGGCACCAGATCCCACCTGATATTGGAAGCTAAGCAGGGTAATAATAATAATAATAATAATAATAATAATAATAATAAAATTTTATTGATACCAAACCTTTAGCCAAAGCTATTCAGGTGGCTTACATTAAAAATATACACCCACAATATATGAAAATCATATAACCCCCCCTTAAAATTACAATTAAATCTAGCAGTTTAAAATCTAATATTTTAAACAATAATCAATGACTCATGCTCCTAACTGAACAAAAGCACCGAAGCACCCCCAGTTTATATCTGGGGCAAATTATCCTCTCAGAGACACATGTAAAAAAGGGAGATGGCACTTAATGGGGGAGGGTCAGGTCTAGTTAAGTCTCTTCTAGATAAGCCTGCTGGAAGAGATCCATCTTGATAGCTTTCTTAAAGCCATCTAAGCTAGATATCTGATGGATCTCTTCTAGCAAGGCATTCCAGAGTCTGGGAGCAGTAGCAGAAAAAGTCCTCTGGGAGGTTGCCGTCAATCTAGTTCTTGTTGATTGAAGGAGCTGCCTCCCAGAGGACCTGAGGGAAGGGGGAAGATTATATGGGAAGAGGCGGTCCTTTAGGTAAGTTGGGCGCATGCCATGTGGGGCTTTAAAGGTCATTACCAATACCTTATACTGTGCTCGGAAACCAATAGGCAGCCAGTGAAGAGATTTTAAAATCAGAGTAATATGATCACTCCTAGATCTTCCAGTGATCAACCTGGCTGCCATGTTCTGTACCAATTGTAGTTTCCAAGTTAGGTATAAGGGTAGCCCCATGTAGAGTCCATTACAGAAGTCAAGTCGTGAGGTTATCAGTGCATGTACTACGGTCTCTAGGTCCCTTGTTTCCAGGAATAGGCGCAGCTGGCATATCAGCCGAAGCTGATAGCAGGCACTCCTGACTGCCGCATTCACCTGATCTGTCATGTGAAGTGACGAGTCCAGGAGCACCCCCAGACTGTGGACACAGTCCTTGGTGGAGAGTGTGACCCCATCCAAGACTGGCGATCGCAACCTAATCACTGGTTTAGGGGCCCCTAACGTAAGTACTTCCGTTTTGTCTGAATTCAGCTTGAGTCGCTTTTTCCTCATCCAGTCCATTACCGCTCCAAGGCATTGATTGAGGGGAGAACCGCTATCTGCCGTCATGGTGGACGACGGAGACATGGAGCAGAATATTTGAGTATCATCTGCATATTGATAACATCCTGCTCCATGTATCCTGATGATCTCTCCCAGCAGCTTCATGTAGATATTAAACAACATTGCAGACAGTATGGCACCTTGAGGAACGCCATATTTCAGCTCTGTTTTAGACGAGCAACTGTCCCCAAGTGCCACCCTCTGGAATTTGCCTGAGAGAAAAGAGTGGAACCACTGAAGAACAGTGCCTCCTACTCCCAACTCTCTCAGGTGTTCCAGAAGGATTCCATGATCTATAATATTGAAAGCTGTTGAGAGATCCAAGAGCACCAACTGGGTTATGCTACCCCTGTTGATGCTTAGGCGGAGGTCATCCACCAGAGCGACCATGGCTGTCTCCACCCCATATCAAGGCCTGAAGCCAGTTTGAAATGGATCTAGAAAATCAGTTTCATCCAAGATCACTTGGAGTTGAAAGGCGACAGCTCACTTGATCACCTTGCTCAAAAATGGTAAATGTGAGACTGGTCTATAATTTTTCAAATCCAGAGGGTCCAGGGAAGGTTTCTTCAGGAGCGGTCTAATGACCACTTCCTTTAAACTAGATGGAACACTTCCCTCCCTCTTAAAGAAGGCCATCAAGGCATCACCCCCCTGGATGACCAGCCAAGATGGGCAGGGATCGAGGGAGAACTTCCTTACTTTTCCAAGGATCTTGTCCACGTCATCGGTACTCACCAACTCAAACTGATCCAGTTTAATCTCATAAACAGGTTCCCTGGATACCTCATCAGTTGCTCGTATTATAACTCCAGCATCTAAGTCGGCTCTTATCTGAGAGATTTTATCTGTGAAATAGTTGTTAAAGGTGTCACAGCAGGCTGCTGTTGGGTTAAGTAAAGGGTTCTGTACAGGTGGAGCCTGTGACAGTTCCCTCACCAGCCTAAATAGTTCTGCTGGACGAGATTCCACAGACGCAATACGGGCAGAGGAGAAAGACCTCTTCACTGCCTGTATTGCCTCTCAATAGAAACGAAAAAGTTCCTATGACGAGTCTTTTCAGATAAGAGTCAAATTTTCCGCCAGATTCACTCTAGTCGTTATCCAACCCGTTAGTATCTGGATAGGAGATTACTAATGAATACCATGTGCTGTAGGCTATATTTCAGAGGAAGGAACTAACAAAAGCACCTCTGAGTATTGCTTGCCTAAGAAACCCTCATGAAATTTATGTGGTTGCAACTTGAAGATACAGACACACACACAGACACACACACACACACACAGATATATTGAATCTGATTCAATACCATGTTGTCAGCCAATGAACATCTGAGACTTTGATTTAGGTTGCAATGAATATCTTTCATCACAGGTATTTTATCTGCAAAGAAGAGTAATCCATTTAATATTGTTCTGCAGTATTCTGCACTAGCATCAATTCCAAACCAGCTTCAACTATAGCCCCACTTACCGTACATGGCAGAAGTCTTTCTTGAGGTTACCAATAAAGTATGTGTGCATTTTACAGTTGGAACATTAGAAAGAGGGGTGGAAATTATATTTAAAAATGTTAAAAATGGTTAAAAACATATTTCTTAAGGGTTGGGAAATGTGATTAATCCTTGATTAATAAGAATTTTCATGGTTTGAGACTTATTCTGCACAAAATTTGCACTTTTTGCATCGAGAACAGCATATTCTATAAAGGAAACTGTTTTCCTTAGAGATATCATAGTAGGAAACTTATTGATAATAATATAATATTCAGAAACTTACATATTTCCATTCTGCTTCTGTAAATCTAGTCCTGCCCATATTCAAGACCTTCGCCCAGAGAGATAATTCTTATGACACAATCTGTTGATAATTTGCACATTCAAAAAAATTCTATCTTTTCCCTTTCCCCTTTCCATGATAATATTTACACTTCCTTCCTGAAAACTGTCTGTAGCAGAAAGGTAACCATCAAATCATTTGAGAATATCACAATATTTCTTTCTGTCTATCTCAGCAGAAACAATTTGAAAGCACATCTTGAGAAACAGACAGGCTGAGTACACATCTGATTGATACTAGAATATGCCATAATAATTATAGAGCATTCAGAGAAGTTTGTTTTCAGACAGGTGACTTGAAGGCACATACCCATTTTGTTGTTGTGTGCCTTCAAGTCATTTCCAATTTATGGTGCCCTTAAGGTAAACATATCAAGGGGGTTTCTGGGGCTGAGAGTGTGTGATTCACTCAAGGTCACTCAGTGGGCTTCCATGGCTGAGCATGGAATTGAACCCTGATCTCCAGAGTTGTAGTTCTGTACTAATCAGCCCTGGTGGTGCAGTGGTTAAATGCCTGTACTGCAGCCACTCACTCATAGACCACAAGGTTGTGAGTTCAATACCAGCCAGGGCTGAGGCTCGACTCAGGCCTGCATCCTTCCGAGGTTGCTAAAATGAGTACCCAGATTGTTGGGGGGCAATCAGCTCACAGTTGTAAACCGCTTAGACATCCCATGCGTGATATGAAGCGGTATATAAATGAAGCTGCTTTGCTTTGCTTTAATAGAGACTCCAGACATGGGTGAACTAAAAGACAACCTTTATTTGGAAGGAATATGAAAGAGCATGCACAGATAACTTACTTTAACAACCAGCATTCAGAGCTAACTGAAAAGAAAATGTAAAAGAAGATAGCAGAGCCTGAGAATTGGTTTGAGATTGCTATGTACCTGTCTTGAAGACTGGTCCATGGAAAGCAAGAGCAGCTCATACAAGAGGTCAACAGTCACAGAGCTCAGCTAGGGGATCCACAGTTTGAAAAGAGACTAGGGGTTTCTATGCTTATTTATACCTTAAAACTAGTCCCAAACTAAAGGTGGTTTCATGAGAAACAAAATTAAATAGCCCTTGAGAAGGACCAAAAAAGAAAAATTTAAGTGGTGGATTGTTTTACTATCCATGGCTCTCCCTTGTGTTACAGCTGGTCTTTTACTTTGTTCCATTGGGCTGTGTATAAAACAACAGTCTCCATAAGGGATTTATGCTGTTAAACGCCAACAAAGTTTATTAACCAACATCCAATAAGTCAAACCAAGTGGGGAATTAGCTGTTACTTCACAACTGTCCCAAAACAAACTATACTAGTAAGTCCCCACTCTGCCTTTTCCCAGCCCACACATGAAACATGCTAGAGGTTTCTGGGGTACTTCTTTGTTCAATATAGGAAGGCAACCTTTCCTTGTAGTACCATCTTCTTTGTTCCCTCCCTTGATTTCCATCCAACTCCACTCATTATCTTCAGCTCCCAGCTTTTATGTTCATCTTAGGATCTTGCTTAAAAGACATCATGGACCCCTTGACATTCTTTGGCTGCAGGACCTCTGAAAATTTACACCACCTCATTGGTTCTGCTTCCTCACCCCCTATGAACACCTCCATCAATGTGATAGCTTCTTCCTAATTCTTCGGGACATGATATCTCACCCAGTTTCTGGCCAAGGGAGGAATGACATTAATAAATGTTCCACTTGTACAATCTCCATCTCCTCCACAGCAGATCTTACAGCCATCTTGAGCCATCTCAGGCCATTAGCATATATTTTTTTGTCCCAAGGAGTGAGGGTGCATCCCTGTCCTCCATTTAAATTCTCACAGTCAACAGCAGTACATGTCTTCTGAAATATTCAGAGTGTTTAAGATAGTCGCCTTTACCTTGGTATAACTGCAGGCCTCATCTGGTGTAATTGTATCCACTAGGTGTTGTACAGATCCTGTTAGGCAAGGGGCCAAAATCAGGGCCCACTGTGACTCCAGCCACTGAGCAGCCATAGCAATTCTATCAAAAGCGCTGAGGAATGTCTCAGGATCATCACTGGGACCCATCTTCACCACTCTAAAGAAAGCAGAGCCATTCACCAAATTATCTCCAACCTCCACCTCTTGGACCTCTGATTACTTCCACCAATTGATCTAACAGTTGGGTTTGGGAAGCTTGCTGTGCCATAAACATTTGATCCAACAACTGCAATTGGTGAGAAGACACGTGTTGGACCAGTTGCTGTTCTACTAGCAATGGGCCTTTGCAGAGTGCCAGAAATAGTGCACATTAAATTGAGGCATTGCCCTGGCTCAGTGCTAGGAAGTCATGGGAATTGTATTTTTTTATGAGACATTGAGACTTCTCTGTCAGAGAGCTCTGGTGCTACAATAAATTACAGTTCCCATGATTCCCTAGCACTGAGACAGGGCAGTGCCTCAATTTAATGTGCACTATTTCTGGCACTCTGCAAAGGCCCAATGCTAGCCAATTTTCTGGGGATCCCCCAGTGGGACCCCCAGTGGCCCCTGTGCCCACATTCTCCACTAGTGTGGTGGGGCCCATGGTGCCCCATTGGGTTTAAGCTGGTCTTCTATTATGTTCCATTGGGCTTGTCATAAAACAAGAGACTTCACAAGGGATTTATGCTGCTAAACTCCAATAAACTTTATCAACCAACATCTAATGAGTCAAACCAAGTAGGGAATTAGCTGTTACTTCACAACTGTCCCAAAACAAACTATACTTGTATCTTTACTCTTCAGACTCTTTCTGCTTCCTTTTCAGTAGGTTCCCATTCTGTCTTTTCCCAGGCCAAGGCTTCTTCCAGCTATCCACTTACACCCCCGTATTTCCCATCACACATTGGGATATCCTCTACAGCAGGGGTAGGCAACCTTTCACCTTTAAGGGCTGAGGGACTTTAGCTCCCAGAATCCCAGGAGCTATTGGCCAACATGGGACTACTGGCCAACATGGCTGAGGCTTCTGGAAGCTGAAGTCCCTCTGCCCTTAAAGGGGAAAGGTTGCCTACTCCTGCTTTACAGGCTACACTTGAGCCTTCCATTCATGAGAACTCCTTTCTCCGGAACTAGCTTTCAGCCACTCTACTAGGAAATGCTCCTCCACTGGGTCCCACCTGGACTCCAGGATTTTAAGGGGGGATGGGATTGTGGGATACGGAATGTATATTTTAATGTTGTAAGCCAC
>JAIPUX010001232.1:91207132-91219270 GCA_020142125.1 Phrynosoma platyrhinos | reverse complement strand
CGGCGGCTCCGGGGCCTCCGTCTGCTGAGGCCCTTAGTCTCCCTTGCAGCATCTGGGACATGTTCCTTCTGGATGCAATTCATCCTGACATGTCCAACTCCTGCAAACTCATACTCATGATCTCTTTAAGAGTCCATCCATCTCACATGAGGCCTTCCTCTCTTTCTACTCCCCTCTACATTTGCTAGCATTATTGTTTTTTCCAATGATTCATGCCTTCCCCTGATGTGCCCAAAGTACAACAACTTGAATTTTGTCTTCTTGACCTCCGATAGGGTAATAGGGAATACAATGGCTTGTACGATTCTAACTTTTGTGCTAGTTGTATATCCTTGCACCTAGGATCATCTGTAGTTCTTTCATAGCTGCCCTTCCCATTCTTAACCTTCTTCTGATTTCCTGACTGCAGTCTTCATTTCTTTCAATGTTTGATCACAAGTATGAGAATTCTTTTACTATTTCTATTTCTTCATTGTCCAATTCAAATTCGTGTAGGTTCTCTGTGGTTATTATTTTTGTTTTCTTTATGTTCAATGATAACCCTGTCTTTGCACTTTCTTCCTTGATCTTTCTTAGTAGTTGTTCCAAATCTTTGAGGTTTTCTGCTAGTATTATGGGGTTGTCTACAAATCTTAGATTGTTGATATTCCTTCCTCCTATTTTCAGTCATCCTCCTTCTGTGACCAAGCCTGCTTTTCTTACAATATGCTCTGCATATAAGTTGAACAGGTAGGGTGATAAGATGCAGCCTTGTCTGACTCCTTTGCCAATTGGAAACCATACTAGGCAAAAATTCCAGTGGCCCTTCACTGGGAATGTAGGAGAGACAGGCCATCCTACTGTTATATTTCAGCACCAGAAGATGTCAACAGAAAGGATCTCTACATAAACAAACATCCCTCATTGCATAGATCAGGGGTAGGCAACCTTTCCCCTTTAAGGGCCGAGGGACTTCAGCTCCAAGAAGCCTCAGCCATGTTGGCCAATAGTCCCATGTTGGCCAATAGCTCCTGGGATTCTGGGAGCTGAAGTCCCTCGGCCCTTAAAGGGGAAAGGTTGCCTACCCCTGGCATAGATCAACAGGAGAGGGCACACATTGGCACAATGTTGCATTTGCACAGCAATGACCTCAACACTCCTGACCTCTATGCCACCTCATAGCACTGGAAAATAATGACTGATGACTCTGGTTTGCAAACAGGAGTTTGGCTAATGGGACAAGAACAAGAAGAGTTTTACATGAGATTGGTGTAAGAGAATAAGATGAACTTGTGTCTTTATGATTAAAGCTCATTATTTGGCTGATCTGTGTGTTAGGGCCAGGTCCTCTCTCAAGCAAATTGTCTAAGGGTCTTTGCAGACTGCTAGAAATAGTGCAAATTGAGTCCACTTTAAGGGTTAGGGTTAGGGTTAGGGAATCATGGGAAGTGTATTTTATTGTGGAACCAGAGCTCTCTGGCAGAGAAGGCTCAATGAGGTTTATCACACTAGTCCCTGGAACGTTCCCATAGAGTTCCTGGAACAGAATGATATGGGAATGGGTGTTATCACATTAGTCAATTGAGAATGCAATGGGAACATTCTGGGAACTTAGATTATCATACAATATTTACTTGTTGTAGTGGTACCAGCACTAAAGCAGTTTCTCATCCGTCCCCTGTGGCAAGGCTTGCAGTACCACAGGATGTGACATCATCACTCTATGGTCTGATTACTTCTGACAACTTCCTGTGAGTTCCTGTGAGTATGGAGTCCTACCAGCTCCTTGCCTATGTTCTGTACACCTTGATGTGTTTATGGGAGAGGGAAAGGGAGCGAAGAAGTGAAGGCAATGGATTGTAAGGTGCCTTATGCATAATCCTGCAAGGAGGAGTGCCCTAGCCAGAGCATTATTGTTGTCTGCTAGAGGTGAGGTTTCAACCTTGGGGTGCCTAGCCTGGATTGTCATGTGGCCTCTCTGCCCACGTTGGTGGGTTCGACCTCGTGAATGGTCAAATTGATGGCATGAAGAAGCGCTGCAGCAATGGGATGATAAGATGTGGATTTCTAATTTCCGCATGAGCAGACAAACATTGTTCGAACTCGCAAACAGACCTGTCTTCTGGACAGACCTTGCAAAGTAAAAAAAACAAAAAAAACATTTTCCATGATTCTCTTGCTTTGAGCTGGGGCAGTACACATGGACTCGATTTGCACTATTTCTGGCAGTCTGCAAAGCCCCAATATCGACATTCAGTGGATAATAGCCCTTTGCAGGCTGCGAGAGACATTTCTGGCAGTCTGCAAAGGCCCTAAGTGAAAGGCCCTTTGCTTGTGAGGAAGTGAGTTACTGCCTTGCTTGGGGTGGACCTAGCAGCCATTTGCTCTATATAGCTGCTTCTTCACTCACTGGAGCTCAGGGAACAGGACAAGAGGCTTTTTTGCAGGGGAATTTGAGAAGAAAATGCAGACTGCTATGGCACTAGCTACATGGGATGACTGAACATGCATTGTGAGGGAGCTGCAACAGTGATCTGCAACATATGTGCTATGTTTTTCTTCTTACATGATGATGTGAGGAACTATACTGCAGCCAGTGCAAGTTGGTTATAATGCTGGAATAAGTACAATAGGCTGAGAACCACATAACCACATTAAAGCTTATCAGGAAGGATGGAGCCTTTTTGAACAGAGCAGAGAAAGTATGGAGGCTATCTCACCACCTAAATGAAATGACTTTATTAATGGTTGTTCTTATTACTTTTGTAGCATTTTATATAGTTGGTAGTGTGTTTGTTGTTATCTGTAAATTACTTCAGGCCACTCTTTGTTGAACACACACAAAAAAACTTTATTTACATTCAGAACTTATTACTGAATCTTTCTTACTGGATGGTTTTCAAGCTTGTGTTACTGTATATGAATTACTTCAGTTGATACAAATTTATTACTTTCACTTAGTGGCTATATGTACGTTTCTTCACAACCTTGGCTCACACAGAACCTATACACAGAACCTTAGCTGCTAACCTCACAGGTTACTTGTTACACAGCAGCTCTCTCAGCTTAGCTCTCTTTTATATCTTCTCCCCAGGGGGTTTCTAATATTTTCCCCAACCTTCCTGGATGTATATCCCATAAGATACTGACACACTCTCTAATACTGGACTTCACCTGTCCCTTCTAAAGTTCTTTTCCTGGGAGTCTAAATCCCATCCAGATTGAACCCCTTAATCATAACTGCACCTCCTGGCAGTTCTAAAACAACCTGTTGCCTCAGCAGGCTTTGATACACTCCCTCTATATCACTGTCTCCTCCTCCTTTTATACTTGCTCATGAGAGCAGCCACCACCTTTTTCCAGCATAACTCCTATTGGCTGCCCCAAACATTCTATTCTGCCTGGGTTTCTCACAGAAGGCTCTACTGAGAAGATAACATCTAGGAATTATATCAAGGGAAGAGAACAATTGTGAAACACAGGAAGCATATATTTGGAAGAGGGTGAAACACAGGAGCAGAACGATCTGGATCCATGCTGAACCTTTAGAAGTATACAATCAGTTTCAAGCTCCCCTTTCATCAGTGATGATGAAGCACAGGAACAGAGATTGCAGTGGCAATCCTCAGAGAGCAGGTTGGTTGCCATGAAGCATTCTGTAGTTGAAGGGTTGTCAATTCTCCTGTCAGTCCCAGGTGAAGAAGAGAAGTGTGACGGTGGTAGGGCAGTTCTCTGCTGAAAGGAACAAAAACAGTTGTAAACCCCTAGAGTTGCATTGTCTTCCAGATGTAAGAGATGCTGAAAAGACTAATTAAGTCAATTGACCACTACCCCTTCCTTCTGCAAAATATAGACTTCAACATATCATGAGACTCTTAGGCTCTAGATGGAAGCTGAAGAACCTTGGGACATAAAGTTATTATTTCATCACTCCTTCTTGCTGAAGGACATGGTCCAAGAAGAGAGAGAAGGTTATTGGAAATAAACAACTGCCTCTGCAGATGATGCCATCAGGAAATATTTGATTTTTTGGACCTTTAATGATTCCTTCCTCTGTTATCACATACTGGTAGGTGATTATTTCAGTTAATGAACAAGTCAGCTCAGTGGCTGATATGACATCTGAGTATAGGTTACCTTACTCCAAGCCACTGACATAGGATCAAATATATCTCGATTAATTTAACAGGTAGTGTTATTTGAGTTGAGTCAGTGGAAATAATTTCTTTCATATCAGTGAAGCAGTGGATCTGCTCCAGGCCTTTGTTAAAACTTTAAATGAATTAAGACATATCTAGAACCCATTTGGGAAATAGGGTTTAGCACCTTGGATAGCTTCTTCAAAGTTTGCACTAAAACATGGAGCAGAGAATCACTACCTTTATGATAAGGAAGCTGCCAGCTAATGTTGGGTGAGACCAACATGCAAAGGATTTATCATAGACAGAGGACCTATGTATAAAATTATTTTAGATGCTTTTTCATAGCCCATCAAATGTGCCATGATCTTCAGAAATTCTGGGTAGCTCTTGTACTGCTAATTCAAAAATGGAAATAGTAGGTTTAGAGCTTAAAATGAGATATTCAATATAGTGATGTGACAAAAAAAAATTACATAGAATATCAGATTGTTGATCTGATAACATTGTGAAAACAATGACTGGAAAGTAATTACTCATTGAAAAAGGTTTCCTTTCTAGATGAGATCTGGTGGGAATAAAAATAAATTGTAATGTACGGTGCAGTCTAAAGAAAGGTGGTTTCCCTGATGTACATTTTGAAAGTGAGAAAATAGTGCCACATACCATATGGAATGTAGAAATATATAGATCACCCTTTAATCCAAATATAAAATGGACTGACAGGAACTCTCAGTATGAATATAAATGCACAGCAATGGATGCAAAGTGCAGGCAACATGAAGTCTTGAAGAACTCACCCTGCACAGTGACAAGTTTAATTGCAAACAGTGGGTCTGCTAAAATATTGACATTCTAGTTGTGAAGAAAAAGCTCTTAAAAGCAGGTCATCTGTCAAAGGAATAAAAAAAGCAGGCAATGGTTACAAAGCTTTAAACAAAAAGTTTTAAAAAGAGCTTTATATATAAGATTTGAAAACACAAGTTCCTTTTTTCTTTTTGAAATTTAATAGTTAGGAAAAAATGGTGACTAATGCTGCTGTGGAAGAGTGGCTATGAAAGGGAGGAGTCAGTGAGAAAGAGAGTCAGAGCGTATCAGTACTGTGAGATGTGAAGACATTTAGTGAGAAAAGCGAGAGTGTGTCAGTTTAAGTTCAGTTCAGAGCAATTCTGTTCTGAGAGTTGTCAGCTGGAATTCAGGCCAGGGCACCTCAGCAGAATTCATAGCTCTGTTAAAGGGGAACCAGTTAGAAGTATAAGAAAACAGGTTTAAAGGAAGCAAGAAACAGTTTACTTTTGAAAGAGTTCAGTGAGGGAACTGAAAAAGAAATAATTTGTAACTATTAAAGTACTGTAACTATTGTAACCATACAATCTGTGAAATATTCTTGAAAAGATACAGTCTTAACACATGCTTGTAAAGAAAGTTAATGTTTATTTTTTTTTTTCAGAAGAGTATTGGCCTGAGAAAATTTATAATAATAACTTCACAGACAACACACTACCAACGATAAAACACATATAAGAGAAGAACGGTGGAGACCCCAGCCCTAATTAATTTAAAGAAAAGTGTATTAAGGATATAAGTGGGACAAGTGTTGAGAACCAAGGGGTCTTTGGATCTTTATAAGGTGAAAAGGTAGCCTCAAAGCATTGGTGGGAAGACTGCCTTGGTCATACCTGCATGCACCTGGGGAGAGGGAATGTTTTTTTTTGGGGGGCAATCTTATGAACTTAAGAAAAACCATGATTTGAAGTCGAAGGCTTTCATGGCCAGCATCCATAGTTTTTTTATGGGTTTTTCAGGCTGTGTGGCCATGTTCTAGAAGAGTTTCTTTCTGACATTTCACCAGCATCTGTGGCTGGCATCTTCAGAGAATACTGGAATGGAAGAGAGTGGATATATATATATATATATATATATATATATATATATATATATATATATATATATATATATATATACTGTGAGACCCTGGTAGGGAGGAGTGATTCCCATGTAAACTGTGTATTGTTCTGTTATTGATTGTGTATTGTTCTGTGTTGATGGCAGGGCCTCAGGGTAGGAGGATATGCAAACGAGGATTAGCGTCTGCTGATTGGTGATCATTGTCTGCTGGGAATGTCCCTGACCCTGGGTGGTTTCTCATTTGCATTTAATGAGTGCTGATTTTTCTATTTTGCAGGACTGGTAGCCAAACTTTGTTAACTTTAAGGGTTTCTTCTTTCCTGTTGATGTTGTCCAAGTGTTTGTGGATTTCGATGGCTTCCCTGTGCATTCTGACCTGATAGTTGTTGGCATGGTCCAGAATTTCATTGTTTTCAAACAGCATTTTATGCCCAGAATGGTTTATAATGTGTTCTACTACTGCTGATTTTTCTGGCTGACCCTGTCTGCAGTGTCTCTTCTGTTCCTTGATTCATGTTTCGACACTTCATTTAGCAGTCTCTATGTAGACTTGTCCACAGCTGCATGGTATGCGATAAACTCCTGTGGCTGTTCTTCTAGAACATGGCCACAGCTTGAAAAACCCACAAAAAGCCATGATTTCTGATTTCAGAGTTCTAGAGTAGTTTCTCAGTGAACTGCTACCTACTGTTACATCAAGAAGCTAATGGAGTTATTTGGCCTTTTGCCTGATCTATGCTTGCTTTCATTTTAAACCACAGGGTTGTTGTTTTCCTTTTTTACAAGGTAAGATTATACCCTTTTTTTTATTACTCTTTTCCAGTGTGTCCATTTTTAAATTGTGCATATTGCCTGAAGCATGTTCCCTTTGCAGACAGCGCAAAGCACCATCTTCAATCCCAGGAAGGGGCGGGGCAGCCGGACACCAGGTGCCCCAACCCCTTCCTGAGTACATCATCAGAGCACCGGTCCTTCCGGCTGAGTGTCCAGACACTCTGGACACTCTTGTGGCACCCTTTCCATGCCTTCCAGGGCCAGAAAAAGAGTGGATTGGGCCAAGGAGTGTGGCAGCCTTGGCCCCAATCCACAGCTTCTCAGGCATCCCATGGCCACCCATCTGCAGAGATGGATGGTTAAGCAGTATTTTGCATGTGCTTACATTTTACTTTATATATTGTTTATATGTACATATTTCCTCCTCCCAGACACATCTGTAGCTGTATGCCAATTGTCTATAATACAAACTACACTTGACTTATGGACAGTTAAGGAAATGCACACCATACAAGAACCGCATGGGAGTGATCAGTTATATAGTAGGTTTGTGAGGAAGAATGGAAAAGCAGCTCCAGGAATATAATAATTAGACACAACCACTTGACATACATACTACAGTTTTCCAGCTGTCTAGAATGTACTTTCTTTTGGTTCATTTCATGCCAGCCAACCTTTACAACACCAACTAACATTAGCAAATCAACTAGGCAGTCTCTTAGCCTGGCGTGAGTTAAATTAATTCTCTGAAACCCACAAATTTAATCTAAATAGATATATACTGAGGAAAATTCACAGCAATCCAAACTGCTTTTGACGGTAAATAAAAAAGATCTTAGTGCTTCACATACACTGGAATGCTGCTGCTACAGATTTTCCTTAGGTTTGTATAACTGGGCTGCATCTACACTGCAGAAATAATGCAGTTTGACACTGCTTTAACTGTCATGGCTCCATCCTATGGAATCCTAGGATTTGTAGTTTGTTGTGGCACCAGAGCTCTCTGACAGAGAAGGCTAAATGTCTCAAAATTACAAATCCCAGAATTCCATAGCATTGAGCTATGGCAGTCAAAGCAATGTCAAACTGCATTATTTCTGCAGTGCAGATGCAGCCTAAGACACCCTTACTATTCAACTTGTGTTCTATGACATTTCTGTATTTTGCACAACAAATCACTGTGGCTTGTTCCCGTGCTCTATAATTGATGTAATTTTTTCAATAGTGGGAATGGCTAATGATAGTATAGGAGTGGCAGGGGTGGTCCCATCTTGCTGTCAGATACAGCATGCCCACCGGTCTTCTTTCAAACCATAAAAATAGATCCAAAACTTAAAGTCAAAAGGACAGCTTTTATTGCAGTAAAGAAAACCATAATAGACAGGTCCGTGACTTCTTTGACAAGACTGAAGTTAAAGCGTATTGAAACCCTTTTATAGAACATAGCAATATCCCTCCCCATAGGTTGGTGTAAGCCAGCGATTGGTCACAAATTCCCATGCTTTGGCCATTAACATGATGTAATGCTCTACTGTCTGGAAAGTCCAGCAATTGGCATGATGTGTGTGAATCTGTAGCTTCCCACTGACAATAGACTAAACAACCTTGAAGTAACATCTGCACTCTGTTTATGTTATATATCACCTGGGATTGGTATCACGTATTTATAAATATAAATATGTTTCTAACATAATTAACAACTGAATATATAAAAATCTAAAACCGTCACTTATTAAAACTATTAAACAATATATTTATATATAAGGCGTTTTAAAATTTTCATGATCTCTTTAGCCACATTTTTAAACTCAAGCCTCTTTCTTCAACCAAGGTGGAAACATCTCACACACATACCAAAGGAACTTTTTAGTTCATAGTCTTTTTTTTTAGTTCTTTTACAACTCATTACCCCTTACAGCACAATCTCACAGTTTTAACCATTATAGTCAACTGTATATTATCAATCACATCTCTAATCAAAACCAATCAAAACAAAATCTGGCAGGAAAACATTAAACTAATGTGTTCCTGACATTTGCCAGATCTGTCCCTGGTTGCCCCCCCCCCGGTGGTTCTTTTATCCCATCATGGCTCCTTGCAAAAATGGATCAATGGCACCTAATCACCTCCAGGTGGAACAACCATTGGTGGCCATTTCATAGATATAAGGCAGAATATGAATTATTCTCCCTGACAGAATACCAGAATGTAGATTTTATGGAGTGTCATAACTGCAATAACAACAACAATAACAACAACAACAACAACAACAACAACAATGATAATATTTATTTATATCCCGCCTCTCTGCAGAGCAATCAGGGTGGTTTACAACATTAAAATTTCCATACAGATATATTAATATAATTTAAACAGAACATAAAAATCTCAAACCCCACCCGTCCTTTAAGAAGTAAGGGTTCTTCTTATTCCAGGCCCAATGATGCTGGGCCTAGTGTCTCTCCCCCAGATGACATCGAATGGAATGGAGGGAGGGCTCTTCTTCTTATTCCAGGCCCAATGGTGCTGGGTCTAGTGTCTCTAGTGAAGAATCTGGCAATACCATATTTTAGATTTGCTATTCATTGCAAAAATACTATGTGGTCTTCATTTATTTAGAATTATATTCTAAATTAATGAACCATGTCACTGTTCTTATTTTTTAAAGTGTGTGTTTACTTTGTAAAGTAGTGTACTATATAGTAGTAGTATCTTGTACACAGTGATTTGCTAGTTACAGGGGCTGGAGTTGTAACTACTATGGTCTACAAGGAGATTCATTCCAGTGATGGCTGCATTCCTTTTCAATATGACAACCCAAAGCTATGCTAGAATTCAGGCAGAGGGACACAAGTAAGGGAGGATTTTTGAAAATGAGTGACTACTCGCATCTTTCTAACATCACTGTGGGTTGTGGAGGGGGGGGGAGGGGAGAAGAATGAAACAGGTTTATGGTATAGTGAAACATGCATAAAGTGACTTTAGTTGAGTTAAATTTAAATTTCTGTCTTTATCATGAAAAAGGGTGAAGTTGGTGGGATTTGTAACCTGAGTTTAAATGTCCAGATGTGGGAAAGTGACAAAGGGTACTACAGGTCACTTTAAAGCTTGCTAGCTGGAAAAGTTGTTTGCAGCTGGGACGCAAAACATCTTAGCAGTGTCCAAAGTCAGGATGTGCCAGAGAGTACGTAGACCAAGTGTAAACACATTATGTCATCATGTTTGGGGGACAACAATTAAAGTGACACAGGAAGAAGTCACAGGAAGAGGCTGGACTTAGTGGCCGCATGGCAAGTGTCTATAAAAAAACCTGAGACCACAGTTGTTGGGTGGTGTCAGTTGTTTGCTGATGGTGAGTGTATATAGTTTTGTACACACACTGCAACTAAAGGATAAAAGTGTCTCTTTGGAGTTAAAAACCTGGCTTTAGTCTGTTTCATCAGAAGCAGGGAGGAATGCATTCCAAAGCAGCCAGACAGCCCCAAGGTTGCCTGGTGTTTTTTCTCTGCAAAGTGAAGAAAGCTTCTGAAGATTTTGTCTGCGCACTCAGTTGCTTGACAGAAGTGCTGGCAATGCCAAGAATGGGTGGAAATATATACTGCTTTGTTCGGATGGGCATGTATGTTGTCTGAATTTAATGTATGAATATGGAATTGTTGTATATAGTTATTCACTGTTAGCATAATATTCAACCCATCTGCATTCAGCCACATGTGACATTCATACAGAGACAATCAAATTCACATTAACATCTATACAACTGGATACATATAAATTCTGGTATGTATGTACATGAGATTCAATCACTGTGGCTCCCTTTCCAAGTTTTGTACATGGTTTTCTTTCCTGTACAGTGACCCCTTCACACAGACACACAGCCCACTCTATATTTTTCTGCAAACCTGCAGTGCTTTCTAACAGGCATGTGCCTTTTCCTCCTCTTCCTGCTCCACATGCCAGGAAAAATAACTTTGTGTGCCATCTCTGACACACATGCCATAGGTTCACCAACACGGATATTGGAGAAGGGTGAGGTGCATAAAATAGTTTAAATCAATAGTATTCTATCATGAATCTAGGAATTCCTTCAGCCACAATCTCCACTTCTATCATGAATACAATAATTAGAATAATTAAATATTTGGCTGGACATGCATACCCTGTTGCCCAAAATGGTGGAGGGACTGGGGGTTCCCACCAACTGTGTCAGTGTCTCCTTAAATGTTGAGAGAATTGCTCAGTTTAAGGAGTCTTGTGAGAAGCTGGATAACTTGAGGATCATTTTCACCTGTTTATACCCAGACTAAGTGCAAGAGGACTCCAGGTTTGGTGAATAAAATAAGGGTGGGTTTTTTTGTTTTTGTTTTTTTGGTGGGGGGATATGCAAGAGTGCAACCAAACATACAACAGAAATTCAAGCAGACACACCATCTAGAGCTAACAAAAATAATGGTATGGAAATAGGATAGTAGAGTCTTAGGGTTGCAATATTTGTCAGCTCCAAAAAGGGGACCATGGAAACTGGATGTGGCTCAGACAGTGTCTGAGAATGATACAGTGAGTGTTAAGAGGCTCTCTGTGCTCATATGCTCTGTGGGCAGACTATGGGGGGTTGCAGACTGCCAGAAATAGTGCAAATTGAGTCCACTTTTAGGGTTAGGGTTAAGGAATCATGGGAACTGTATTTTATTGTGGCACCAGAGCTCTCTGACAGAGAAGGATCGATTCCCATGGTTCCCTAGCACTAACCCTAACCCTAAAAGTGGACTCAATTTGCACTATTTCTGGCAGTCTACAACCCCCCTACGAGTGCAAGCTGTGTGCAAGGAAGCTATGTTTGTGGCTGATAATTATATTTGATTTCTAGCCTCCAGGGGTACATGGTGATATCTTGCAGTGTAACAAAGAGCTGATGGTCTTCTCAGGGGATTGACAGTGGGATTCTGGAATGAGTGATGGTTTTATTTCACATTAATAAAACTGTGACTGGATTTAGGACAACCCCAGGATGAGTGCATGGAGAAGTTGACTGGGAACATGTCAGGGGGTGGGTTGGAAGTGATGGCTTCCTCACCTATGCTTTTTGTCTTTTGTGCAAAAGGATATGCAGAAAGTCTGGGGGAGGATGAAGTGATCAGCACACCCATTTAACCTTTATTTAGATACTGCCGAGGTCCTCTGTATGTCTAAGGGACAACATTCCTTTCCTATGGGACACTTCCTAGTGTTTCAAAGGTCATCATGACCTCCTAAAATATGTCTGGCTCTAGATATTAAAATATGCAAATATGAAGACCCCATATCATGTGTGGGGGGGAGGAGCATGTCAAGTTTTTTT
>JAIPUX010001232.1:91176043-91186696 GCA_020142125.1 Phrynosoma platyrhinos | reverse complement strand
ATAATCGGTTTCCTCCAAGACAGCTTGGAGCTGAAGAGCAACAGTCCTTTTGATCACCTTGGTCAAAAAAGGTAGCAAAGAGACTGGCCTATAGCTACTCATGTCCAGAGGGTCAAGGGAAGGTTTTTTTCAGAAGTGGCCTAACTACTGCTTCTTTCAAAGAAGATGGGACATGACCTTCCCCAAGGGATGAAGTGATGATGTCCCTCAGGAACATCTTCAAGACATCTTCCCCATGGATGACCAACCACGAAGGGCAAAGGTCAAGAGGGCAAGTTGTCTTCCTCACTTTACCAAGGAGCTAGTCCATGTTATCGTACTCACTGGTTGGAACTGATCCAATATAATCTCATAAGCAGAGTTGCTGGATACCTCATCTATTGATTCTACTATAACACCAGCATCCAAGTTGGCTCTTATCTGAGAGATTTTATCTGCAAAGAAGTTGTTAAATGTGTTGCAGCAGGCCATTGTTGGGTTGAGTAATGGGTTCTGCATAGGTGGAACCTGTGTCAGTTCCCTTACCACCCTAAACAGCTCTGCTGGATGGGACTCTGTAGACGCAATACATGCAGAGAAGAAAGATTTCCTCACTGTATGTATTGCCTCTCTATAGGAGCAAAGAAAATTCCTATGACGAGTTCTGTCAGATAAGAGTCAAGTTTTCTGCCAGACACATTCTAATCATTGTCCAGCCCACTTCATCTTCCTGAGTTCTTCAGTATACCATAATTGATGATTTGAAGAGGGTTGGAAAGGATGCTTGGGAGCATTCATGTTGATAGCCTTGGCAAGATCAGTGTTCCAGGTATTAACCAAAGCTTTCACAGAATCACCAGCATTACCAACCATTAAACCCTCTAAGGTTTTCTGGAATCCAGTTTGTTCCATCAGTCTTCAAGGGTGGACTATTCTTATGGGTCCTCCACCCCCGACAAGATGCACAGTGGTTCTAAGTTCAGCCTTGATCAGAAAATGATCTGTCCATGACAATGCAGAGGTTTTTGTTACCTCCGTCCATGGATATTCATGTTCCGTACTGAAGAGCGCATCGAGGGTATGACCTGCACAATGTGTGGGCCCAGTGACCAATTGTGATAGGCCCATGTTTGTCATGGACTCCATGAACTCCTGAGCCACATCTGTTAAATTTGACAAACTGGTCCTGAGTGAAATGTTGAAGTCACCCAAGATTAAAAATCTAGGCAACTCCAACAGCAACTCTGAGACCAACTGTGTCAGCTTGGTTAAGGAGTCTGTTAGACAACGGGTGGATGGTATACTAGCGGAATCCCCAAACTATCTTTGGTCCTCGGGCTCAGGTATATACACTCGAAGTGGACTGTTTTCTGGACAGGTATCTTGATCAAGGTAAGATTATTCTTATGAACCAGAGCCACTCTGCCCCCTCGCCCACTTCCCCTTACCTGCTCACTGCCAGAGTACCTGGCTGGGAGGGCCTGTGCCCAAGTTATAGCACTGCCTTCTCCCAGCCAGGTCTCTGTAAAGCAAGCCAGGCCGGCATCTTCATCTAAAAGAAGATCATAAATGATCTGTGTTTTGTTTTTGACCAACCTGGCATTGCAAAGAAGCAAGGTAAGGTTCTGTGGTATGGTTGGTGTGCTCTCCGATCCATTCCGGGAAACAGAGTGAATTGAAGTCAGGATAGCTTTCAGACATCGATCCTACCTTCCTTGTAACAGACTTTCATCCTGTTCCCTCATATCTTCCTTTCCCCCGCACAACCTGGATTTTCACCCCAGATTGCAACTGACCACACATGCCTGACCCTTGTTCACAGAGCCCTCCAAATCCCCTCAAATTATTGCTGCACAGCAAAGCCTCCAGCATCCTAGGAGGGCCTTGGGAGCCAGCTATTCAACATTAGACCAGAGGTTCTTGAGCTGCCTTGGGCCCTGGTGCAATGGGGGAAGAGGAAGGCTGCTTCAGTGTCCTTTGCATCCTCAGGCTTGCTGGCTGGTTCGTGTTCCTGGGGGGATGGGTGAGTGACTTTAAAAGCCAGGCACTCCTGGCCATGCCCCCTCTCCCTGCTTCTTGCCTCAGCTGCCTTTGGCCCCAGTGGAATGGGGGCAGAAGAAGTCTGCTTTGGTGTCCTCTGGCTGGCTGGCTGGCTGGCTATCCGGCTATCCCTTACTTTCCAAGAAATTGTATCCAACCTAAGTAAAAAGAACAAAACATTACCCAAAGAAGTAGAAAAGGTAGAAAAATAGAATAAAAGTCTGTGTCCCTCTCATCAACTGGTGTCCCTGCCTTCCCTTTCCTTTAGGTTCCTTTAAGAGCCCTGGCTAATGGGGAAGCGTGAGGGAGAAGAGACATTCACACAGAGGAAGAAGCAAGCTTTTTTTTCTGTGTCCCTGCCATTGCCTTTAAGAGCCCTGATTACTCACCCCAAAGAACCATGGGAAATCTGGCAACAAGTACAGAAATGGGGAGAATCCTGCAAATGGCTGTCACATAGAGCAATTGGGCAAAAAAGTGAATTTGTGAAGAAACAGAAATGAATTTACGGTATTTTCCTGAAAATGCCTATTTGCTGATTCATGTCACTTTTCTGTCAGATTCCAAGTGGTTTGTGTACAATGTCGTGTGAAAACCATTCACTCAATTGCACCTAATAATGCTGGATAACCACAGGTTCTGACCTGTTTAAACTTCCTATTTTCCCTGTGTGATAAACTCTGTAGCAAGGCAGTTATACAATCACAAAACAAAGAAGTTACAAACAAAATTACAAGAGATTTAAGTTTGTATCATATTGTGGAAGACTATGATTAAGAAAGCCAGCATGGCACAGGTTTGATTGGACTAGGACTCTGAAGACCAGGCTTCAAATCCTGGCTTGGCCATGGAAACCAACTGGGCGATCCTGGCCAAGTTATATTCTCTCAGCTTCAGAGTATGGCAATGGCAAACACCCTCTGAAGAAACTTGCCAAGAAAACCCTGTGATAGGTTTACCTTAGGGTTGCCAGAAATCAAAAATGGCTTTTAGGAACACAGCAGCAGCAGCAGCAGCAGCAGCAGCAGCAAGAGCAGCAGCAGCCATGGTTAATGGCCAATGAGGAGATCTAAAAAGACTTTTGACAAGAATAAAAGAATGTTTTATGTGACCAGGGCCCAAACTATACACAGCTTTATAGTAAAAGACCAAGACAGAAAAACTTCCTTTGCCTGGAAGCTTTATCATATATTGTTGTTTGATCAAAATCCTCACCTGCCTTCTCTATCTCCAATGTCTTACTCTTTTGCTCTTTGGTTTTTTTTTTTTTTTTGCAGTGTTTTTTTATAACAACAAAATCCCACCATTGTAGGAATGAAGATAGATCATACTATCCTCTTGGATCGCCTGAGTGGGTTAGGAATTGGAGACACTGTGTTGCAGTGATTCCACTCCTTCCTCTCGGGGAGGTCCCAGAGGGTGCTGCTTGGGGACAGTTGCTGTGCACAAAAGGAGCTTACTTGCAGCATTCCCCAAGGTGCCATTCTGTCCCCAATGCTGTTTAAGATATATATGAAGCCACAGGGTGAGATCATCCGGAGACATGGGCCAGGGTGTTATCAGTATGCTGATGACACCCAGATCTATTTCTCCATGTCTCGGTCATCTGCCTAAGCTCCCAATGGCATCTCTGCTCTCAATGACTGTCTTAAGGCAATAATGGTCTGGATGAGGAAAAACAGATTGAGATTGAATTCAAACAAAACGGAGGTGCTCACAGTTGCAGCCCCGAAACCAAGAATAGGGATACAACCTCCAGACCTGGTTGGGGTCACACTCTCTGTGAAGGACTGTGTTCGCAGTTTGAGGGTGCTCCTGGATCCGTTGCTTCTGATGACCAATCAGATAAATGTGACGGTCAGGAGTGCCTGTTATCAGCTTTGGCTGATACGCCAGTTGCAGCCTTTCCTGCATGTAAGAGACCTTGAGACTATGGTGCACACACTGGTAACCTCACGCCTTGATTTCTGCAATGTGCTCTACATGGGGCTACCCTCATGCTTTGTCTGGAAACTTCAATCAGTACAGAATATGGCAGCCAGATTGGTTTCGGGAACATCAAGGAGAGACCATATAATACCGGTATTAAAGTCCCTCCACTGGCTGCCTATTAGTTTCCAAGCCCAACATAAGGTGTTGGTTATTACCTTTAAAGCCCTAAATGGCTTGGGCCCAACCTATCTTCAGGACCACCTCATCCCATACAATCCACCCCACACACTCCGGTTGTCTGGGAGGAATTTGCTGCAGCCAATGAAAACTAGGCTGAGTGCAACCTCCCAGAGGGCCTTCTTGGTAACCGGTCCCAGACTATGGAACGGCCTGCCAGACGAGATCCATCAGATCACAACCTTAAGCAGCTTTAAAAAGGCAGTTAAGACAGATCTCTTCCAGCAGGACTTTCCTGGCTAGATTTCCCAGCCTCAGGAGTCTCCTCATCTCTCTCTCTCCCACCTTTGGCTGCAATCACTGCTTTGTCTTGTATTGTCTGTTTGTGTAAGGAGTTTTGTTCATTTTAATGTTTAATTAACATGTTTTAATGGTAATACTAATTTAATACTTTTTAAGTGGTAGGATAGTTATGGGATTTTTTTGGACTGTATTTTAATATATTGTATGGAATTTTAACTCCTGTAAGCCATCCCGATTGTTTGACAGAGGGGCAGGATACACATAAAAATTATTATTATTATTATTATTATTATTATTATTATTATTATTATTATTATTATTATTTCTGAAGTGAAAGAGATTATCACATAAAGGGTGACTACCTGGAGGGCAGTACTTTTGGGAGTCATTGATGGGTCTTCCTTACCAATGACAAGGTGTACTTCAGAAATAACTAGAGCATAGACCAGCAACAGGATGAAGACATGGTAAGTACCACCACAGAACACTAATATCTTACTCTAATCTGATGCAATAATGTCCATTGACTTAAGTCCAGTGTGATACTAAGAGTGAAAATCCATAATAGTAAAGTTGCACTTGATCACACCTTATGCAAGTGGATGTGCAAAGCAATTCTGTAAAAGTTTGCACGGAGTCTTGTGCAAAATAGTATTCAGTTAGTTGCACAACTAGTTGCAAAAGCATTTGCACAGCTATTTTATGCTTCCAATACTGTACTGGATAACACTTTTGTACTAGATTCTGAAAATGTGAAACTGTTAGTGAAACTGGATATGCAGCAACCATTGGTATCACTAGGGTTGGCATCACCCAGTGTGGTAATTTATGGTGTCCCCCATTGAATTCTTTTCATATCATACAGTGCAGAATCCTTAGTAATATTTTTCCTTAGTAATATTTTTTGCATTTTGCTGGTTTTTTATGTCACAACTATTACCATAACATTCAGCAACATACAAGAATTATTATTTAATGTTACTCATAAATAATAATTCTTGTATGTTGCTGAATGTTATGGTAATAGTTGTGACATAAAAAAACCAGCAAAATTAAAATATCATATGCATAGCCTAAATGTATTTACATGTACATAGTTTCATGCAGTTGAAGTGATAGGATCTTTGTTTCAGAAGTGAAAATTTGATAAGATGTGATGTTCTTAAAGAAAATTTAAAAATAATTAAAAATTAAATTTTAATTTTGATTTTTTAAAAAAACCTGGGACCTCTTCTTTCTACTCCCACTGAGCCTTACTCTACTCACACCATGTCTTTAGTGTTTTAAAGAGACATGTGAATACTACAGCCAGTATCTGCCAAAAGCCAGATGTTTTGTGAGCAATGTTGTCTTTCCCCCCTTGGTGTCACCTAGTCTGGCCCACCCCACCTGCATCCCCCTAGTGATGCACTTGGCAGCAACATAATCAGATATAAGTCATAAAACTCAGTGGGATTTATAGTAATTCACTGGAAGGCCACCAACTAACATCAGATGCTAGCTATATTTCAGAGGAAGAACTGGCTGAACCACCTGAGTGTTCTTTACCTATATAAACCCTATGAAATTAATGGGGTCACTATAAGTTAGCAGGCAATGTGAAGGCATACACAAATAAGGCATACACACATACAAAAAAGCCAAGGTGCAAAACTGTGTTTTTTTTTCCCTCTGTAAGTAAACACCAGAAGAGATACCTACATCTAGATTAAAATATGTGGGGGAAAACATTAAAAAGATGAGCTTCCAGATGCTAGCTGTCATATACAGATCTTTATTTAATATTAGTGTAATGCCACATTAGAAAAAAAAGGTTCATTTTATCCTCCCAATGATATTAGCTTGAAATATATTACAGCTGGCATCAGGTCATGAAAACAAGTGGTTTGAAACAAGGCATTAGGAATCTGGAATCATTGGATGTGAATGAACTGTTTAAGATTGCCTTAGGTATGTTATACATTTATGACCTATGAAGCAAAAGGTTGTACAATTTTGAAAGCTGACAGCTGATCTCACAAGACATACAATATATTTCTATGCAATGGCTTAGATTTGCTTCCTAAGATCTTTTAAACTGAGAAATGTGAGATGTTGGGGGGGGGAGGAATCTGAAGTATTTGATTTAGATTTTCAATTCATGGAAATAAATTTGAGGTAGTTTTTCCATCAGCACAAATAGTTCTGTCAGGTAGGAATAACACAAGGCACTTTTTTTCTTTTTAAAGTAAAACAGCAAATAGCATGCCCTCCTGCACGTCAAGGTGCATAATCCCCAAGCTGGACAATTTATTTTGACAGTTATGATTCGTAGACAGCAGGGTCTCACCAGTACTCTCAGGGACTTGCTGCCCCTCCTCTGAGCCAAAAGGCAAAGGCAAAAATATCAGGGCAAGATGCTGCCTTGAAAAGAACACACACAACACACACGCAGTACTGCTGCTGCTGAGTTATTTCCAGATGGCTACTATATACTCCCCTGAGTGTCTGTCTGACTTCCTCCTCTTCTCTTTTTTTCTCAAATTCTCTTAAATTGGCTTGTCAGTTTCCACCCCCACAGTGGCAGGATTCAGCAAAAGGGAGCTGATCTTCATACATAAATGTAGTAATCTCAGAGTCATTGTGGAGAGAGTAGGGGTAAGGGCACATGTATATATGGTGATCTTTGCAGGAGCAGTTGAGATAATAATAATAATAATAATAATAATAATAATAATAATAATAATAATAATAATAATAATAATAATAATATTTACACCCCGCCCCTCTGTCAGCAATCAGGGCAGCTAACAACAGTTAAAATTCCATACAGTATGTATAATACACAACCCAAATTCGACTTACCCCTTAAAAAGTATTAAACTGATAATATATTAAAACATCATACTTAAAACAATGTAAAATAATTTAAATCTAAATTGACAATAAACTAAAAAACAAGCCAATACAGATTACAACAAGCAGAGAAGCGTCTACATCCAAGGAGGGAGAGAGCAGAATGGGGGAGCTCCTAAGGCTGGGAAATCTAATCAGGAAAGGCCTGCTGGAAGAGATCTGTCTTAACAGCTTTTTTTAAAGCTGATCAAGGTCTTAATTTGATGGATCTAATCCGGCAGGCCATTCCATAGTCTGGGTATGGATGCCGAGAAGACCCTCTGGGCGGCTGCAGACAGATTAGTTTTTATATGCTGCAGGAAATTCCTCCCAGAGGACCGGAGTGCGTGGGTTGGATTATATGGGAAGAGGTGGTCCTGAAGATAGGTTGGACCCAAGCCATTTAGGGCTTTAAAGGTCATAACCAACACCTTATACTGGGCTTGGAAACTAATAGACAGCCAGTGTAGAGACTTTAGAACAGGTGTTATGTGGTCTCTTCTTGATGTTCCCGAGACCACTCTGGCTGCCATATTTTGTACTAACTGCAGTTTCCGGGCCAAGCACAAGGGTAGCGCCATGTAGAGCTCATTACAGCAATCCAAACGAGATGTTACCAGTGCGTGCACCACAGTTTCAAGGTCCTTTACTTCCAGGAAAGGGCGCAGCTGGCATATCAGCCGAAGCTGATGACAGGTGCTCCTGGCCGTCTCATTTACCTGATTTGTCATCAACAGCAACGAATCTAAGAGTACCCTCAGACTGTGAACACAGTCCTTCACGGAGAGTGTGACCCCCATCCAGGAATGGAGGTTGCAACCCAATTCCCGTTTCAGGGCTGCTACTGTAAGCACCTCCGTTTTGTCTGGATTTAATCTCAATCTGTTTTTCCTCATCCAGTGCATTACTGCCTTAAGACAGCCATTGGGAGGAGAGACGCTATCAGAATTTGAGGCCAACAATCAAGACATGGAGAAATATATCTGGGTGTCATCAGTGTACTGATAACATCCAGCCCCATATCTCCGAATGATCTCACCCTGCAGCTTCATATAGATGTTAAACAGCATCGGGGACAGGATAGCACCCTGAGGGATGCCACATGTAAGATCCTTTTTTGCCTAACAACTGTCCCTGAGCAGCACCCTCTGGGACCTGCCTGAGAGGAAGGAGCAGAATCACTGCAACACAGTGCCTCCAATTCCTAACCCACTCAGGCGAACCAAGAGGATACTATGATCTATTGTATCAAAAGCCACTGAAAGGTCTAAAAGCACCAGCAGGGGCACACTACCCCTCTCGATGCTCAGACAGTGGTCATCGCCCAAGGCAACCATGGCAATCTCAACTCCAAATCCTGTCCTAAGGCCAGTTTGAAATGGATCTAGATAATCAGTTTCATCCAAGACATCTTGGAGTTGAATAGCAACCACCCTCTCAATTACCTTGCTCAAAAATGGTAACATAGACACCGGCCTATAGTTGTTCATATCTAGGGGGTCCAGGGAAGGTTTTTTCAGAAGCGGCCTAACCACCGCTTCCTTTAAACAAGATGGAATGCACCCTTCCCTGAGGGATGCATTGATGATGTCCTTAAGGAACATCACCAAGGCAGCCCCCCGGACAGCCAGCCATGAAGGGCAAAGATCAAGGAGGCAGGTTGTCTTCTTCACTTTACCAAGTAGCTTGTTCATGTCCTCGGTACTTACAGGTTGAAAATGGTCCAGTAAAATTACATCAGCGGAGCTGCTGGACACTTCATCTATTGATTCTGTTATAACACTGGTGTCCTACAACTACTATAGCATGATAGTAGCATGAGCCCTATGCTGCTGTCATTCTCAACAATGCTAACTGGCTGGCTGCTGTTGCTTAAAGTTAACCTGAAGCAAACTGAAAAAACTAAGGGGCAAAATGAAAGGAAATTGCCTCCAACATCCATAGGAAGCAAGGGTGCTATTAAGGTGGTGCAGAGTGTGTGGACCACAGAGGGTGACAGCCTAAGTGGGGGTGACACAATTGGTCCCCAAACATCTGCCTTCTGGCAGAAACATGCTGTGGCATTTGGCTACATCCCTTTAAAATGCAGGAGCTCAGCAGAAAAGATGGTGTGAGCAAGGCAAGGCTCAATGGGAGGAAAAGGAAAGGCCTCAGAATTTTTCGTTTTTTTTTTTAAATTTTCTTTTAAAGAAATCACATCCTACCAAATGTTCACTTTAACTACATAAAACTATGTACATGTAAACACATTTTGGTTGTGTCTATTATATTGTAATTTAATGGTATAATTTTAATTTTGCTAGTTGTTTATGTCACAACTATTCTCATTATATTGAGTGACATACAGCAATTACTGTATATGAGTAACATTAGCACAAAAAACATTATTAAGGATTATGTTTGGTTTGGTATGGGAGGAAATCAGTGAGGTGACACCATGAATTACCACACTGAGTGACACTAACTCTAGTGACCCCACTGATAGTATATATTGACAAACTTCTTTTTTTTGGGGGGGGTTGCAGGCTGTATATAACCCACACTTTTCAGACCCCAGTTTTAGGAAAATTTATTGAGCTTTGTTAGGAGGCTCTAGGGTCCTACACTCCAAGGAACATTTTCCTTTCTTGACATTAAATACCAGTTTATGCCAAGAGATGAGTGAGATTCAGCTGTTCGTGTGGCTTTTTTTCATCATGTAGCATGGTTATGATCAGCTTTAAAATGGTTTAGATATTGTTATGTATAAATGCATGAAATAAATTTCCCATAACCCCCACAAGAAAAGGAGCTTAGGGAACGTTTTATTCATTTTACATGCTTCATAGCCATTGAGTAGCTCTATTTGATATATAAAATATGAGGGCAAACAGAACAAAATAAATAAAGTTCCTAAAAGCTAGATAAAAATATTAACTTATGTTGCATCAAGTGACAAGCATAGAATGTGTATATCTATATATCTGGTTTTTCATTGTTTCACTGTGAAATACTTGGTGGTATCATTACCACATCTGTGTGCTGTGGATTCTTTCTGAGAAGATGGGAGGAAAGCAAAGTTTCTGTCTGGAGTGTTAAGAGGAGATGATATTTTGCTATTCATTTATGCATGGAAATCATAATAAAGAGCTGAAATGCACGTCTGAACTGCCTTGAGGAATAATTGCTCTGTTTTTTGTTTGTTTTGTTGCTGTTTTACATGGTGGTATCCATAAAAAATAAGAGCCAGTCTTTCAAATGATTCAGCATTTGCTAAAAATCACAATGCTTTGTTTTAGCCCATATTTTAAAGACTATACAGGAAGGCATAAGGCATGTGTATTGTAGCAGAGGTGGAGAACACATGTC
>JAIPUX010001232.1:91137672-91155193 GCA_020142125.1 Phrynosoma platyrhinos | reverse complement strand
CATGTGTCCATGTTGTCATCTCTTTTATATAACTCTTCTATGTATTGCTTCCAACTTCTTTTTATTCCATCCTGGTCTTGAATTGTGTTATTGTCATTGTCATAGAGTGTCCTGGACCTTAGTTTGAACTTTCCTTTAATTTCTTGGATCTTGTGGAATAGGTCTCTCATTCTTCCCTTTTTTGTTGTTGACTTCTATTTCTCTGCATTGGTCGCTGTTGTACTTTCCCTTATCTTTGCACACTAGCCATTGCATTGTTGTGTTCATGGTTCTTAGTTTATTCCTATCTCCTTTTTGTTTTGTTTCTCTTTTTCCTTTATTGTTTATAGCATTTTATCTGTCCTCCATGATTTCTTCACATACTTTTTGTCTGTTGGAAGTGTCTTTGTGCATTTCTCTTTTATTATGTCCCTGTCTTCAGACCAAAACTCTTTCGGTTTACTATCTATCTAAGGCCTACTCTATCTGCACATGTGCAAGAAGATCATTTCTAGTACATTTACAGGCTTTTCTCACTTGTGTGTGAACGTTAAATGTGCTTACTGTAATTTCGCAATTAATGTAATTACGTGTGAAAGCCATTTGCTGAATCAAGGTTTATTTTCAGTTTTCGGAATGCCTCATTTCCACTTTATTATCGCTTTCTGGACCACGTGTGATAACGTCCACTGTTTGATTTTATTTATTTATTTATGCTTCTTTTCCTGTGTGGTTTTCATCAATACCTGAAAGAAGGAAATTTCTTCTTTAGCAAGTAGGGTTATCCATCTTATCTTTCTCAGTGTTACCTTTCCAGAGAAATAGCCTAGAGAAGTTTAAAATAGTCCTGTTTAAATAATTGAAGGGATGACATACTGATGATGGAGCATGCTTGTCTTCTACTACTCCAGAAACTAGGGTCCAAAACACACTGCAGAAATAATCTAGTTTGAGACTGCTTTAACTGCCCTGGCTCAGTGCTATGGAATGCTTGGTATTGTAGTTTTTCAGTTCCCAGAATTGCCTAGCATTGAGCCAGGGCAGTTGAAGCAATCACAAGCTGGATTATTTGTGTAGTGTGTTTTGGACCTAGGACACAGAACAATGAATGCAAACTACAGAAAAAGAGATTCCACTTAAACTTTAGGAAGAATTTCCTAACAGTAAGAGCTGTTTGACAGTGGAACACACTCTTTCAGAGCCTGATGGAGTCTCCTTCTTTGGAGGTTTTTATGCAGAGGCTGGATGGCCATCTGTCAGGGGTGCTTTGACTGTATATTCCTGCATTGCAGGGAATTGGTCTTGATGGCCCTTGAGGTCTTTTCCAACTCTATGGACTTTATCACATGGTAAAAAAAAGAAAAATGGGAGCACAGTGGTATGCTCCCATCAATATCATGCTATAATGGGAAGATTTTCACACATCACCATTATCGCGCAATTATTCTGTGAATAAAGTGGCAAAATTGCACCGCTTTTTATTTTATTATTTATCCCATGAATAAAAAGCAGCATGATTTGCCACTTTATTCACAGGATAATTGTGCAGTAATGGTGATGCTGTGTGAAAATCTTCCCATTATTGCACAATATTGATGGTGGCATAGTGATATGCTCCAGTCTTTTCCCCCTATGTGATAAAGTCTTTTGATTCTATGATTCCATGATTCAGTTCTTTAATCCTTGAAAACTGACCAGCATGGGGGTTCCTCCCTTCACTCACAATCTCATAGATCTCACTTTACTCTTTTGTACATCACTGAAAAACATAATATGGTATACCACCTGAAAAGTCTCCAGTTATTTCTGCAATGACATTTTTGCTAGTTAACTGGAGAAAAATATGTCTTCAGTTCCAGCTGTTTGTGTCTTTTAAACTGATCTCACATAATGCATAATATAAAACTCTAGCAGAAATCAATGCCACAATTGCAACTTTAAAAAAAAATTCTGAGTAAACGTTAGCCACAGGGTGTCATCTTGTGCCAAGGATACTTATTTTATGCTCAGTGTAATTTGTCACAGAAACCACCTTGGTCTATCTCTCTCTTTCTTACACATGCATGCACACACACAATGAGATAGGGGAGGAAAGCAAAAGTAGGGGTTCACTGCAATTTGCACAACCTCCAAAGTTCTTTCATGGTTGGTTTATTGTTTTCAGATATGTGGGGAAAATTAGCAGCCACCACCAACAACATCCTTCCTAAAAATATCCATATATTTTGCAGAATATACTCATGTTATAGAGTCTTTCCCAGCATGCAGAAATTTATCATCTTTAGCTTATGCATTATCCTGAAGTATTGGATTTCTTCCTGAGAAGGCCAGGATTATTTCAGTTATTATATTTGCTGACATCATTACTCAAGCAGGCATTTCAGCTGGATAGGTACAGATGTAAAATCATGTCCAAAAAGTGGGGGACATACACTATTTTCTATTTATGTTGCTGTAGGCTGGATACAATGCAAAGTCAGATTGCATCATGTCAATAAGGCTTCAGGGAAAACCTATAAATATTACCAAGTATATGCACAAACTACATAAACAGAAGAAAAAATTGAGAAATGTTATGAAGGACTCGAAGAAGAAATCGACAACATACTAACACAGGGCTTCAAACTAATAATAGACAACTGGAATACTGAAGTAGGCATCAAATATTTTGAAAGTTTTCACATTTTTAAATAATTGCAAACTACATTAGAGCAAATAGAAAGAACAAAGACTGTTGGCTTTCTAACCAAGGAGATTATCGCACCACTAAAAAAACTCAGCTTACATCTCCCAAGTTGAATTCTAATTCGGGGTGCAGCCAGGTCCTATCTCACATAATTTGCCAATGAATCTGCTCCCAACTTTGAAAAGCAGCTTGCTGAGTATGTCTAGGACCCCAGACTCAGCTGGGCTGTCAGCCTGCAATTTTTAAATGCTCCCAGCTTAAATCCCATTGGCTGGGTCTCAGCTGCCTCCTGATTGGCCAGTTGGACATTCTATTCACCACAGTCCCTCCTCCCACTGCGGGGTGTGGTGGAGTGTGGTGCTTCTGCCTGGGTCACCACTTTTCTGCTGCCATGGTTCTCAAGGGAGGCAAGGCAGCAAAGATAGAGGGATGTGTGCACACCCTCCCCCCTTCCCTGCTGCCCTGGTGCTTTGGGCCCAGTGAGCCAAAGCAATGGGAAAGGAGAGAGGGGTCCCTGTGAGCTTGTGCTCACTCTGTCTTCCCCTATGCCTTAGGTCATTCACCACAGCCAGCCAAGGTACTGGGAAGGGAGGGGCAAGCATGCATGCAACCCTCACACCTTCCTCATTGCCTGAGCTTGCTGTTAAAGATGTAATCTCTCATGCCTGAACTGGATAAATTCATCACAATGGATTTTACTTAGTTATCTTATTTTCTTTTATATGCATTAATAAAACTATACTTTTGGATTTTACAATGTGTCTTCTTGACTGAGGAAGACAGGATCCTGAAGAAGAGAAGCTGTGCTAGTTGATGGTAAGAGATACACAGTGGTTGTGGATCACAGCAGCCAGCTTGCCTGCAGATTCTGCTGGGTGTCAAAGAGCATCACTGCAACACCCATCATCCACACACTGACAGTGTGTGCCACAGGACCACTGTGTCACTCCTCCTCTGAGGTGTCACCTAGTGTGGTTCACTCCTCACCTTTTCTTTCTCCACCCACTGAGCCTTGAAGGTGCAAGTTGAGGCTTGGTGGACAGAGAAAGCAGAGGCCTTGCTCACCCCATGAGTGAGTAATGCCTCTCCTTTCTCTGCCCGTGCTGCTCACTTACCGCATTGTGTGACACCAACCCCAGTGAGGCCACTGCCTCTGACAAAGGGGCTTATCACATTGAAAAAGAAAGCTACTTACCCCTGCTGAATTACAGTTGATTTCGGGATGCACTTGGGAATTATCACATTAAAAATGCCACCGATGCCACCGGGCAACTGCATCCTGGCTAAATCCCAGCTCCCATCCATGCTCATCTGACCAATTTTCAAAAATGGGAGCGAAGGTGAATAGTGAGAAATTCTTGACATACCAAAAGAAGTACGGTATTTTTCCAAAAATGCACAAACTATGAAGTTTATTTACAGAAGATACAGTAAAGGGCACCTGGTTGGATAGTTTAAAAGAAGGTTTGACAAATACATGGAGAATACAAATATATGGAATTCCCCTATGTATGGTTAACACACCATGACTTATTAGCCTTTAACATGTGGCCCTCTGGATATCATAACTCCCAGTATCCCTACCCAATATAGCCACTGGTGACAGATGAAGTTGCAATTTTATAGCATTGAGAGGGTTATATAATTTTCACTCTTGCTTTAACACAACTGTTTAGTAACCCTTAATAAGGAAGGTGTTTGTAGGGGAAGTAAGCAGTGTACATGGTGATGGAGGGAGGGCTAGAAAAAGAGATACAGATAAGTGAAAATACATCCCATTGTTTAGGACAGATTTTCCCAACCTGACCATTTCTACATGTACTAAAGTCCTATCATCCTCATGTAACAATTTTATTTTGAGTATTATTTTCCATCTCTGGGGAGAAAAATTCCAGGTTGGTGAAAAGTAGCTTTACATTAAGAAAAAGAGCACATTGCAAAGTGCTAACAACAAAATATATCCATGGGTCACTGACTTATAACTCTATGCCACTCTTTATAAATGTCATGGAAAAGCTGTCCCAAAGCTAACACAGTGATAACTCAACTAAACCAGATCCTGTCATTAGTTTTTAATGAATTTATTTCCTGATTTCCAACATTTGACATTATTAAATTAATTTTCAGACCCAATATTCCATACTCTGGTTCCTGCAGAATACAAGCGGGGGGGGGGGGGCTCTACAGTTTTCACTTCCTGTATATGGACTTCCCATAGGTATCTTTGCAACTACTGAATAGAAAGGATTTCTGGTGTTGACATACAGTTTCTAAGGCCAAGATTTGATAGTGTAGCCTTCGCTTTTTTCTTCCTCCTCTTGTTCTAGTTGCAGCTCAACAATATTTGGCCACCTTCTGTCTCCCATTCTATTTCTGTCCCACAGTTGCCCTTGTTTGTTCAGTCCTTGATTTCCCCATTTGTCCCTAGTCTTGTCAAAGCTGTACTGGGAATTAAGTGGACACTCCTTAGCAGGAAATTGGTCAGGATTACAGAAGTTAAACAAGATTGTATCACACATATCTTTCCATGCCTATGGCCATAAATGCTGCTATGAGACAGCATAAAATACAGCCAATCCAGGGGTACGCAACAGTCATATACCCCAACATGGACAGCCAGTTTCAAGAGTACTGGAAGTTGTAACTGAAAACATCTGGTGGACATATGGATAACATTCTCTGAGGTAGCCTAAGGTATTGAAACATATGACTTTTTAAAGAGCAACTGCATGGAATTCTGCCTACTATATATCACAGATGGGGGAAATATGGCTCTCTGGGTACTGCTGGCTTATAACTCCCAGCATTTTCCATCAGTGGCAATACTGGCTAGGGCTGCTGGGAGAACCAACCCATCAACATCTGGGAGGCTGTATTTTGCCCACCTTCACCTGATCTTTCCAGGTAAAAAGGGTATATTTTAAAAATATCTTGGAGTGAGGAGACAAGAAAAGGCCTACTAAAGTCCTCTTAACAGCAAGAGCCACCATTGGCTATGTGGGCTCTGGCTGCTGAGGTATGAACTCCAGCAACATCTGGACATCCCCATCCCATTCTAGAAGGTAGCAGTCACTTTATGCAGGGATAGGTCAGTGGGAAGAAAAAGGAATCAAAGTTTTTTCTCCACTCCCTATCCTTCTGAATAGTACAATCACTTCTGACATCACCATATATCTGATCAGCAGATGTGTATGTGTGTGTGTGCAGAAATTTCCAAGTATGCAGGTTGCTCACTGCTATAGATGCATGTTTCTGGATTATTGTCACTGAATTTCCATTTCAAGAAGTTGGTTTTAGGTTAAACGTTTTGGGGAAGCAGGGGAGGAATTCCTAAGTATAGAGTCATTTTAGCAATTTGCCTTAGAAGTTGTTCAAATTATTTCCTTTGCATATGTTCCAAGAAAAAAACATGCAGGCATTAGGTGGTTCTAGGAAAGAGAACTGAGGAGCAAAGTAGCAGCCAAGATGTAGCATTCTGTGCATTTGGCTATTATGTTTCACTGCTAATCCAGCATGTGCAGGATCTCCTTTGATCTCTCATCATGGCTTCTTGGGATAGTTCACTGCCATCTCTGTATAAGCTATGATTAGCATGCTGGGAAAATTCCAGTATAACTGCACTCTCCACTTAGCAGGTTCATTCCCTAACTAATTTGCTGTGCCAAGAGCTCTAAGAGGCAACTGCCCACTTCATCGGATTTGATGGATGGTGAAGTACAGGAACAGATCATAGCTCATGAGTCAAAGACTGCTTTGCATACAGAAGGCACAATTTAATCCCTAGCAATTCCAAATTATAAGTGACATGAAAGATCTCTGTCTAAGTAGTACTGCAAAGTAGGTAGTACTGGGCCAGATGGACAGAGTCTGAAGGTAGATTCTGATGTTCCTATTGTAAATGGCTTCAGATGGAGAAATTTGTTCTTTATTAAAGGCTATGACATTTAACAAGCAACATTTAAAGGCTATTATGAAAACAATAGACCATTCTGTTTCCAGTTTGTTGCATTTTTATATATGTTCAACCATATATCCATTCCCTTCTGTCCCCCCCCCATATTTTTTTAAAAGAAACATACAAAATGTATATCTAAATTATATATATTTCACAAGTTTTCAGATTCCTTACCAGGGTCCATCAGTATTTCTACCAGCAGTAGAACAACCCAGTACATTTGAATATACCACCGAGTACATTTGGGTGTAAACATTTCCTTTTAATAAATACAATGTTTTTGTACATAGTGTCTCCAAGTGTATCCATCTAGGTTATCAATGTCCCTACTAGAAGGAAAATCAATGAGGTCTTTCAGACAGTTGAGACTACCCTACAATCAGCTATCTCAGTGTCCATAACAGGCTTTGTTCCATGACAGCCATTGACAGTATCATCTATATTTGCATCACTAGAAGTTAACAGTTACTGCATCATGCAATCAGTACAGGCTGAGTCTCTCTTTTCCAAAATTCTTGAGACTGGAAGTGTTTCAGAGTTTTGATATATTTGGATTTTTGGAATATTTGTCAGCCTCTCGGTTCTGCCTTGAGAATGAATGATAAGGAACACCACAATTTTTTTAAATACTGGGGACCTGCTTAGTGTATAGAGAGAGAAGGTTGGAGAGAGCTACTTGGGTTTTGGGCTGCCCATCAGCATGGAGGCCACTGCTGCTGCTGAGGTCACTCTTCCTAGGTCCTGTCACCCAACAGCTTTTGGTGCTGCTTGCTTTCTCCCACCACCTCTCCATCCACCTGCTTCCACCTTTAAGGCAGTGACAATAGCACCCCTGGTTGTTCATGTTTATTTCCAACTTTGCATTCCTTTCCAGCCTCACAAATGTATATATTACACTACGTCTTATAGCTTCAAATGTTTCAGATTTTTGCCCAGCGTCCCACCACCACCACCCACTCCAGCAGCCATAACAGCAGGGTCCAAGTGGCAGAGGTGTTCTAAACGCCCATCCCTCCCAGCTCTCCCCCTGTGAGGCAGGAGCAACAACAACAACAGCAGCAGCAGCAATGGCCATGGCACTGGGACCCAGAGGCCAGCGGTGGCATCTATAAAAGCCACCCTCCTCCTCCACTTCGCTCCTGGCATCCCACCACTACCACCACCCACTCCAGCAGCCACAGCAGCAGGGGCCAAGTGGCGGAGGCATTCTAGATGCCCACCCCTCCCAGCTCTTCTCCGGTGAGGCAAGAGCAACAACAACAGCAGCAGCAGCAGCAGCAACAGCCACAGCGTTGGGTGTTACCCATCATTGTTACCTTTGATAATGGTGTAACTGGGTGGTTGTCCAGGCAACAGTGGAGACGGGGGTGTTAGGGGGTACGGCCATAGTTTTTGAACCGATTTATGGGCAGTGTCTATTTATTTACTGTTTATAGGAATTATTGCTAGTTTTATACCAGGAGAACTAATTATTAGTCCTGGTAGGTGTTCTGTTGCCAAATAAGTTTCTGCAAGTTATAGTGAAGGAAGTAATTAAGATGGTGATGACTAGGAAAGATTACAAGAAGTTGAGAATTGATCCCCTTGTAGAACAGGCTCCCAAGAAGGATAGAGGACAGTTAAATATTAGTCATTTTTATGCTCAAAGTAAGCATGAATTACTTGATAGTTGTTCTGGATCTAAAATTCAGCTTAATTATAATGAAGTTAACGATGCAACTTCCCCTAATGTTGTATCAGTGATGGACTGGTCATTGGATAATATAGGTTCTTGTGAGCCTATCCTTAGAAGCTCTTCTCTTCCAAATCTTGCTCTTGAGCTAGCTAATGCTGAGCCAGCTAAATCATTTGATGTTAAATGTCAAAATTTGCTATCCTTTAGATTTGCTAATCTTTCCAACGATGTAACAAAACAGACACCCAAATGTGATTCGAGACAAATAGACTTAATACTTGGAAGTGACATTAGATTAGGAATGTTAATAAAAAGTAGAAGACCAGGAGTGGATTTCCACACTAGCAGAAGACATAGTAACAATCAAAATGTTTATGACTGAATGCAATACCTTGTTGACCACCTTAGTGAATATGCATCTACAATACAATCCCTTGACTGTAAATCAACAACAAGAAAAAGTTAAGACAGATAACATTCAACCACCCCAATTAACCTCTACCCTACAGAAAGTTGAATGCTGCCAAATGAACTGTCCAACCAAGAGAATTTTATGGAAGAAAGGAAGGAAATAGATGGGAATTACAGAACATCTCATACAGTAGAAAAGTATCCCAACCTGCCAAAATATAAGAACTGCTCGGTTAAGGAAAAACCCAAAGTTAATGAAATTACCTTTCTAAATGCTTCCTCTGTTATTTCCTCAAACCACACTAAAATGCCAGAAATGAAGCCTACTGAGAAACATATAAGATTCTCTTCCTGTATGATGAAGAAAAAGACCGTAACAAATGATGTAAACCAAAAAAAAAAAAAGGAAACTAGTTCTCTTGCAGCATAAATTAACAATGTCTAACTTTCCTGAACCTGCAGGTTTACTTACTCAAACTGAACAAAAACTACATTTTTTGTCCTTTCTAAAAGAAATTTGTCCCTATCAGATTACCTTCGAGGATATCTCTTACATAAAATGCTTATATTATAATAATATAAGAGCACGTGCAATAATCACATTTAGATAACCAAAGTTTGCTACTGTGTTGTACAGATATAAATTTACATTTGCAGCCAAGGATATATTAGTCTCGAGATTCTTCATTAATATAGCGCTGCCACAGCCATTTCTTCAGTTTTCATCATGTTTTCCCAAACCAATTTCCACCAAAAACTGGGACACAAGAAATCAATCATCAGTGGAAGCTAGGAATCCAGTTTCAGCTGCTCTAAATGTTAGTGGTAAATGTGACCCTATGAACGATTTTCATTCAAGGACATTACCTAACCTCCCCTTTTTGGAAGAAGAAAAATGCTTAATTGATACTTTTTTGGCATTGTCTTACACTCCTCAGAATGAAATTCTTGTTAGACTAGAAGGCTTGAGACAGCATTTGATAAGTAGTCGAACACTGAAAAAAACCTATTGCAAATGAAACACATGAAAGGAAGACCAACGATATGGTTATGGCTGAAGGAAACCCTCGGATATGGACGGAAATGAGGTACTTGGAAGATTCAGAAAATGGCCTATTACAGCAAGATGCCATTCAAATTGATAGGCCATTAAGTACATGTGATCTTGTATCTACAAACGTTGGTGGTGTTTTTCCAACTTTAGAAATTATTGAGGAGATAGCAACTAGTTCTTGTGATGCCCACTTAAATCCAGAAATTATAGAGGAAATAACAGTGATTCCATGTACCTCTCATAATTCACAACCTACAAAAGTGTCACTTACTCCAGCTGTTACCAAACTGCAAGATCTGACACATGATACAGCAGAGAATTTATGACTCCAGACAATATCTAGATTAGGAAAATTAAAACTCCTGTCTTGGAATATCACTGGCTGGAGAAGAAATATGTGTGATCCATCCTTTCTGCAATTTATTGCTTGCTTTGATATAATTCTACTCCAGGAAACTTGGCTTAGAGAAGATTTATCTATAAATGGATACAGCATATTCCCTTGAAGCGCGTGTCCCTCAACATGGTGGCCATCCTAGTGGAGGCCTGTTGATACTGGTTTCCACCAACCTTAAACACTCTGAATCTTCTAGTGTTCCTCTGACTCACCTGGCTATAACTTTACTTATCAAATTTAGTTCCATCTGGTTATTGGTTATAAATGTATACATCCTTCCTTTACATCATTAAAAAACATTAAAAGAGACTTGAGACAAATTGGAACAATATATAGTTAAATTAACAGCCCTATACCCTAATGCCTACATGATACTAGCAGGGGACTGCAACACAAGAATTGGATCTAATGAAGTAGATTTATATTATCATTTTCATCTGCTACAATCCAAGGCTAACCCAGGTATGGAGTTGCCAACTACACAATCTAAGGATAAGGGATTTAATAAGGCTGGTCTCTATTTTCCCCAAATGATAAACAATCTGAATTTAGTTGTTGTGAATGGCTCAATTGATGGAGATATTGAGGGTGAATATACATTTATAACAAACTGTGGGTCTTCCACAATTGATTACTTTGTTGTCTCATATGACTTGATGCCTTTGTTGTCCAGAGGTGTGGTAGAACAAAAAGTAGAAAGTGACCATTTACCAGTAACATTAACTTTAAATTGTGTTACTCAGGTAGACTACACGGAACAAACTGAGTTACCAATGGGGAATCTAGACGTGCAATCCCATGGCACCAAATGGACTTTAAAAATGGAAAATACTATAAGTGCTTCATTGAACACAGAAGTTTGTCTTACTGTACGTAACACTTTATTAACAACAAAATCTTCCAATATAATTTTTGAATCCTTTCAAAATCTAATTACACCAATCAAGTCTTTGTTATGTCAACCAACATCCTCTAGAAAAATTAAAACTTCTTATAGATCTAAAAGTTAGTTTGACCAAGATTGTATAAATTTGAAACAAAACTTCTTGAGACATACAGAGAATTCAGAAATGGAAATATGTAAACACCTCCATGTGAATGGTATGAATTAAAGAAAAGCTATAAAAGACTGATTAAATCCAAGAAAATACAATCCCAAAAAGATTCTTGGGCTGGCTTAATCAAAGCTGCAAGAGACAAGGACCCAGCCATATTCTGGAAATTGGTATCTAGAGGTTGGCCAAATAATATAAATTACTACATCTCCACCTCTAGTTGTGAACGATACTTTCTGAAACTGTATGATCAACCTCAGGCTTGTCGTCATCTTTACAACTATGATGAAAATCTACCAAATTGGCCCCCTGTCTCTGTCCAGGAGACTAAAAATCTGATTATCAGATTAAAAATAGGAAAAACTCCTGGAAATGACAACATCCCAGGTGAGGTACTTAAACTCAATAAAGGGCCTAAGCAGATGGCACAAAGCACCATCTTCAGGGCAAGGAAGGGGAGGGGCAGCCACACGCTGGGAGCCCAAACCCCTTCCCAAAGACGTCGTCGGAGCGCTGGACCCTCCGCATGTCCGGCGCTCTGAGGATGCCTATCCGCTGCAGTGTCCACACATGCTGTGGCAGAAAAGGTGCCAAAGGTGCGTCAGCAGCCTTTTGTGGCACACCTTTGGCTATTCGTGGAAGGAGTGCTATTTTAGCGCTCCTTCCTGGGGCGGTGAAGCTGCGCTGCGGGACCAAGGAATGCGGATACCTCAGCCCTGATCCGCAGCTTCCTGGGGCGGTCCCGTGCTGCCTTTCTGCTTCCCCCCATAGACTAGTGGGCTCCTGTTCTAACTGCCTTATTCTCAACTATTGATCATACAACATCTATTCCTGATGACTGGGGACTGGTTATAATTGTCCCAATTTACAAGAAAGGTGATAAATCTGACCTTGGCAGCTACAGGCCTATCAGCTTGTTGAACATCATAAGTAAGCTTTATGTGTTACATCTGCTGGACAAACTACAAGACTGGCTGGTTGAAGAAGATATTATCAAGGATGAACAAGCCGGCTTCAGAAACAACCACTCTGCTATTGATCATGCTTTGGTTCTCCGTCATATAACTGAAAAATATGCATCTTTAGATAAGGGAGCTTTGTATACTGCTTTTGTAGACTTCAAGTCAGCTTTCGATTTTGTCCCAAGAAAAAAACTCTGGGGGAAGACGATTGCTGACTTTAATTCATAGACGATTGATAGATGATTGCTGACTTTAATTCGTAAACTTCACAAGAATACTCGGCTAGCCATACGATGCAACAGGCAAGGTAATTTAACCAACCCCATTTTGACTTCCAATGGAGTAAGACAAGGCTGTGATTAGCACCAACTCTCTTTAATTTTTACATCAATTTTGTGATTACATCTTTGTCAGAAATACCATCACATCATCCTTCACTTTCAAAAAGACCCTTATCAATTTTATTATATGCCGATGATGTTGTCCTTATGTTACTCACTAGAGTGGGGTTAAATAGGCTTTTGAAAGCCGTTGTTACCCACTGTGTGAATGACTCATTGAAGATCAATTATGATAAGACCAAAATAATGATATTTTCAAAGAGACAAATTTGGCATAAATGGAAAATTGATAACAACTGCATTGAACAAATATCATCTTATAAATATTTTGAATATTTTTCCATGAAAGGAACTCTGTTAATTTACACCAGAAGAATGTGATATCAAATGTACAAAGAAGTACCAAGGTGCTTTGCACCTTTTTCTATAACAAGGGGGGGTCAATTTGTCCCTGCAGCAATACAAGTCCTTGAAGCCAAAATTCTTGCTCAGCTCCTGTATGGTTCAGAGATTTATTCATTTAGTAATTTTGTTCCATTTGAAGCTTTCCAAACTAAGTTCTTGAGATTGATTCTTGGAGTCCCAAATTGTGTACCAAATGTTATTCTTAATCTGGAAACTGGTTTGTTATGTGTGGAGACCCGCATTTGGATCCATAAATTCAATCTATGGCTCAAAATCCTCCTTAATCCAGTGGGTTTGGTACCGTTAATCCTAACGGACTCCTTTTCACGACTTGGAAGAAATCTTTAAACACAAAAATTGTTTCTATTGGGTTCTCAATGATCCATGTACTTCTAATGGGATATAATAAAGCAAAAACTGCCATTACTCAATGACTTAAAGATATAGATCTACAAAATCATAAAAATCAATCAACCCTATATCCCATAATCCAGGAAACTAGCAGAATATTCCTCTGTGCAAAATATTTTGATATATTCAATATTCCTAAATTTAGATGAGCATTTATGCTTGTGAGATTGAATATTCTTCCATCAGCCGTTATTGAAAGAAGATAAAAGAAAATACCTTATCATTGTCATTTCTGTCCTTGTGGATCAGAGGAAGCTGAGTCAATTGCACATGCTTTTCTTTGCTGTTTCCTATACCTAGAAGCCTGTTCCACATACATATTGCCACTTCAATGTCTGCCTGGCAGATATGAAAATTTTTATATAAATTACCTCCTCTCAGATTGCAAGGAACAAATTACTGTGAATGTTGCTAAGTTTCTCACTGCTGCAATTGTCTCTCATAAAAATTTTCTGAAACAAATGTCCTTAGATTTGCTGCCTTATCTCTGTGTGATCCCATGTTGTATTATACTATTTTAATTGTTTTATTCTGTATTTGATTGTGATCTCTCGTGTTAGAAAGTTATATACTATACATGTTCTTCCTTTTTGTATATTATGTAGTCTGGTAATCTGGACTTGTCTTTTTTTTTTTAATATATATTAAATATATAGGCAATATATATAGTGGGCAATTTTTGGCCCTATTTTATAGTTGATTGTGCAATTATATTCTTAATGCTCACCTACTACCAATTTGGATCCAGATGATGGTTTGACAATAGTCCTCTTGAATAGAAAACCTTAAGATAACAGCATATATTTCGGCCTTGGATCAATTTTGAATTGATGAAAAATTGTGAAAAGAGAAAATTAACTCTCTACTCAAACTAATAATTAATTAATTAATTAACTAAAACTCCCCTATTATTTTTTGGGAGACAGGATCATTATCTTATCAATTGATATAAGAGATTAAAACTTTTGTATTTTGTAACCATATTATTTTATAAATATTTATAACTATCTCATTTTAAAAATTACTTAAACTTATCTCTGATTTTAGTTGCAATCAGATATTTATATGGTTATTGTTTAACTGTATAACCTGGATAATTTGGAGGGCGGGAAAGGATTGTCTGTGGAAACTTGTCTGCTCATACAGAGGTGTACTATATAATGCTCTATTGTGTAGTTTTTGAGTTATATCTTTGTTTTATTTCTTGTGCTGGCCAATGGGCTGTAATAAAGATTGTAAATTGTTGTTTCAGATTTTGGAGCATTTCTTATTTTTGGATTTCAGATAAGAGAGACTCAACCACTAGTTACACCACAAGCTACTCCTGCATTGTGGAGTGCTTTTGTGGCTTTGAATTCTTAGTATCCTCCTTACATGACCTTTTGTCTTCAAGTATCTTCCCCAGCTGATGCTTTCATTGCTGCTGGCAGTCTATACCCATATGTTTCTTGTTCTTTTGGTGGACATCTCTTTTCAGAAGTTATTGGGAGGTGAATTCATAAACATCTTCCCTCTGCTCTTTCAAGAACTTGAGGTGAAGTCTACAGAAAAAGTGATTACAAACAGATTTTTAAAACAGTGGATTGGAATTGGGCCAGTTGATTGGTGGCCTATGCTGTATACATGTGGGCAATGGGTGCAACAAACCCCAGCCATCCCTGCTTTCATAAGTTACTTGGATGTAAGACAAGTAATGCTGGCTTCATTATAATGAAAGCTTTTGTATGAGAATAGTGCAGGATTTATCTATTCTGTGGAACAGGGAGCACCAGATTTATTGATAAATTATCTTGTTAACTCACTCAAGTCAGAGACATTGCTGTGACAGTCTTTTTGTTTCACAGTTTAAGCAATCACTCTCTCACTTGGTTAGCAGGGGCTCAACGGGTTCAGTCCTTTCTACTCTGCTAGGAATTTAATCATAAATGTAGATGTGTTTGCTGCCTGAACAGTTATAGATATGATTCATGAACTGGGCCCCGCTCAAGCATTAATTGCCCAAGGTTAGAGAAGGAAAATCTGGATTCAGAAACTCTTCCTATATTTTTAAAAAATTTGGTCACAGGGATTTAGGGATCCATCTACATATTTCTATATACTTCTATGTGATATGAGAATAGTCCATGTTATTAATGCTCACACATCAATTTGCTCCAGAACCCTGACATTATGAAAGCTTTTGGCCCAATAATCTGTTCAATGTAAAGAATATTGCAAGCCTGGAAAAGGAGATTTCCAGTTTTTTCTCTCATTTCCAGGTGAACCATTTTAATATTTTAGTGCTAAAATGCAATTCCAGTAAGCAGGTCACACAGTCACACATGTAGAACATTGATGCTTAGAGGTTCAATTTCCTCTGCTCCATAGAATATATATTTTTGTGTGCTTCAACAATGTGTTTTCCCCACAAAATACAATTTTTCTGTGCATCTCCATTTTAAATACACATTTTTGCAGCTTTCCTCATGTACACATTGTAGTTACCTTCCCATAATATACAGTTTTGTATGTATTTTTAGCTGAGAGCTCCCGGCAAATTCAGAAAAGCACACATTCTGAAAGATAATGATGTTCTGATCTGTGCATTAGTCTTGGAAGTGTGAATTGGGGCAATTCACTTAAAAATGCAGATTGAACAGAATTCTTTCCATTCCTAACTGTAGTGTATCATGTAACCTCTTTAATATACCACTAGACTTTTTGTCCATTTGTCTAGAGATGCTATGCAATGTATTTTCCTGTTTTATTTTCTGGCTCCCAGAGATTACAAAGCAACCTTCCTTTTCTCTATTTAGATGAGGCAGTTTAAATGCAAATAGTCAGAACAACTTTCAGTTATGTTTATGAACAATGTCATTAAAATATGCATGAGCTTACTGATACATATATTTCTAAAATATTTTGTTTTAGTGAGTTTCCAAAATTCAACAAATGCCAAAAAGCATGTTTTTGTTTGTTTGTTTATTGTGCTCTTGGACCACATTTCTACCAAGAGAATGGATTTGATTTAAACCAGAACAAGGCTTTGATATTCAATAGTATATATTTCATTATCAATATATGAAGCATGTAATAACATACAGATGTAGAGCAGAATGTGCTGAATTGACTCTGCATTTTAATAAGGCACATCTATCTAAATCAAGGGTTTATTGCTCTAACTGACAGTTATAGGCAGGATGATGAGGTGTGTGGTCTGCTGTAGGAAGGTTACATCTGCATTTAGGGGTTACTGATACACTGAAGTGAAAAGATGTGGGTCTGGTTGGGTGGGGTTCTTCAAGGCAATGATTCTTCATAGCTTGATGGTTGGGATGGTTAACATGATTTCTTTTAATCTTATAGAATATCCTCTTATATATAAAAAGCATAAGGCACCATGGGCCTCATGCTGGGAGAAAACCAACATATAATTTTTTTAAAAAAATTGTTTTTTGCTGACTCTCAGACCTCCATAATGCTTTCTCTTTTTCCTGAGTTCACATATTACATCTAATAAAGGTACAGCCTCTCTGTGTTTTGATCTGTACATGACTACAGTTTTCATATCCAGATGCTTGTCTGTTTTCATATACATAACTTTCAACATGTGCACATCATACCTAGATTACTAATCTATGCCCTGGTACAATTATTCATATACAATGGCAGATGCCTGTACACATTAAGGGTTTTCTGAGATGATATTTCTTTCCCTGCATTCAAACTTCTGGATTAAGAATAGCAGAAATAATTTTGGAGTCTTGTGTAAATTTGAAAATTTTTCATCAAAATGCTGCTGGTACTCTACAGAGGAGTAAGCTGTAGCCTGTTCTTTGGGGCTTGCATCGGACTACATCCTCTGGTAGTACCTAAATGATTATAAATATGAACTGTGTACATATTTTTTAAAAATCTACCCACCAAAAACACTGCTATAACATTTTGAAAATGGAATAAAAAGGTTAATGAAAGTCCTTTTCAACAAAAGGAAGTGGAAATAGATAATAAGGGAATAGGAACAATTTAAAAAGCTATATGAATTATATTTCAAAACAAAACAAAATGGCCAGAGTGTAGTTCAGTCAATGAGTTATCTGCTCAGAGTCTAAGGATGTTTGTCTGGATCCTGTCCTCTGGGGTATTAGCTACTCCTCCTAATTGCCCAAATTAGGAGGAGTAGCTAATACCCCAGAGGACAGGATCAAAAT
>JAIPUX010001232.1:91124746-91137572 GCA_020142125.1 Phrynosoma platyrhinos | reverse complement strand
CTCTTCCAACTCTATGATTCTATGATTCTATGATTCTATGTCTGCTTTGTAGATCCAGCTGAAATGCAGTTGTAGGACTCCTCCTGCCACTCTGTCCTCTAAGCTGCAACTAAATGAAGGCTCTGTTGAAGATATTAGCTACAGTTCTGTCCTACGTTGTCCTCCTTTTGGTACTTATTTTCGCGCATACTCCCTATGCCCTTCTTAGGCTGCTGCCACATTGCAGAATTAAAGCAGTTTGACACTGCTTTAACTGTCATGACTCCATCTTATGGAATTTTGGGGTTTGTGGTTTGTTGCAGCACCAGAGTTCTCTGGCAGAGAAGGCTAAATATTTTACAAAGAAGTTTCCAACTGCCATCATCCTATCCCCAGAGGGAGAGAAGGGGCAGGCAAAGCTCCACCATGCCTGGCCCAGAAACAGAAGGGTCCTTCCTCCATTCCAAATGCTACTGCCCTGGCCTCAGAGGGAGAAAAGAACCACTGGAATTGATCCCCTTTCTCACTAAGGACTAAAACAGATGGGCCAAAAGGGGCACTGTCATGCTGCGTTGGGATATGGTGTTTATATGACACATGTACCGAAGGCAGCCTGAAGCCACTTTGATGCTGCCCTAAAGATAAAGAGCTGACTTGAAAAAGTGTGGGAGGGGGAAATCAGAAGTTTTCAGAGGTTTAAAACAGTGGCACTGGGGAGGATTGGGGCCACCTGTGTGTGGTTGCCATAACACTGTGGCACTGGAGTGGCCCCAGTCTTGGATGGTCTGCTTTACCCCTTAGATTCCCTCTTCTTTTGTGTCATTTCTTTGTTAGATTATAAGCCTGAGGGCAGGGAACTGCCTAATGAACAATCTGCCTAATGAACAATTTGGCAGAAGAGTGGAGTATAGAAACTCTGAATGAATGAATGAAAGAAAGTGTCAAACACCATTAATTCTGAAGTATAGATGCTAGCTGACCTTGGAAAAAAGGCCTATCCTTTATTAATGTCTGAAAAATGTGGCAACCTTTTTTTGGGGGGGGAGGGTAATTTCACCAAGGCTCACATCTGCTTTCAGCAGCTCAGCTATTCACACAGACACATATGTGTTCAGTCTACCTGGCATAGTTGTACATTTGATTTGTACTCTGGGTTTTAATGAATTCCTGTACCTGGGTACAAATCAGGAATTAGTATAGAAATTGCATTCACAGTGAATATGTGAACACCTCTATAGACTAATATGCTTATATGCAGATTTCCTTAGCAATGAGGATATTTATATTGCTTTAACTGAATCTTAAAGCCTCCTGTTTGGAATATTTCTGCTGTACAGTCATAGACTGTATTTCCTCCTTATTAAATCCTTTGAGTTTATATAGTACATTAACTGATTTGGTCAATGTACAATCAACCAATCAACCAGTATCCACAGATTCTGCATCCATGGATTCAACCAGCCATAGCTTTTTTTAAAGAATCCAAAAAGCAAACTTTGATTTTCCCATTTTTTATAACAAACAACATTTTGCTACACCATTGTATATACTAGAACAGGGGTAGGCAACCTTTCCCCTTTAAGGGCCGAGGGACTTCAGCTCCCAGAAGCCTCAGCCATGTTGGCCAATAGTCCCATGTTGGCCAATAGCTCCTGGGATTCTGGGAGCTGAAGTCCCTCAGCTCTTAAAGGGGAAAGGTTGCCTACCCCTGTACTAGAACCTGAGTATCCACAGATTTTGGTATCCATGGTGTGTGTGTGTATGTGTGTGTTGGTTCCTGCAGATACCAAGGGCTCACTGTATAAAGAATTCAACAACTACATGAAATGTTGTGTCTGCCTTTACAAAGACATAAAACAAACAATTGTTTCTATCAGGGGTAGGCAACCTGTCCCCTTTAAGGGCCGAGGAACTTCAGCTCCCAGAATCCCTGGAGCTATTGGCCAACATGGGACTATTGGCCAACATGGCTGAGGCTTCTGGGAGCTGAAGTCCCTCGGCCCTTAAAGGGGACAGGTTGCCCACCCCTGGATAAATCAGGTTAAACTTTATTGGAAGGGTGTAGCTTATATTTCTCAGATTGTTAATTCATGTCTTTATAGTCAGTCAGGATACAGTCAGAGGATGTTTTATTAAGCCAGTGGTTTCCAAACTTTGATCCTCCAGATATTTTGGACTTTGGATTTTGGCTCCCAGAATTCCTAACTGTTGGCCAAACTGGCTGGGTCTTCTGAGAACTGAAACCCAAAATACCTGGAGGACCAAAGTTTGGGAACAACTGTATTAACTCATTTTACATGTGTTAGGACCTTTTCAGTTAATATTTTATTCAGTTAATATTTTAGGGTTTTAGGGTTACACAACTGCAATAATGCCCTTACACACTGAGTATTAGATTATAAATGTTGACTAATTTTTGATACATATCTTGTACTCATTGTTTCTCTGTTTACTCAGAAAGTCACAGAATGTTTATTAGTCCTTCTAATTCATGGAGAGTGAATATAAGAAAAAATAGATTTAAAAAATATTTAAATTAAATCAATATTTATCAGGGACAGCAGTCTGCTACACTAATGTTAAAAAGTGAGAACCAAGACATAATCTTGTAAATGCAATTTAAGGGCTTAGCTGGGCACAGAGGGAATTGCCAGACCCATGGCAGGGAAAGGGGAAAGTTAAAATGCATTTCTTATGTCTGCCTCCTCTCCTAGAGCTGTCATATGATTAACATTGTACCTTTTGTTATTTTTGTTGGTGGTGATGGTTTTGGCCCTGAGGACCATAAACTCTGGTGCAGCAAAGCCTATTTTCCCTTCCATTTGGGATGAAAAAGATGATAAACATTTATCACTTTTTTGCATGTAGTGGAGCAACAAATTGACTTGTTTAAGATACTTATCTCTTAGAGTGCTATTTTTCAGTGCCATATTATTCTCTTTATGCCCTGGTGGCAAATAATGTGCATTTTCCAGAGGCCAAAGTGCTGCTTTTGATTGCACTCTGTGGAGCCATCTGTCAGTCATTCAATGCTAGGTCATTCAAGCCCAGAAGGCCTTGTGATTTTCTCTTCTTTTCACTGCCCTTCAGAACCTCGGGTTGGTTCATGCCATGTTGACATAATTCTGATTATTTTCTGGCATCATTTGCCATCCCCCTTGTTCTTTTCTGTTACTTTAACTGCTGCAACATTTGTCCAGAAATATTTTGAAAAACATTACTACTGGTAATATTTTCAATGCTCAAATAGACTCTGCTATTCTCTATTCATATGCTATATTATTTATGTTATATTAATTATTATACTTGCACACTGCCCTATATCCAAATTCCTCAGGGTAGTTTATAGTTTCATTAAAATATGAGACATAAGCACAACATAGCACAAGAAAACAAAGGGTTAAAAGCAGTGCAACACACAAGAATGCCCCCTGCAAAACAATAAGAGTGTGAAGGGTTAAAAGTGCTAAAATAATTCTTAAAATACTGGACATTTTTCACTGGGTGTCAAATGATGTTTGTATCAGGCAAGCTTTTCCAAGGAGGGCATTCCACCCATGGAATGCCACTGCTGAAGAGGCCCTCTCTCCTTCAGCTATCCATCTTTGTATGAAGTTAAAGCCTTCAATAGAAAGGCACATGCACAAATTCCTTTACATTTCTACATCTCCAAGGAGCCCAGCTGCTGCTGTTGGCACCTTTCATCAGTTCATTTTTTTAATATAACACAATGCTCCATTCTCATGCAAGAAAACCACTAGCTTAAGTCTAACTGAACCAAATAACAATATAGTTGCCCCTCCAATTTAGCGGACTTCGAGTCTGTGTCTCTTACCCACTTGTGGGGGGCAAATGGAGGGGATCAAAATGGGCTGTGTGCCAGCAGCATGTGCCTGAGGATGCCCATGGACATCCGCAGGTGTGCACCACCATTCAAGCCAATAGGGCTTGAATATTGGTGGTTTTCCATATTTGTGGGGTGGGTGGGTGGTCTGGAATGGATCCCCTGCGAAAATGGAGGGGCAACTGTATATGAATGTAAGAGTCAGATTTCGGGCACATCTCTAAAGGATCATTCTGTCCCTTTAAACATACTTTGGGGGGAAAACTACAGCCAATTCACACATTATAATTTTAAAATGCATGCTGTTTTAACCCAAAGCTTGATTTACTCATGAACCAGCTCTGAAGACAGTCAAATATGGACTGAGTCAGTAGTGTGGGAAAAAGTATTGGATATAATGGTGGTTCAGAAGCTAAATTAAAGCAAAGAAAAGCTTATAAATACATTGCTGTTGCCGCAGTGGTGCCAAAACTATGAGAGACATGGCCAAGAGCCCAAAATTTCTCCATGTATGTGCATACCTTTTTTGTTGTAATTCCACCATTGAGTCAATCTCAACCCATGGTGACCCTGTAGATGAGACTCCCTGTCTTGGACTGCTCTGCTCAGTTCCTGCAAATTCATACCTGTGACCTTGCCCAGATATAAATGCCATGGCTGAGCCTCAAAGCTGGAGATTTTAGGGATGGGTGGATTCAAAATTAATTTATTCATTTTTTTCCTGTGCAGGTATATACATTTATTTAAACAAACAAAAAGATATTGTGTATTCTATTGTTACATTAGCAATCAGATTTTTTTAAAGTGGTGTATTTTTTCAATAGCACCAACTTTTGTTTCTAATGCTGATACCCAGAAAATGCCTGAACATCATTTTCATAATTGCTTTTTCTTTTCCTGTTTACCATATCTACTTGACTATAAGTCAACCTCATGTATAAGTCAAGGGCAGGTTTTGGGGCCAAAATTATGGATTTTGATATGACCCGTGGATAAGTCAAGTAAAACTTAGGGGCATGCAACAAAGGATCTAAATGATGAAGCAAATGAAAATGATGCCAAAAAGCCTACAAAATTGTGGCAGGCATAACTGTTTGTGCTCCTCCTGAAAGCTGGATGGATGAGAGAGTAGAGGGGAGTCATTGCTTCAAGGGCACATTACACTTTTGCCCATCACCAGGGGATGGTTCCCTTTTCTATGAGTTGAAGTACAGTATTTACATTGACCCGTGGATAAGTCGACCCAGGTTTTTGGAGTCATTTTTTTGACTAAAATTTCTAGACTTATACATGAGTATATACAGTAGTTTAAACTGTAAGAAAAGAGAATGAACAAGTGCACAAAATAAACTTTTTACAAACCACACACACTATATTGCAAGAAACTATATATATATATATATATATATATATATATGTCATGATTAATATGAAGATGTTGACCAAACACAACACACAGAGACATACTCAACAATGGTGGAAATCGTGAGTGTAGAAACAGCCACAGTAAGTTACCTTCCCCTGCTCCAATGGTTTGGAAGTAAAGGAGGAAGCGATAAAAAGTGTAAGTTAAGTTCACAGATAGAAATTAATAATTAAGTTTGCAAATAGTTAAGGTCATATTTAGGTTCACAGAGAGAAATGTGTAAACTTCTTTATATCTGTAATGCTGTGCACAAGTTGAAAAATTCAGCTCAGCCGAAATGCTGTCCTATGCCTGTGCTAGCTACTCTGCATGCAGCAATGTAACATTTTCAATTGCATGACAGCAGATAGATTGAAATTTGCAGACAATCTGTACTGTCATCTTGCCTTGTGACAATTTATCCTGCCTGTGTGTTCATCATATATGCTTTAAAATATAAGTTTCAATACAAAACTACTTTCATTAATGGAATAGTTGTAGTGGGGGTTGTAACACTAAACTTGGTCATCTTGCTTAACAAACTTGACTATGAACTGCTCCAGTTTCATTTCATATGACACTGAAGGTTTTTCAGTTTACAGAGGCAAACTCACTCCCCTTACAATCCTCCAATCACCCAAGACTTGCTATAGAAGACTAGAACATCATCTGGGCCCAATTGAGCTGTCAACAACTATAACAAATGAATTGTCCAAAATGTGTTTACAAATTAGTCATTTACTGATAAGAGTCGATGTAAAATATCTCAGTTTTATGAAATACTGTTAAAATTCGATCTGGAAGAGGAGGTAATTAAAGAAAATATGTTAAAGTGGGTGCAAGATCTGAAGGAGGTTATTCCTTTGCAGGAATGAGAGAGAACATGGTCACAAAGATTGAAATATTCGCTATGTTATGATTTGCAGGAAAACTGGCATAAAATGCAGCTGCATTAGTACCTAACACCTACTAAGTTAGCCAAAATGCAGAAGAACATTAGCAAAACTTGTTGGCAATGTCTCAAAAAAGAAGGTACTTTTGTCCATATGTGGTGGCATTGTAAGTTTGCCAGAAAATATTGGAAAAAAGTCCATAACATGACCAGGAAAACAGTCCCAACTGTAGTTCAGATGGATCCAAAGCTTTACTTATTAGGGATGTATGACGAAAAGCAGGTTGGAACTCAGTATGGTAAACTCTTATTCTACATTACTACTGCTGCTAGAATGGTTCTGGCAGCCAGATGAAAAAGTCAAATTCTGCCGGAGGTGAGAGATTGGTTATATAAGTTAGTTGACTGTATCTGTGCAGACAAATTAACACAATTGATACGAGGTAAATGTTGGGACAAGCAAAAAAAGATTTGGGAGCCATTGGTAAAGGCTCTGGAGTTTAACGACTATAAAGATTTGGTGACAAAGCTACTTAATTAAGATAAATTTATAGTCATTCTTGCTCATAGTAGGTTAATCTAGGATGCCCACTATCTTTTTTTTTCCTGTTGAGTTTTCCTTTTAAGGAAATCATGTATATATTATTTTTGAGATGTAGAAATGTTAATAGGCAAAAATAAGACCCTTTCCGATGCTCAGGAAGTTTCTTTTCTTTGTGTTTTTTTGTTTTTCTTTTTGTTTGTTTTTTTCTATATATATCTTATGTTTTTTTTGGCATTTAAATTTTTGTAAATTTCGTATGTGTGTGTATTTATGTATTTATATATGTATGTGTATGTTTGTGTAATTATCAATGTAATGTATTATATGGGGGGGGGAACAAATTAGTCATTTACATGTATAACTAGAGTGCCAGAATTGGCCTTATGGTTCTCTTTTGCATTTGATAGAATGCAAAATTTTAAGTTTTTAAGGTTGGAAAGAATATTCAAAAATATGTTCAAAATAATACAATATAGTTTTTGAGTGTCAGGAAAACTGAGGAGGCGAATTCTCACAGGACCGTATCACATGAGGGAAATCCCATGCAGAAACAGGATTTAAAAGGTGGGGAAAACCCACAAAAGCAGGTTGATTTTCATACATATCGCTGTTAAAGTGTGGTTAACCCAAATGGAAAGTGGACAAAATCTGCTCCTTTATACTTTTGGGATTTTCCGAAAGTAAAAAGAAGCAGCTTTTAACTACTTTCCATTCATGTTAACCACACTTTAACAGCAATGTCATCTGAAAATCTACTCGCTTTTGTGGGTTTTTTCTATTTTAAACACTATTTCTGCACAGGATTTCCCCCATGTGATAAAGTCCACTGTTTAGGACTTATCATGAGTGAAACATTCACCAGGGAATTGTATTTGTGTAGAATAACATTTCTGCACAGAAAACAAGTTTGTTAGCCAAGAAAAAGTTAATTGGGTATTCCTGCATGGCATGGGATTGGACAGATGGTCTTTGGAGTCTCTTCTAACTCTGATTCTGGGGGTGGGAGAAACAGAAAATACTGTTTTTGGCATAGAAAATGCTCTTTTCTCAGGGAAACACCCACATGTGTAGTTTAGTTTAGTTTAGTTTTGCACAAAAGTTCTGAGCTGCAAATAGTTTTCAACAACTTTCTCGCAGCAAGAAGCAAATGGTAGAATTATTCCTTTTGGCCTGAGAGAACAAAATTTACAAAGATTTATATCCCTATGATTTCTTAGAATGTGTGATTTCTTGAGATTTGTAGAAATTATCTCCCCTTACATTATAGTACAATGTGATATGAAAATTACAATGTGCTGCATTGTCACTCTGTACATTTATACATGTTATCTACAACAGGCTCAGCATCTCTTGTGTGGACTGATGAGGGAACTGATGTTGGCTAAATCAGAAGAGGGATAAATGGGTGAACTTCAATAGACTGACAAGCTTTCTAATTTCAAATTATTTAAAATAGTAAGAACAGAATAATCTAATCCTTTCCCACAATATATTATTGAAATGGGGGGGGGGGGGAAACCAAACAAACAAACCTTGGGATAACTAGGAATGAGCTTTTTAATTTTTTGCTCAAAATGACTATGAATTTAGTTTAAGTGAAACACATTCTTAAAACATATTTGACTGAAAACATTTGGGGCTCAGAATTATTTAATTCTAAATGCAGACCTTTTGCTCCAGATTCCAGTGGGGTTCTACACCAGCATGGTGTAATGGTTTGAGATTACATCTTTGGAGACCAGGGTTCATTTCAATTGAGTGTTATATTTTTAATTGTTTTATTGTAATATGTTTTTAGAATTGCATTTGTGAGCCACCTTGGGTCCCTTTTGAGAGAAAGGCAGGATATATCAAATAAATAAATAATAACTAAATAAATTCCGAGCTTGGATATGAAACCCACTGGGTGACCTTGGGTAGGTCATATGCTCTCAGCCTCAGGGAAAGGCAATAGCAAACCTCCTCTGAACAAATCTTGCCAGGAATACCACATGGTAGATTTGTCTTAGGGTTGCCATAAGTTAGAAATGACTTGAAGGAACACAACAACAATAACAACAAAAAGCAATAAACTGAAAGCAATTCCATGATCTCTCTTATACTCCTTTCAAAAACATTTTTGTAACATTCAAAGCTTGACTCTGTATGAGAGAAGAAGAGTCCTGACATTCTAGAAACAATTACTAAATGCCCTCACTTCCATTTTAAGCCCTTATTTTGCTGTATATTTCACGGAGATTTGAGGCACATTGTGAATTAATGTTGCCACTGTTCTGTCTCCTGTGAGGCTTCTTCCAAACTGCTCATTTCTTTAAGTTTTAAAGAGGCACCATTGACACCATTCTCCCAGGAGGCCATTTCAAACAGACTTGATGGAGCAGAGGGCAGTACAACATCTGTTTTCTTTATTCTCTTGACTGCATGAGTCTTGCACAGAAATTTCTGATCCTTGTGAACCCATCTAAGTGTTTTATAAGTAGAAAACTCACATCTTTACCATTTACTCCACATCTTTAAATTTTTAAATCTACCTGGAGGAATAGAATGGGGTGGGGGTTAACTGCCCGTCTTTGGACACAAAAATCATGTTAAATGTTAAAGGGGGACCCTTTATTTTTACCTTGTGAGGCAGATAAGCAAAGTAGAAGCACAGTATCAGTAACAACTAAAGAAAATGTTAAAGGACACATCCAACCTTGGCATTAATATGTAGGGAAAAAGATAGTCCCTTCACACACTCACATACACACCTCACTACAGCAAGTGTACAAGCTAGCTTTAAGTATTTTAATGAAAACTTTTAAAATCTTCATAGCTTTTTTTAAACAATCTGTATAAATAGCAATATATAAGCCTGAAAGGTGAATTGAAGCTTGAAGGTATGTAGAAAGCCTGTAGGAGCATGGAGCTATCCATCATGTTACATGGAGTGTCACATCGTTGCAGAGCTTGGGAAAGGTAGGATTGGAGGGTTTGTTTTTTTTTATGACAACTCCTGAAACAAACAGCATGACCAATTTGCAGCATTTCAGAATTTTTGCTTGCTTCTTTTCAAACCTCTGTGTGCCTGTTTGCTTTTTGGTAAAGTTGGAGTAGTCTTGGTGCCACTTGGTGCCATTATCAAAGCTATAAACATCTGCATAAAATTTCAAAAACTGCAGATTTATATCTGTAGGCAATTTATATAAATTATTGCTTTCCTCTTTCATAGCTGAAATAACATTGGGTTGTTGCTGATGCTTAAGGTGATGCACCAGAATCTTGTTGGTTTGGTATGTCCCACATTTCCCAATATACTTGCTCTAGACATGTCATAGTAAGTTCAGTTTATTGCAAGAGAATATTTCTTAAATCATATATAATATGTTGTAATTTTTTGATAAAATTGTTCAGATGGATAAACAGCCAATTGAGATACAAGAGTTTTGATTACAAATATAAACACATGTAAAATTGAATTTTGCTAATATCAGACTTAAGGATTAGGGTTAGTGCTAGGGAGTCATGGGAATTGGTTTTTTTTCTTCTGAGACATTGAGCCTTCTCTGTCAGAGAGCTCTGGTGCCACAATAAAATACAGTTCCCATGATTCCCTAACCCTAACCCTAACCCTTAAAGTGGACTTAATTTGCACTATTTCTGGCAGTCTGCAAAGGCCCGAAATTCGTCACTAGTAATTTAATCTTTCACTTCTCAATGATAAACAGTTTAGGGCTCAAATGTCAGGAGATCTGATGGAACATTTTTAAATGAATGAAAGCTCTGTGAGTTCATACACTACTAAATGGGAATCGTGTAAAGCCTATATTTGGGATAATTTCATTGCTTATTCTTATTTTTAAAAAGTCTTAAACATTTTTAAAATTCTCTTTTTACACATTTTCCCCAGCATTTCTTGACCCTCCAAATACCATTATTGTAGAAGACTGCAGATTGCCCTTAAAACACTCTTCCACTTCATAAGTGATGTTATTTGTGTTGTCCAATCGGCCACCCCGCAATGGATTTTTCATTTCTGGGAAAAAGAAAAAGTCACTTGGTGTGAGGTTGGGAGAATAAGGTGGATGCTACAAGATCTCAAAGCCACATGCCCTTGCTTTATTAACTGCAACTTGAGATGAATGAGCTGGTGCATTGTCAGCTAGGAGACAAATGCCTCTGGAGAGCATACCATGGAGTTTCTTTTTCAGAGCACTTTGCAACTTGTCCAGAAGATTGCTGTAGTATATGTAGTATATGACAGTGATGGTTTGTCCCTTTGCAAGGTAATCTGTGAGAATGACTCCAGGACAGTCCCAAAAAACTGACCAATGATGACACTGACAAAATTTAATCAATATACCATAATAACTTCTGGGTGATAATTATTACTTTACGATACCCCCTCATATGTTAAGCATCCAACCATTAATGCATTTTAGCATCTACATCACACCCATGATTTCCAATATTACAGAACATGATTTTTTAAAAAGTGTATATAAAATATATATTTTCCATGCTGTGATCAATCGTTCTTCATTCCACAAATTATTACATCACTACTTATTCTGCTTATACTGTTTATGCTAATCTTACAAATTCTGAGAAACCATGTAAAATCACATATGAGTGAATAAAATGAAAAGAAAACAGAAAATGGACAGCTCACATGGTTGAAACATAAAAAGAGACATGCCCACAATTCCCTCTGTTACCCAAACAACAGGTGGGGGGATTGGGGCCCTGCACCAGCTGTCAATCATATTTCAAATGTTGGGGAAATTAGGTTTGTGAGAGACTTGGGTAGCCATAAGTCAAGGGCAACTTGACAGCAGTTAATAATGTTTACACTGTGTATGATCTCTATAATCTAATCCTAGGCCCAAACATTGTGGTGAAAAATCAAGCTTTAACCTGACAAAGCCAAAATTATGCCACCAACTTCACTAAATGTGCCTCCAAAGGGGTGCTACAGCACAGAAGGCTTTCCTCTGCATCTCTATATTGCTCCCACTGAAAGAGAGGAGAGCTCCAGTGGATCTCAGCAGTATATATATAGCAAGGTATATATAAGCAGATATAGATAAGGGGAAGCACTCTTTCAGCTATTGAGATATCAAGACATATGCAGCCTTAAATGTCATCAGCAATACCTTGAATTCAAACTGGAAGTGCACTCTGTAACTAAAAGTGTGTTACCCAAATTGCTAGGTTACTGAGATGGCACCCACAAATTAACACATAATAGAGGAATTTTAATTGCTCAAATTAAAACAGTGAGAGGACTCTGAGTAACTTCAAAGAGTTGGGATCTTGCTTATGTATAAGAGGTTCAAGAACTATAATTCTCAGAGTGCAAAGTACAACTTAGTTTTATTAACAGCAAAGGGGAAGGTCACCATGCACGCAATAGCACTCACACATGCACACACACAAGCACTAGTGAAATTAAAGATAGTAGCATGTAGCAAGGTAGAGGTAAAGCAATATTTTACCAGTTGAGAAGTGGAGCTCCAATCAGTGGATAACAGAATTGACAGTGGATCAACAAAGCTTCCTGAAACATGGAGGGGGGGGTAGCCAGCCTATGCTAAGGGAACAACATGAAATTCAGCAGCATTCCTGCCTGATTTCTACTGAGCCAAAGTGATAGTGCCAAGGCAGGCTTTTTATAGAGTTTTGAGGCAGCTTCTTGGAATTTTCAAGAATCCCAGAAAAAAAAAATGGGATTCTTACCAGGTTGGTGGTTTTAACTTTAGAGTTACGAAAGTAACATTTTTGATTGATAACAGTGACATTGATTTAAGCAAGCAATAATAAGATCAGGAAAATCTCAGGGAGTTTGGGATAGGATAAGGTATGGGAAAGTACAATGGGAGCTAGCAGGAAGATTGGCTTAATGCTTTAGGCTTGACAAACCTTTGTCTGTGAACATCAAGAGGAAATGCACACATCATGGGGTGAGAAGCAGCAATATTCACAGCCCTAAAGTTACAGGAATCCTTTCCACATGCCCTCAGGTCTGTCACCAGTTAGAAGTTCACTTAAAGGTCATGACCTTTCAAGGTTCACACTTATGGTCTCTCTGTAACTGATATTGGGATCTTGCTTATGTATAACAGTTTCAAGAACTATAATTCATAGAATCATAGAATCATAGAGTTGGAAGAGACCACAAGG
>JAIPUX010001232.1:91078098-91089084 GCA_020142125.1 Phrynosoma platyrhinos | reverse complement strand
TCAACATTTTAACATTGACTCTATGTCCCATTAAAAATCCTAACAATCACAAGGGCCATCCAGTCCAAACCCCAGCCATGCAGGAACTCACAAAGCACCCCAACAGATGGCCATCCAGCCTCTGTTTAAAAACCTTCAAAGAAGGAGATTCCACCAATCTCTTAGGGACTGTGTTCCACTGTCAAACAACTCTTACCCTCAGGAAATTCTTCCTCAAACAACTCTTACCCTCAGGAAATTCTTCCTAATGTTGAGAAGGAATCTTTTTTTCCTGTAGTTTTCATGTAGTTTGAATCCATTACTCCATGTTCTCTGGAGAAGCAGCTATTCTATAGAGCAGCAGAAAACAAGCTTGCTCCATCCTCAATATGACACCCCTTCAAATACTTAGATAGGGCTATCATGTCACCTCTTAACGGTCTCTTCTCCAGGCTAAATATATCCAGCTCCCGGAGTTTCTCCTCATAATAAGGCATGGTTTCTAGACCCTACTTTATGTAGCCAAATCTACGTTGTTGCTGTTGCTGTTGTTATTCCACTTATTCTCCAGTCTGGGACCCAATGTGGCTTACAAAAATTAAAGTAGATAAAGCCAAAAAAAAAATCACATCATATCAAATTTACAACATAACTAAACTACCACTAGAATGAAAAGTAGCTAATACCACCACCACCACCACCACCATTTCTATCTTGCTTTTCCTTCAAGATTGAGATTCAAGGTGGCTTACAAATTAACATAATAACAATGTAATTAAAAACATACAAAAAGTTAACACTGAAATAGAATTAAACTATTAACCATATTTTAAAAATATACTTCAAAAGATAAAAACAGCTTAAACGTACATTTTAAAGCAATACAGCACCTTCTTTAATAGCTCTCAGTTCTAAAACCCTATATAAACAAGCAAACAAACATGTTAAACCAGAACGACAGTTAGGAGTGGGCATTTTTGCCTCCCTAGAGGAGTTCCAAGGTCTAAGGCCAGCCATCAAGAAGGCAATATCTCATCGTCCCACTAACTAACTGTAAAGGTGGAGGAACTGAAAGAAAGGCATATCCTGCAAATCTCAGTGTTTACACAGGCTCATAGACTGAGATATGATCTGCCAGATAGACAGTTAAAAAGAAAACAACAACAAATAGAATTATAGAACTGGAAGAGATCATAAGGACCATCTAGTTCAACCCCATCTGTGCAGGAATACACAATCAAAGCACACCTGATAGATGGCCATCCTGCCTCCATTTATAAATCACTGGAGAAGGAAAAATATAAACAAAAGAGCACATTGCAAAAAACAAAAACAAAAAAAACCCTTTCACCATATGAATCAGCATTCAAGGACATGCTGAAACAAAAATATCTTCACCTGCCTTTGAAAGGCTAGGAAAAGAGTACCAGTCTAACCACTCTAGGAAGGGAGTTCCAGAGCTTGGGAGCTGCCACTGAGGAGGCATTTCTTCCATATGTATTTGTGAGGGTGACAAGGGCCTCCCTGGGAGCTCCTCAAGGCATGGACAGGCTCACATGGGAGAATAAGGGGGCATCAGACAACCTGGACATGAGTCATATATGACTTTATATTTTTCTTCAGTCCTAAAATACACCAAATACATTTTGAATTGTTTAGTCTCATCATCTATCAGTTGAAGAGCAGTAGCTATAAGTAATTCCCAGGGCAATGCAATGGACAAGTATCTCAAAGCACTCCCAGAAGAGATGTTGAGTACATCTTTTAATTTTTAATTCCATATATCTCATAAGTCTTTAAAACTGTAGGCATAAATACTCTCAAGGGTTGTTATTTTTTACACTCCTAATTCCCGTATTTGCTGTGACTTCAGGACCACACACACTAATATTTGAAAGGGACTCTTTTAACACTCCCAAGCTCCTGCTGCTATAGACGCTACAATATTTTAATTCTGAGAAATGCTTTGCCCAGAGGAATGGAGCCCAGATGTTTCATTTTCAACAACAGCACTAATGCACCTGTCTAAAGAAAGGATAATCCATTAGTACAGAGAAATGTGTATCCTTTTGGATCACTAGAATTATATAAACATAAATAATGGTCTTTTTTCCTATATTAGATGTATCAAAACCCATGTTCAGCAGATTTTATATGCACACAGACAGACAGACAGACACCCTTTTCATGGGCCTCTGAAAAGTACTAAAAGTTCCCTTCATAGAAAGGATTCAGTGGAAGAAAGTATTAGCAAATGTTGAGACTGTGAGCATGAGAAGGATTCATGTTGCGCCAATGAAAAAATGTAAATAAGATTAGCATTTCCACTCTCTGCTGAGAGATAAACCTCTCCCATCCAAGATGCATCTACACTTTCTGTAAAAACAGCATCTTTGTTCTTGGTGGCCTGTAGCCTAGATCCACCTGCTGCATTTACACACTGAACCTTGTGATAAGCTCTGTTCATTATGCTCAACCATGACAAATAATGTAGCATTTTCCCCTATGTTCTACAAGTCCATAGCCTAATCTTCCTTTGGCAATGAACCTGTAAACTCCCAGCATGAGTTTTCTTTTGTCTATGTGCAAGCAATGTGGCAGGCAAACAGGAAGTCAAATTGGAATTCATAGGATAAATAAAAAGTACCCACTGACACTGAATAGTGCAGTCAGTTGTGAACAAAAATCACATATAGCTTTATTTCTGCCCGGTGCTGCCTAAAGCAGCAAACTGTTTTGTTTTTTGGGTGTTTTTTTTCTTGCTCTTCTGTGAAGCCAGTAATAATATTAAGCACCAGTGGGAAACAGGAGCCAGAGGTGTTAAGAGACAAAATAGCAGGAGATGTGAGCGTATGGGTTGGTGCAAGCAATTCTGATAGCTGGGTACATTTTCCATTCATGTCGTTTTAAGAACTGTGTCCTCAGTGGTCAAAGCAAACAAATTATTTTAAATCCTTTGTGATTTCCAATTTGGAATAAGGCAATAAACTCTTCATGGGAGTATAGCAATAAAAAGTACAGAAGAGTTTGCTGTGGTTACAAAAAAACTAGGCTAGATATGTAGCCTAACTTTCATAAATGCTTAGACAAATGTACTCATTTATCTTTTTCTAGATACAATTTAAAGTTGTTGCTATTTTAAGCCTCATACATAAAGACATTTTAGCCTCCCACAGTCACATTTTCTTGCAAAATCCAATGGAACTAGATTACAATGTAGGCATTCTATAAGACACACCCACCAAATCTTTGGCTCATGTGCTGTTGTGTTCTACAGAGTAATGTCTTGTTTGCTATGTTAGCAAGAGTAGCAATCATGCAGCCCACTAGATATTGTTGGACTGCAATACCAGCATTCCTCACCATTGGCTATGCTGACTTGGGCTGACAGAAACTGTACTAATATCTAAGTGCTGCACTATTTCCACCATACTTTACAGCATTATTCAAGCATGCAGGATATAGTGGAACTGGATATATAGCAATAGCAACTACACCTTTGTGCTTGCTGGACGATTTAGGGACGTATCATGGATGGTAAGCCTCCATGTGATAATCTCCCTCTCATTTGGATTTGTGTAAGGTATTCTATGTAGGGCTGCCTTTGAAAATAGTCTAGAAACTCCACATGGTCCAAAGCTGAACAGTAAGACTGCTAACAGGGACTAGCCTATACAATCATATTTGGGAGTATATTGAGATTTGTACTGACTTTTCTCCATGTGTAACCCCAGCTGACATCACTAATATGAGCCTTCAAAGCCCTAAATTGATTAGGGCCAGGCTGTTGGAAGACAGCAACTTATGCACTTGTTCTTGTTGCTTTCTTGTCCAATAGAGATAAAATGGCTTACATAGAGAATGATTAGGATTTTGGTCTTTATTTCTTACTTGTTTTTGCTTCCCATCAGCCAATGGGCAGATAACATTGTCTGATCTGGACAGAGTTAATTGACTGCTTTCAGTTGTAAAGAAAAGGAACCAACCTAGACAGGCTGAACTCTCCACCTCATGTTTCTTCTTCCCATCTGATCTTTGATGATGGAGGACATGTTGTGACAAATCTCTTTCCCATCCTTTTCTCTTTTAGTTTACTTTAGGAAGGTTCTGACTGCTTCGATCCAATAATGTATTTCTTTAATAACTGTTCCTCCTGTTGAGAATTCTACACTTATTTTTCTGCCTGCATTTTTGGTTCTTTAAAACCATCATCCTAAGATGGGCCTCTCTGCTATTGCAGGTATAAAGCTAGACCTTTCATTCCAATAATAATCTTGCAGCATGAATTTCCTTTAATACAGGAGACTTATAGGGTCATCCACATACCTGTTCAAGACATAGAATCATGTTCAGAAGTCAGTGGTGGACACCCACATTGTAGCATACATGCTAAGAGAGTTGTGTCTAATGCTATATTGTCATCTTTCCAGTGGCAAGTGACAACATTTTATTCTCATTTTCCCAATTTTCTAAAGTAACTACTTTTTTAGACAATGCCTTGGTGTTGATTCTTGCTTCAGTTTGATCTTGTTGTCCTTTAAATTTTTAAAGGTTTTTCCATTAAAGTTTATTATGGGCAAGAAAACACGATCAGGACAAAATATGGAGAAACAGAATAGTTTCCGGTTTGGCAAGGGGCTCTAACAAAGCAGTGTTTTATCACTCTCTCTCTTTAATTTATATGCTGAATAGGAAAGCTTAGACTGAAGAAGAGGGTGCGAAAACTGGAGCAAGGAACATCAACAGTTTAAGATATGCAGAGGAGATGATACTACTACAGAAAATAGCAAAGGTTGGTAATCAATATTGAGGAAAGTAAAGATGGAAAGTGCAAAAACAGGGTTATCAATGAACATTAAGAAAACAAAAATAATGACCACAGACAATTTACAGAACTTTAATGTGGATGATGAAGACATTAAAACAGTTAAAGGTTTTTCTCTGAAATGCCAGCCACAGATGCTGGCGAAATGTCAGAAACTCTTCTAGAACATGGCCACACAGCCCGAAAAACCCACAAAAAATTATAGTTAAAGATTTTGTATATCTTGGCTCAATCATCAATCAGAATGGAAACTGTTGTCAAGAAATCAGAAGAAGACAGATTGGAAGGGCAGCTAAGAAAGAACTAAATAAGATTCTCAAGTATAAAGATATATAATTGAATATAAAAGTCAGAATTGTCCATGTCATACCATTGCCATTTTCTATGTATGGTTGCGAAAGCTGAACAGTGAAGAAAACTGACAAAAAAAAATATTAACTCTTCTGAAGTGTGGGGCTATAGGAGGATTCTACAGATACCATAGACTGCAAAAAGCAAAACAACCCCCAAAACAAAAAGAAATAAATGAGACCAAGAGCATATCAAGACTAAATTCTTCCTAAAAGCCAAAATTACTAAGCAGAGGCTATTGTACTTTGAACATGTGGTAAAAAAAATAACCATGACTCATTAGAAAATATTATAATGCTGGGAAAAGTAGAGGTCAGTAGAAAAAGAGGAAGATCACATTATATGTCTATTGGCTCAGTCATGGGAGTCATGGGACAAGTTTGCAAAAGCTGAGCAGGGCTGTTAATAACAGGGAATCCTTGTGATTTCTCCTTCATAGTCTTCATAAGTTGAAGTCAACTTTATAACTATTAACAAGGAAGTCATTTTGAATCCTAGACTGGGGTTAAAATATTATAATCAGCATCAGCAGCATCAGCATCTTTCCAAAATCTACCAACATTCATCTTCATTTGTTTTAATGTTAAATGAGAGACAGAAAACTTGTTTACTATTCATATCCTATCCAACTGGTTGCCACTGGGTATTATCATGCCTGCCCCCTCATATGGGATGCTCACATAAATAGATATTTGCAAGGAATGCCCAAGAATGCCCAGGTCACAAGTTACTTTATGTTCTGGAACCATTTGAAAAGCTTGAGGATGAAGATGATCCCAAAACTATTAAGATGAAAATACAAACAGATTTCTGTTTTACAGGATCGTTAATCAAGGTTTGTATTGGCATTACCACTGCTTAAAGAAGCCCTCAACAATTGATGTTATAGCTGCAGCATCAAGTTGTTAATACATCTGTCTCAGTGTCTCTGAATGTGATCTGAAATGCCTTTGAGATTGACTCCCTTTGCAGACGGCACTTTACACCATCTTTGAGGCAAGGAAGGAGAGGGGCAGCCTCACGCTGGGCACCCCAACCCCTTCCTGAGGATGTAATCAGAGCGTCCGTCATTGCACATGATGGGCGCTCTGATTATGTCCTTCTGGCTCAGCGTCCAGACACATTGAGCTGGAAGAGATGCCAAAGAGGTGTGTGATGCCTCTTGCGGTGCCCTTTCCACGCCTTTTGGAAGAGCACTATTTTAGCACTCCTTCCAGAGCCGGAAAAAGAGTGGATCGGGGCCAAGGAGTGCGGCAGCCTCGGCCCCAATCCGTGCCTTCTCAGGGCAGCCCATGGCTGCCCATCTGCAAAGGCCCTAAGGCCCAATTGTAAGTTGAGCTGTTAAACCATGGCTGCATGGTTTTAGGTAGAATGTTTCTGCATACCAATAAAAATAAACATCCTCTCATTTACTTACTTATTATTTCTTTATTTAGATTATTTATACCCTGCCCTTCAGCCAAAAAGTTTCCCAGAGTAGGTTACAAATTGTTAATTTCCTGTCTTGGGCTTACAATAGAAAAACAAAAAGAAATACAAGGAAAAGGTGATGGCAGTGGGGGAGGGAATGTCCAGCAACTGCTGGCTGCTGTTGCTTTCAGAGACCACAATAGTGGCAGTTTCTATGGAGGGAGGGCCTTTCACCAGCCACTGGGACCAAGGCTTTATGGAGCTGTTCCTAGCTGCTATTGTCTCCCTCAAAGACCACCGAGGTGTCACTTGGAGTGGAGGGAGGACTTATCACTATCCACAGGGTCAAAACACAATGGAAAACTAGATTTTAGAAAATGAAAAGCATTGTTTTCTAACTGCCAGAATTCCCTGAACAATTGAAAGAATGTTGACTCAATTGCAATCAAAAGTGGCACAGACCAGGCACAGGTTTTCCACTTCAGTAAGAAGTCATTGCTATAAAAATGTTTACTTGTGAGGGTGATTCCTGTCAAATTATTGAGTGCTGCTTATCTGACTCTGGCTTGATTCTGTCTGGTTGCATGCTCAACACTCAGATACTCAATATAATAATAATTTTTGAATATTTTTTTTATTAATTTTACTTACAATAGAATACACCCAATTCAATATAAATCAACATACATAACAAATCATACACTCTCTACCTATACTCCCCTTTACCTCTTTCTTCATTCTCTTCCACTATTTTCCTTTTCCTTTACAATTCTTTCTACCATTTATTCTGCCTCTTCTTTATCCTCTCCCATTAATTTCTCTTTCTTTATTTTCTCATCCTTGATACAAGAGTGTATCATAAAGTTTTAATTATCAAATTTTTAAAAAATGGACAGAAAGTTTGTTTTGATTTGAAGTTGTTAGTGTATCACCACATAGTCACCATCCAGATTTACACATTTTCCCCGCATTTCTTGACCCTCTTAATACTGTTATTGTAGAAGCCTGCAGATTGTGTCTTAAACCATTCTTCCACTTCATGAATGACATCATCTGTGTTGTCAAATCAGTGACCCCTCAACAGATTTTTCATTTTTGGGAAAAGAAGTCACTGACAAAATTTCATCAATACACCATAATCACTTCTGGGTGATAATTATTACTTTACTATAACGCCTCGTATAGCTCCTCTTTCTTACTTTTGTCTTATCCTTCATACTCTTACTCTCTATTACATACTTTCTCATCTTAATTTCATCATTTCTACTTTCTTCTTTACCTACATTTACCTAATTACCCACCACCTTCCCATTCTAAAAAGATATATATAACTCCTATACCTAACTTCCTTGCTATTGATTTATATCATTTTTTGAGTTCTTGATCTTCTTTGATTGTTCTCTTCTTGACTTTACTACTGTTTCCCTCCCATCATTTCCTTAACAATTGTTTTTTATATTTCTCTTTATTTTCTTATATTAGTTACTTTCCCCCATCTACAATGGTCTTCTAAAAAGAATATTGTGACTTCTATTAATTTAACATTTCCTAGCTATATCAAATATATCATTCAGTACATCAAATATGTAATTTCAATTTTACCCCTCTGTTCTCTCCAAGATCTATTATGACAAACTTATAACTTCTCACTATTCTCTTAGATATCTAATTACTAACTCCCATTCATTGTTAAATCTTTCCAATGTTTTATCTTTCATTAATTAAGCCACCTTGAGTCCGTCCAGGGAGAAAGGATATAAATGAAATAAATAAATAAATAAATAAATAAATAAATAAATAGTGTTAATTTGTCTGCTTCTATAATGTTAAATAGTTTCCATATCCAATCTTCTTTTGTTGGGATGCCTTTCTTCTTCCAATTTTTTGCAAAAGCAATCCTCGTTGCTGTAATTAAATAAAATAGATTTTTCCAATTTTTTCCCCTCTATTCCATCTTCCATTATTCCTAATTTAAAAAATTCTGGTTTCATTGTTGTTTTTTCACCTATTATTTCATGAATTATTGAATTGATCATTTTCCTACATTCTTTGGCTGATTTGCAAGTCCACCAACAATGGTAGAATGTTCCAGGGGATTCACCACATTTCCAACATTTATTATCTATGTTTTTGTAAATTTTTGCCAACCTGTTGGGGGATAGATTTCACCTGTGGTACATCTTGTACCAGTTCTCTTTTCAATTTTGGAATTCCTTTATTCCATTATTTCTCCCATTGGGTTAGTGGAATCGGATGACCTATGTAATTAGCCCACTTGATAATTGTTTCCTTGACTATTTTACCCTCCAACTCGAATTCTAATAGCTTTTTATATAATTGTCCTATTGTTTTCTTTTTGTTGTTCAATATAACATTTGAGCAACCAAGAGTTATGGACACTAATGAGTAGAATGCACTCAGATAAACACTAAAGGATAAGTGTACATAAACTCGAGTAGGGTACAGTCTCAATCACCTGACTTCATTTTGTTTGTAGCATCTTTAAAAATGAGCATTAGTGTTTTAGATTGCAAAGTCAAATACTTCTATTAGTTTTAAATTATTTAAGTAGTCACCACCAGATGGCAGAATATAACAAAGGATACTGTGCATTTACTGGTTCATGTAAATAGGGATTTATTTTGTCCTTGGTTACAGCCACATTTTGCATGGTAGTGTGCAAGCTCTGGAGTTTGAAAATCCTACCTATTAAATTTCTATGGTCCTAAGTATTGTGAAAATGGTGCATTTGGTTTTGCAAGTATGACATAGAATTCACATTACCATCTCATCATATGTAAATGATTTAGTGATAATGTTTATGCAAACTGTTCCAAAGCATATCAAATATGGTAGAGCTGTTATGTATACAGGATAAAGCCATTACAATGTGAGCTCCCCAGGGAGTGTAACTTGCATTATTTCTCACCATTGACCAGATAGGGATGATGGGACTTGTGGCCCAGAAACATCTGAAGGGTTGTTATTTTTTTAAAAAAAAAATTGAAAGCTAAGCACACTATTCATAAATTCTAGATCTATTTTTTAAAAGTGCTATTATCTCAAATTTGTATTATATTGTAGAGTGTAGTGGCTGTGTCAGAAGAAGAATCACAAATAAGATTATCAGAAATAACCACTGACACCAGTTTCACAAGGTCAGTTTACAATGAGATCTTCTGAAACATGTATGAGAAGACTAATAGCTGTGCTCTCATGCACTCTTTTTCCTTGTGGCATATCTTTTAGCTACCTTGGGCAGTTTTTGATTGCTTGTTCCTTATTTGCTGTTTGAAAAGCTGATTCCTGCTGAGATCAGACGCAGAAACTGCTTGGCCTGCACTGTGATTCTTTTTCAATTCATTTATTATAATTTCTATAAGCTTAAACATGTTTGTCATTTTGCAGACATCCCCCCCCCCCCCGGTATGACTAATTACAAAGGTGGAAAGAAATAAAGGGACTAAAATATCAATGGAAATATCAGATAGATAACATTCATAATACAACAGAGGAAAGTGTATGGAGAAAGAAGAAACTGTGCAAAGGTTTTTACTTTTTATGCACCAGTATGGGAAAGGTTTTCCTGCGAGTTTTGACATTTTGAGAGAGCCTGGCCTACTTCTCCAGAGACATAAGGGGATCTTACATAGGTCTACATCACATATTCCTAGCCAGTGTTGTGCTGGCTGGCAAGAAATAGGATTGTGTTTGATAGGAGTAGACCAGAGTTTCTTCAAGTACCATATATATACTCAACTGTAAGTTGACTTCATGTATAAATTGTGGGCAGGTTTGGGAGTAAAAAAATATGGATTTTGATATGACCCATGGATATGTTGAGGGTAAAACTTAGGGACATGTAGTAAAGGATGTAAAACAGGGGTAGGCAACCTTTCCCCTTTAAGGGCTGAGGGACTTAAGCTCCCAGAAGCCTCAGCCATGTTGGCCAATAGTCCCATGTTGGCCAATAGCTCCTGGGATTCTGGGAGCTGAAGTCCCTCGGCCCTTAAAGGGGAAAGGTTGCCTACCCCTGATGTAAAAGATGAAGCAAAGAAAAACAATGCCAAAGAACATACAAAATTTTGGCAGGCATAACTGTTTTTGTTCACACTAAAGGCTGGATGGATGAGGAGAGGACTGTGACGAACCACTCCTGCCACCTTGACAATTTCTCTCTTTCAGAATTTTATGTGACAGGCTTCATAGCCCTCGTCACCTACTGTTCCAATAACTAACAACACACTGCTAGCGTTTGTTCAAAATTCTTACATAGAGGCCAAAATAGGTTTGTATAAAATAGAAGAATGTTTTATTGTGTTTCAAACATACAGGCAATGTTTCTTGGTTTTCAAACATGGTAATAATATAATTTGGTTACAGTTTCAAGTGTAGTGTAGCTATTTCAAATACAATCCTTC
>JAIPUX010001232.1:91046490-91059956 GCA_020142125.1 Phrynosoma platyrhinos | reverse complement strand
GCTGGTCAGCTCTGCTGCATAACAAGGTGGTGAGTTAGAGCCAAAGATGAAGAGCTACAACTCCCATCATCCCTGACACACTCTGCCCCCCCAAGTCTTTCATAGTCCCCCCCAAATTTCAAGAACAACAGTTTTAAAGACACAAACACTGTATCCCCTTCCTTCTTTCTGCCTTGGTTTAGGATGCCCTGTTACAACCTTAATGTATTATCCATATACCTCAGTATTGACTTCTTTGGTTGGAGAAGGGTCTCACTTGATCCTTTTAATAACCAAAGAATAGCAATGGAAAAAAGGGAAATGTTTCAGTGTAATCTTAACTCAAATGAGCTAGCTGTAGAAGATTAGCATTAGTTACAAGCCTCTTCTATCATCAGAAATCTCCTTCTGCTAGAAATGCCCTTCTGCTTTGGCCACGCTATAAGAGAGATTTGCTGACAAACTAGTCTGTTGGTACAACTGCTGTGCTGGTAGATGAGGAGGGAAAGTGGCAATGAAACTGTTGTGAAAGGTGAACTATGCCAGATCCACACATTCCCTGGTCCAGATGATAGTCCTATAGTCTAGGAGATGTTTGAATATAGTTCATCTTCAGCTAACCTCAGATCCCATATATGGATTAAACCGGAATCCAGAAACAAATTGAGATGGTTCAGATGAATTTGAGAGAGTTGTCCAAACTGAAGTGGTGCCCTGAATTTTTGGGGGTGTCAAGTAGGCTGAATCTAAATATCACTGGAGAGTATTCAGTAGTCATTTTAGTTTGAAGAGACAGTCTGTGTTGTTCCAAAATAATATCTCATCTAATATCTCATGCAAGAGAGACCTTTTGGTGGAGAAAAACATAAGGGAATGGGATGTGGGGAGGAGGTATTTTTGTGAATAGCAATGCTAGATTTATATTACAGTGACTAGTTTCACCAGAGCTTTCCAGTCCTTGGGCTTTGGAGGAGTAATGTTGAAGTAATATATTTGATTTGTTTTGATTCATGGCCTGAGCAGACGGTGCAAAGTGCCATTTTCGAGGCCAGGAAGGGGAGGGGCAGCCTCACGCTGGGCGCCCCAACCCCTTCTCGAAAACATCATCAGAGCAGCCGGCCCTCCACACGGCCGGCGCTCCAACGATACACTTCCACTGCAGCGTCCGCACATTCTGCAGTGGAAGAGGCGCTCCTTCCTTGGCCTGGGACACTGCGCCACAGGGCCGAGGAGTGCGGATACCTCGGCCCCGATCCGCAGCTTCCCGGGGCGGCTCCATGCCACCCGTCTGGTTCCCCCCTCAGTGTTCAGTGCTCTTTGTTAGTTTTTTCTCCCAAGAGCAGGAATGCCAAAAGTAAGCTTTTGTGGGATCTCAGAAGGTGTAACATTGGGTATCTGCTTCAAAAATGCTGGGTATTCATGTTATTTTTCTTCTATCTGTCATTCATCCTTCTTCTGCTATACTTTCTGTGGATTAATTTTCTGCCAGCTGAGCAGAAAACCACCACAATTAGTCTTAAATGGTTTCCCATCCATAATGATACCCTAGATCCTGCACTTACTCTTCTGAATACATCTTGCAAAAGTGTTTTTAGAAATATACCATTTATGAAATATATCATTTTCACATAACTTGCCAAAGAAAATCAGACATACCACTCCCCCATCCAAGTTTTGAATATTTCTCTTCCACCAAAAGGGCTGTATTTATCCTTCTGAAATTTTGCATTTCTGACAGACTCCATCCCCTTAAATATTTGGCATACAATTAGGACAGACATTTTTTAAAGTGCTAGAAATGTGTTTAATAATCAATGAAAGGCTTGGAAATTGAAAGTGTTTCCAAGATGAGGTTCCTACTCTGCAGTCACATTGTTTGCATGATATCTAGAAGATGTCACCTTCAGTTTGTAGCCCCTTTCCTCATGTTTATCTATTGTTTTTTCCCTTCCTTCTTAGATAAGGTGGGAAGGGAGAGACAGAATAGCTTTTGATCATGACATTAGGAGTCCTCTCTCTGGAAGCATTCTTAGATTTCCAAATTAAGATGTATCTGAGTTGAACTGGGTGGTCTCTGAATTGATCCAAGCTGAACTAAGCTGTTTTCCAGACAGTCATACTGAAGTTTGAACCAAATGGTGTGACCATTGTACATCCCTACAAGTAGAATTTAGAGTTCTGTAAAATGCTTTTACAATTATCATAATAGTATGTATGTGTACTGTGTGGGGAAGTATGGACAACCCCTGCAGGATGCATTGTATTGGGGAGGTGTAGTGGTCTCTCACTGTTGTTCCTCCATGGTACCAAAATGAGGCCTTCACTTCTCTGAGCAAGAACTTGCTTTGATTTTGCCTCACTCATGTACTTTGTATATTTGCCAGCCTAAATATCTCTAAAAGATAACAGGAAGATGGAACAACTTAGAAACAAACCTTAAACACTTGTAAAGAAATAGCTACCTGATTAAAGGCTGTGAAGTGGTGGTAGGCTCATGGCTAGCACCTGTAGAGATACCCACCTTATTGATGACCTTGGAGTGAAAGACTAGGGATTGGGTCAGAGCATCCAATACCTCTACCCTGACTTACAAGAATGTTGCAGGTGCCAACAGAACAGGGGAGGATGTCAGTGACACCCCAGAACAGTTGAAAACAGCATAGGGAGAGATGGTGAAGTGGAACCTAAGCCTAGTGAGGTAAAGAATTCTCATCAAAATTCAATAAACGTGAAATATCTGTTATTCAAAGATTTCATAAACTTTTTAAAGAGAAGAAATTATTAGAACTTCAATCAATGAGTAAGAATTTTGTTTTTTTTAATCATTTGCAAATGACGTGAAGGGATGGGACCTTTCAGCTGACAATTCAATGGCCAGGATTTTTGTATTTTGCATTTTACCAGAGGCTATTTCCTTTGTTGGGGTGATGTCCTCCCCATCTTTGCTTGAAAAAGAAATGAGAACAAAAGGAGAGAGCATTTATGTGTAGGTGGTGGTGGATACCTTCAGACCTTCTCCCCTTTCTCATCATGCCCTCCCATTCAAATTCTCACAGAAGCACTGGGTATTGTTCTGCCTCTTCTGTCTGCTTTTCTCCCAGGTGTGTTGTGTGCATCCAGCTCCAAATAATTTATTTCTGGTGAGCTAAGTGAACTTTATTTTCTTTGGTTTAATTATTATCAACAGAAGATCACTGCAGACCAGAGTCTGAGTAGCTAAAAGAAGTTGTAAAAGTATCCCCTGCTACATTCTTCTTCTCATTTATTTTTCAAAGCAAAGGTGTGAAGCGAGCAATTATGGGGGAGGGTTCCTTGACTCCTTTCATCCCATTGCTTTGTCATGATCATGAAAGATGGTGGTTCTGTCCCTTTCCAAGAGGAGAATGCTTGATTAAGAATGTCCCTGAGGCTAACAGAGTTTGAACTACCCAAGGTCACCCTGTAATAATATGATAATAATAAAATTTTATTTATACCCCGCCTTTAGCCAAAGCTATCCAGGCGGCTTACATTAAAAATATTCACCCACAGTATATAACAATCATACAACCCCCCTTAAAATTACAGTTAAATCAAGCAGTTTAAAATACACTATTTTAAACAATAATCAATAAAATGCACTATTAATTGAACAAAAGCACCAAAACATCCCCAGTTTATAGCTGGGAGAAATTATCCTCTCAGAGTCACATGTAGAAAAAGGGAGAGGGTCAAGTCTAGTTAACTCTCTTCTGGATAAGCCTGCCAGAACAGATCCGTCTTGATAGCTTTCTTAAAGCCATCTAAACTAGATATCTGACAGATTTCTTCTTGCATGGCATTTAGCAGAAAAAGTCCTCTGGGAGGTTGCCGACAATCTAATTCTTGTTGACTGAAGAAGCTGCCTCCCAGAGGACCTGAGGGAGTGGGGCAGATTATATGGGAAGAGGCGGTCCTTTAGGTAAATTGGGCCCATGCCATATAGGGCTTTAAAGGTTATTACCAACACCTTATACCAGGGGTAGGCAACCTTTCCCCTTTAAGGGCCGAGGGACTTCAGCTCCCAGAAGCCTCAGCCATGTTGGCCAATAGTTCCATGTTGGCCAATAACTCCTGGGATTCTGGGAGCTGAAGTCCCTCGGCCCTTAAAGGGGGAAAGGTTGCCTACCCCTGCCTTATACTGTGCTCAGAAACCAATAGGCAGCCAGTGAAGAGATTTTAAAATCGGAGTAATATGATCACTCCTAGATCTTTCAGTGATCAACCTGGCTTCCATGTTCTGTACCAGTTGCAGTTTCCGAGTTAGGTATAAGAGTAGCCCCATGTAGAGTGCATTACAGAAGTCAAGTCATGAGGTTACCAACGCATGTACTATGGTCTCTAGGTCCCTTGTTTCCAGGAATGGGCGCAGCTGGCATATTAGCCAAAGCTGATAACAGGTACTCCTGATTGTCGCATTCATCTGATCTGTCATGTGAAGCGACGAGTCCAGGAGCAACCCCAGACTGCGGACACAGTCCTTGGTGGAGAGTGTGACCCCATCCAAGAGTGGTGGTCGCAACCCAAACTCTGGTTTAGGGGCCCCTACTGTAAGTACTTCTGTTTTGTCTGGATTCAGCTTGAGTCGTTTTTTCCTCATCCAGTCTATTACCACTCCAAGGCATTGATTGAGGGGAGAACTGCCATCTGCCATCATGGTAGACAACCAAGACATGGAGCAGAATATTTGAGTGACATCCGCATATTGATAACATCTTGCTCCATGTCTCCTGATAATCTCTCCCAGCAGCTTCATGTAAATATTAAACAACATCGGGACAGTATGGCGCCTGGAGGAATGCCATATTTCAGCTCTGTTTTAGATGAGCAACAGTCCCCGAGTGCCACCCTCTGGAATCCGCCTGAGAGAAAAGAGTGGAACCACTGAAGAACAGTGTATCCTACTCCCATCTCTCTCAGGAGTTCCAGAAGGATTCCATGATCTATTTATCGAAAGCCACTGAGAGATCCAAGAGCACCAACTGGGTCATGCTACCTCTGTCGATGCTCAGGCTGAGGTCATCCACCAGAGTGACCATGGCTGTCTCCACCCCATATCCAGGCCTGAAGCCAGTTTGAAATGGATCTATTAAATCGGTTTCATCCAAGATTGCTTGGAGTTGAAAGGCAACAGCTCACTCGATCACCTTGCTCAAAAATGGTAAATGCGAGACTGCTCTATATTTTTTCAAATCCAGGGGGGTCCAGGGAGGGTTTCTTCAGAAGCAGTCTAACGACCGCTTCCTTTAAACTAGATGGAACACTTCCCTCCCTAAGGGATGTATTGATGAACCTCTTGAGAAAGTCACCTCATCAGTCACTTCTATTATAACTCCAGTGTTGAAGTTGGCTCTTATCTGAGAGATTTTATCTGCAAAATAGTTGTTAAAGGCATCACAGCAGGCTGTTATCGGGTTAAGTAAAGGGTTCTGTACTGGTGGAGGCTGTGACAAATCCCTCACCACCCTAAACAGTTCTGCTGGACGAGATTCGGCAGATGCAATACAGGCAGAGGAGAAAGACCTCTTCACTGCCTGTATTGCCTCTCGATAGGAATGAAGAAAGTTCCTATGATGAGTCTTGTCAGATAAGAGTCGAGTTTTCCACCAGATGCACTCTAGTCGTTGTCCAACCCGCTTCATTTTCCTGAGTTCTTCTGTGAACCAAGGATGATGATTTGGAGCTGGTTGGAAAGGATGCTTGGGAGCAATCGTGTTGAGGTCGGTGTTCCAGATATTCACCAGGGCTTTGACAGGGTCATCAGCTTTACCAACCAAGGAACCCTCTAAGGCTTTCTGGAATCCAATTGGTTCCATTATCCTCCGAGGGTGGACCATTTTAATAGGTCCTCCATCCCCGGTGGAATGAGCAGTGGCTCTTAGTTCAACCTTGACAAGGAAATGATCTGTCCATGACAGTGCGGAAGTGGTTTTTACCTCTGCCCACAGATATGCCTGTACCGTACTAAAGGCTGCATCGAGGCCCAAGAACCAATTGGGATAGGCCCCCGTCCATCATGGAATCCATGATCTGCTGAACCGCACCTGTTAAACTGGTCTTGAGAGGGATGTTAAAGTCACCCAGAACTAACAATCTGGGCAACTCCAGCAGCAACTCTGAGACCAGTTGTGTCAGCTCGGATAGGGAATCTGTTAGGCAACGGGGTGGACAGTATACCAACAGAATCCCTATACTATCCCTGGTCTTCAGGCTCAGGTACATGCTCTCGAAGTGACTTGTTTTCTGGATAGGTATCCTGGTCAAGGAAAGGTTGTTTTTCTGAACCAGAGCCACCACCCCCCCACTTTCCCTCACCTGCTCAAATACAGAATACCCGGCTGGGAGAGCCTGGCTCCACATAATGGCTCTATGCTCATGAATGATATGAGTTTTGTTTTTCGCTGACCTGGCATTACAAAGGAGCAAGGTGAGATTCTGTGGCAAGGTTGGTAAGCTCCCCAACTTACTTTGGGCAACAGAGTGGTCTGAAGGTGGGATCGCTTTCAAACATCGAACCCACCTTCTTTTGTAACAGGGCTCCACTCTGTTCCCGCTATATCTTCCCCTGCCCTGTATCACCTCAATTCCTGCTCCCAGAGAATCCTCTAACAACTTTCTCCCATTATGGTGCATCTGATTATGTGTTTTCTATGCCCACTATAATCCCCACACAGAATGTCCGTGAATATACAAGCCGAGCATCTATTCACTTTAATTCATGGACTCTGCATATTCAATGGTAAACAGTTAGGGGAATGCTCCCAGTAATCACTGGCCACATCTGTGGCTTTTGTTGGGGCTATGCTGATGGTAATAGCAAGGAGGGACTCTTAATAAGCTTCCCAAGCCTCCAAAGTCTGCCACTTTCGCTGACTACATCTGCCGCTTCTGTTGGGGCTGTGCAGATGGTAAGAGCAGGAAGGGGTCCTAAAGAAGCCTCCCAAGCTTCCAAAGTCCGCCACTTTCACTGGCCGTGTCTGCAGCTTCTGTTGAGGCTGTGCAGGTGGTGAGAGCAGGGAGAGGCTCTTAAGAAGCCTTCCAAGCCTCCAAAGTCCGGCACTTTTGTTGGCTGCATCTGCGGCTTCTATTGGGGCTGTGCTGGTTGTAAGAGCAGGGAGGGGCTCTTAAGAAGCCTCCCAAGCCTCCAAAGTCTGGCGCTTTCGCTGTCTGTTTCTGTGGCTTCTATTGGGGCTGTGCTGGTGGTAAGAGCATGAAGGGGCTCTTAAGAAGCCTCCCAAACCTCCAAAGTCCACCGCTTTCACTGTGGCTTCTGTTGGGGCTGTACTGATGGTATGAGCTGGTAATGCCTCTTAAGAAGCCTCCCAAGACTCCAAAGTCTGCTGCTTTCACTGGCTGTGTCTGCAGCTTCTGTTGGGGCTGTCCTGGTGATGAGAGCAGGGAGGGGTTGTTAAGAAGCCTCCCAAGCCTCCAAAGTCCAGCACTTTCGCTGGCTGCATCTGCGGCTTCTATTGGGGCTGTGCTGGTTGTAAGAGCAGGGAGGGGCTCTTAAGAAGCCTCCCAAGCCTCCAAAGTCTGGCGCTTTCGCTGTCTGTTTCTGTGGCTTCTATTGGGGCTGTGCTGGTGGTAAGAGCATGAAGGGGCTCTTAAGAAGCCTCCCAAACCTCCAAAGTCCACCGCTTTCACTGACCACTGTTGACCCCATCTCCACCCTTCTTTTCTTTTGTGAGGATCACACTCTTTTAGCATTAGAGGCAGAGCATGACAAACCTCCCTCTGCACACTCATTCTTTCATGATCACCCCAAGGCAAACCTATCATGTTTTTTGGGGAGGGGAACAAGGAGTATTCAGAATGTCCCTGAGGCTGACAAAGTATGACCTACCCAAGGTCACCCTGTGGATTTACATGGCTGAGCTAGGATTAGAACACCATAGAAACTCACTGGGTGACCTTGGCCAAGTCATATACTCTCAGCCTCCAAGTCCAACTCTAGAATCCTAGATATTGCTTCATGGTAGAAGGTGGTTGGACGAGATGATCCTTAGGAATCCCTTCCAATGCTAGGATGTCTCCATGGAAAAATTCCTGCTTGGCAGAAGAGTACATTTACCACTTCAAAAACCCCACCCACACTCCTTCTTATCTTTTGTGAGGGTCATACTCTCAGCCTCAGAGGCAAGGCATGACAAACCTCCCTCTGCACACTCATTCTCTCATGGAGATCCTAAGGCAAACCTATCAAGGTGTTTTTTTTTTTTTTTTGCAAGGAGAGTTCAGAATGTACCTGAGGCTGAGAGATTGTGACCCACCCAAGGTCACCCTGTGGATTTACATGGCTGAGCTGAGATTAGAACACCATAGAAACTCACTGGGTGACCTTGGGCAAGTCACACGCTCTCAGTCTCCAAGTCCAACTCTAGAATCCTAGGTATTTCTTCATGGTAGAAGTGGGTTAGACAAGATCTCTGGCATCACTTCCAATGCTAGGATTTCTCCATGGTAGAATTCCTGCTTGGCAGAAGAGCATTGCCATTTGCCACTTCACCCACCCCACCCCTTATTCTCTTCTGTGAGGGTCACACTCTCTCAGCCTCAGGGGCAGCCCATGGCAAAACTCCCCCTTATACCAAGAAAACCCTGTGAAAGGTTTGCCTTATGATCACATCTTCCACTACCATCCTGATGTAGAACAGGGGGTGAGACTACATGTCCTCTAGGATCCTATGTATTCCTATGTATTCCTTCATAGCAGAAGAGAAGTGGACTGGATGGTTCTTGAGGGTTCTCCTAAGTGTGCCATTTCTTATTGGGGCTCAGCCAAAATTTATTTCTTGAGATTGTTTTTTTTTTTCTTTTTGTGTGCTGTCATGTTTTTTCATGCTCAGGAATAGTCTTTAAACCTCTGCCAAATTTCCTTTTGAAATGTTAATTGAGTTTGAAATGCAAGTTAAATTAGCACTAAAACATGTAATTAGCGTAAATGTTCTCTTTGCCTTTTATTGTCATTCGGGAAATCTGTGAAAAATACTTCTCTTGCGCCTGACAGGGAGAGACAAAAGTAACCTTTTGAAAGTGAGACTTTTGAAACAAATATATATATATTAAAAATTGCATCTAGTTCTCAATGGTCATGAAGAAAAAAAAATCTGATTTGTAACAACACTACCTAAGCCCTATCTGGATATCTGAAGCCATTAAGCAAAAAGAGACATGAAACTCCATGGAAACGAAGCAATGGAATTTTAGGAAAGTTAACAGTGGGTGTAAAAATTATTGATTACTATACAACAAGGGGTGAGGCTTTGGGAGATTGTGGGCAAGTTAAAAGAGGAAGAGAAATGCTGGGGGGAGGAGGAGGAGGCAGAGAGGACAGAGAGTTGATGCAGCTCGAGGATGGGTCAGAGCACAAGTGGCCAGGCAACATGACAGGACTGAGGAATGGAGGACTGGGCAGAGGGCTAAGAAGACTGTAGAGGGGACCCAAGGGAGAAAGTTGGTCAGTGGTTGGCAACCCAGGAAAAGGGATTGGAAGAACTGAGATGCAGGAGGAATGAGGTGTGTGAGGAACAACTAGGAAAGACAGACAGGTTACGGGGTGATGTGAGGGAGGCAACATTAGTGAGAGAAAGGAAAGGACCCTTCCATCCCTGGATGTAAGAAAGGAGGAGGCACAGGGAGTTCAGGAAGGACTTGAAGGAGAAGAAGATGGTGGGAGTGGAAGGGTGAGCTGGCAAAGAGATGCTGTAGATGGGGGCTTACCCAACCAGACTAAAGAGGAGGAAGGATCTCAAGGGGACAAGGGCAGCTGGGGAAGATATCTGAGAATGAGGGAGAAATGGAGTGTGGGGCGAGGTATGGAAGTAATGATAAGGCAGAATGGGAACAGTCTGAGAAGGAGCTGGGAGCCCCAGGAAGAGGGTGTAGTCTCTAGTCCCTCTGGGACAGGGGCGGCTTTGTCCCTCTGAAGAACTTTTGTGTTTCTGTAACCTGGAAATACAGTGAAGTTTTTCTGTTTCAGGCTGTCCTAACTCTTACCTTCAAAACAATAAAGGATTATTTGTGACTGCACAGCTGACTCTGTCCCTTGAAGGGCATGGATTCCCAAGGAAGGACTGGTCCTGCCCCACTGTGGCCAGGGATGGGGCCACACATGGTCTATCCCAGGCGTAGATAAATGGCAAATCATTATGAAACAGACAATAAAAACCTATAATATACCTGAAATATGGACACGGGTTTTAGCTTCAGCATGGACCTTCAGGCCTGACGTGCCATGTCTTTTGGTGGCTACAGACAGGTTTTTTTGTACCTCTTCCGGGCTCCCAGCAGCTGAACAGAGGTGTTTGCTTGATATGATTTATGCATATTCTGTTGTATAACTTACTGAATGTGTAATAAATCTTAAGGCTTTGCAACCATGATGGGTGTTTTGTATTGCTTCCGAATCCCAGAAAAGAACCCTCCTTGCCTTTGGCAAGACAGTGGTTTGAAGGATCTTATTTCCATTTCTGGGCCACTCACAATAATTTAGTTGCAAGTGCATACAGTAATCCCCTGTAGGGTGCCATAAATATCTCCACTGTTATTATTCTACAATATCTCCTGTCTCCAAAAGTGCTTTTTAGAAATGAATCCTTACAGTCTAACGAATGTATCTGATTAAGTTGTTATGTTGCTATGTATGTTATGCATTGGCCCAAGAAGTAGCAATATGATGGATAGTTTCCTCATGTTTATTATGATGTCAAAAGAAGCCATTTTCTTGTAGTTGCCGGGATGCTTTTTACATACTGCTTGATTTTTCATACCTGATCAGCAATGTAAAAAATACTGACTTCAAATAAGGATGCGATTGGAGATATTTCTATACATCCAAATGACAGTATGAAGCTTCCCATCTCACTCAGACTCTCTTTCAGCTTTTGTTGTTGTTTCATATTAAGGAAAACAACACATAATAAACTTATGAATCACATAACCATATTAATCACACAAAAATTGTGAAATCCCTTCAGAGACAAAATAGGTACTTGAAGGGATTTCAAGAATTCACGTTCTGTAATAAGATATGGCAGTGTTCTGTGATGGATCCTTCTCATTATTATTCTCTTGAAAGAGCTGATCACCCTTGAATGAAGTTATTTCAGTTCTGAATTTCCTACCAATGATAGATAGGATGGGAGAGTGATCTTTGCTTAAATGTTTTGAAGATGCTTTACAAAAACTCCATGAGGAAGACTAGTAGTATTATCCACATATGAGAGAGGGTAAGATGCAGTGATGGAGGACTGAAGCACAAAGGTACTTAGCTATTCAATGAAGACCATCCAAAAGAATAGCCCTATGAGGACTGACTTAGGGAGCTGGGGATGTTTAGCCTGGAGAAGAGAAGGTTAAGAGGTGATATGATAGCCGTGTATAAATATTTGAAGGGATGTCATATTGAGGAGGGAACAAGCTTGTTTTCTGCTGCTCCAGAGACTAGGACCCGAAACAATGGATGCAAGCTCGAGGAAAAGAGATTCCACCTCAACATTTGGGGGAACTTCCTGACAGTAAGGGCGGTTCGACAGTTGAACACACTCCCTCAGAGAGTAGTGGAGTCTCCTTCCTTGGAGGTCTTTAAGCAGAGGCTGGATGGCCATCTGTCAGGGATGCTTTGATTGTGAGTTCCTGCATGGCAGGGGAGTTGGACTGGATGGCCCTTGTGGTCTCTTCCAATTCTATGATTCTATGAATTCAACTAAAATCTCAATAAGGACTTACAGTTTTTGCTGTTCACCACAGTGCAGTGTCTACCCAGATGTTTTCTGAATAAATTGTATGCAATAGCAATTTCTTGAGAAAAAATTGACCTTTCAAAAACTGATTCAATTTTTTTTACTAGCCTTTAAAATTGTTTTTCATTAGAATTTATAGGGGTGTGTATATCTTATGTCTCTGGTCCTCTAGAGCCCAAGCCTCTTAAATTTTCCCTTCCTGTTTAGGAACACCCACATATGTTTTGGTTTAATAGCAGCTACTTTGGCTTGAGATCTTGATGTCTCTACATTTTGATTTATTTAACCTCCTGTTAAAACTTTGTTATTGTTGTTGTTTATCTGAGCTGTACTTTGAATTGGATTTTAAGGGTTTGCAGTTATTCCTTTTAAAATCCCCTGGCATTATTGGGGAATACACATACCTTACTTCTGAGAAAACATGCACAAAAATGTTCTGGTATTTTCAAGTTTATCAAATTTGATTACTAAATCAACAGGAAAATATCAGGACAATCCTATGCATATTTATAAGAAGACTTTCTCACCTGGCCCCACTACCCATCATCCCCTAGCTCAGGGATAGGCAACCTTTTTGAGCCGGAGGCCGGGTTGCTGTCCCTCAGACAATTGGGGGGCTGAAGCAAAAATAAATAATTTTTTTAATTATTTTGTTTTTAAAAAATATGCATGCACACTCTCTCAGCCCCAGAAAAGCCATGATGGCAAAACCCCTGTGGAGATTTTGCCAAGAAAACCCCCAAGAACAAGTAATAACAACAATAATCAATACCACCATGGCGGGCGGCTGTGGGCAGCAGGGGTTGGCGGCGGCGGCGGCAGGACCAGCCTGGGGCTGGTCGAAAGGCCTCGTTGGGCCGCATCCGGCCCCCGGGCCGCAGGTTGCCTACCCCTGCTGCTGGTATGCTATATTAGAATTATTTAATCAAATGCAACAACAATAGCTCTGATACTCTCATATTGATATAATCTGAATCTAATTTTCTGATTTCTGAAAGTGTACCAGTAGTAAATCTCTATAATAGTGGCAGTTTCAGGGCAAAACAAAAGAGGAAAGGTGACACAGAATAGCTGGGGGGGGAAAATGATACAATTTATTTTAATTGGCCCCATAGATATTGACCTTATGATTCTTCTTATATTCATTAGTATCTACCACACATTCACTGGTAATTTCAAAAAAAAAAAACAAAACTCATCAGTGTAGAAAGTATGTGTGTCAAGCAAAGACTTCCATTAACCATTTTAAGCAGAACAGAATAAAATGTTCTATAGTAATCAATAATTTTTATACTGTTAGCTTTCCTAAAATGCCATTGCCTGGTTTCCATGGTGTTTCATGTCTCTTTTTGATTCATGGACTCAGATTTCCAGAGAGGGCTTTTAGGAACTATATAAATCAGATGGGCCCTTGGATGTGCAAATGGAAAAGGAGGCACTGTAGATAGTGGCAAAGCTCATGCTTTCTATATACAAAGTCACACTCCCAGAAGGTACCACTTCTTGGTATCTATAATTAGAAAATGAAGAGATTGGTATCTATAATTAGAAAATGAAGCTGGAATCTGTCTAGAGGAGGGTAATGAAAATGGTGAAGGATTTGGAAGCTATGAGTAGTATACCTGTGTAGCTCCTGTCAAAAATGATTTATTACCCTTTGATGGGCGTGGCTAAGGATGATTCATGACCTGTCAAAATTGATTGATTGATGACCTGTCAAACTGGTGG
>JAIPUX010001232.1:91030688-91041903 GCA_020142125.1 Phrynosoma platyrhinos | reverse complement strand
AAAAAATGAAGAAACACAAAGAGAATATGTAATGAGGTTTAAGCTAGAAAATAATGAGACAAGAGAATATAAAGAATATGTGGAGGCAGAAATGATGGAGAATGAGTGATTATTATAGGACAGAAAACAAAAGATGAGGAGAAGAAGACTAGATGGGTAAAAGATGTAAAAAGAAAGAATAAGATGGTATAAGAATACAAATTGAGGAAAGTAAAGAAACTTTTGGAATATAATTAAAATACTAATATAATTTATTACCAAAGCGTGGAAAGCAGAAGATTAGATATATAGATATAGACAGACTTGGTTGGAAAAGCAGGAAAGAGAGATAATATAGGAATTAAAAGGAAATAAATTAAGGTTTGCTCAAATTGGGAAGAAAGAAAATATAAGGAATAATAATTAACACTATTATTTGTTGTATGTAAGTTATTTGTTGCATGTAAATATAAATAGAACAAGATTCGAAATTAAGTTAGATAAGATGATAGAGATATATGTTTTTATGTATATGTTTGTCTTGTTTGGAATTTGTTCATTTTGTATGTTTGTATGACTATTTTTGTTTTTAATTTCAATAAAAATAATTTTTAATAAAGAAAAAGAAAATACTTCTTTTTGAAATACAAAATGAGCACATAAAAAGTAATAATTCACAAAGCCTGAGATCAAATGGTACTGAATATTCATATTCTTCTAAATTTCCACTCCAGTTAAGCTACTGGTTTCTCCCACTTGCCAGCTGAATCTAGGAGTGTAATTCATCACTAACTTTCTCCTGCAAGAAGCATTAACAGCAATTTTCTTCCCATTGTGAAAAAGTCTTTCAGAACCACAGTTTTTGGATGCTATTCTCTATTTGGACTTATTGCACACAAAATTCACATATAGTTGTTTGTTAAGCAAACAATATTTTCAACACAGGAAGCAGAATGTTATGCATGGAACATAATATTTCAATGCAAAAAAAAATATTATAGTACAGAAATTGCTGCTTTCTATGAAGGAAATACTGCAACAGGGGATCTGTTCTGCTTAAAATTTGACATTGTTTATTTGCATAAAGGCAGCATTTCCTGCTCAGAAATTGCTATTTTCTGCTCAAAACAACTATGTGCAAATTTTGTGCAGAATAATTCATGAACTGCGAGGTTTCTTGTCAGCCCAGGATTCTTATTGTCAAAAAAAAAAAAAAAAAAAAAGTAGTTCCACCACTTTTTGAGTATTTTTAAATATTCTTTCCATCCCTAGTTGAATCTTAGTTCTTATATCAGCTTTTAAAAAATATAAGCAATGCCATCATAGTAATGTTTGGACACTAACACAGTTTGATGTGCTATTATGTAATCCTAAATATATTTACTTAGAAGTTAACATTTAGGCCAGGGGTAGGCAACCTTTTTGAGCCGGGGGCCGGGTTGCTGTCCCTTAGACAATTGGGGGGCCGAAGCACCAAAAATAAATAAATAAATAAATAACATTTAAAAATAAAAATAAAAAATAAAACATTTAAAAATATGCATGCACACTTTCTCAGCCCCAGAAAAGCCATGGCAAACCCCCTGTGGAGATTTTGCCAAGAAAACCCCAAGAACAAGTAATAACAACAATAATCAATATTATCATGGTGGGCGGCGGTGGCGGCGGCGGCATGACTGGCCTGGGGCTGGTCCAAAAGCCTCAGGGGGCCGCATCCGGCCCCCGGGCCTTAGGTTGCCTACCCCTGATTTAGGCCAACTGTAATTAAGTATAGGACTGTATTGCTTTGTTAATACAGTGCCTTTACCTCAAAACTGGTACTTGGCATGATCTTAGAATAAGTCAGCCCTCCATTTCCACAGACTCTGCATCCACAGATTCAACCATTCATGGCTTGAATTTTTTTTTAATCCAAAACACAAACCTTAATTTCTCTCCCCCCCCCCCATTTTTATATAAGGGACATCATTTTACTACTCCTTTGTATATAAGGTCCAAGGATTTTGGTATCCATGAGGGCTCCTGGAACCAAACCTCAGTGGATACCAAGGGCCCACTGTTTTCTTAGTAAAGTTACATATTCAACAAAATATCAAGAATTTTTTAATTATCTTGTTTCTCTTGCTTTGTTAGGTTTCCAATCATTCCTTCCGTTGAAAATCCATTGCCATCAGTAAACAACCAATCATGGAACCAGTCTAGAAGTATACAAGTTACCATAACAACATGTTGCTGAACATATTCTTGAAGGAGTCAGGGCCAGTTCAGATGATGAAAACATTTCTCCATTTGACTCCCCTTTCCCCCACCCACCCCCCATTGAGAATACAGAAAAGACAACAGAATCAGTAACTTGAATCATGCAGTCCTTGCTTCATAACAACAGTTACCATTACTGTGACAATGTATTTCCCAGATTCCATGATCATTTAGATATTTCAGCTCTTTCTATAATTAGCTTTGATCCATGTATATGCATTCATGGGAATAGTAAGAGTTTAGCTTGATGAGTAGAAGCTAGGAAGACTACGGGGGGGTTTCAGACTACCAGAAATAGTGCAAATTGAGTCCACTTTTAGGGTTAGGGTTAGTGCTAGGGAATCATGGGAATTGTTTTTTTTTCTGAGACATTGATCCTTCTCTGTCAGAGAGCTCTGGTGCCACAATAAACTACAGTTCCCATGATTCCCTAACCATAAAAGTGAACTCAATTTGCACTATTTCTGGCAGTCTTCAAGCCCCATACATGTCTGAATTTCCCTTTTTTCTACATATTTTTAGAAGTTGCTTAACTAGGGGATGTAGCATTGCTGAGAAATAAGCCACTGAAAGTTGTTCACATCTATAATGTTTACATTTTTTGTGCTCACATTCTCTTTTGTTGGATGCCTAAATTGTATTTCTAAATGCACAAATTTTAACACCAGAAATTTGAAGACTGAGGGAATATTTCATAAGAGGGCAGAATTCTTGTGGGGAGACAATGCCTTCTTTAGCCTCTTTCCTCATAGTTATACCTCTGTCTCAACTGCTCCTCAATTCACCTATAAAGATGCTACCTGGGTTTTTCCAAATCCTTTTAAACTAGTATCAAAACAGATAAAGGTAACACTTGGTAAAAACAAAACAAAACCCAGATTCATGGCCTAGAGGTTTACAAACCTGGCTGATCTGTTGTTTTTTTTTTTGGTTGTTTTTGTTTTGTTTTGTATTGAACTGTGGAAAATATATTGCAACCACCATCCCTTATGGTGAAAGAACTATCTCTCTCCTATATCTGGGTTGCCACAAGATTTAGTACTGTCCTAATAAGTCAGTGGATTAGAAATGGTGAGAAGAAAGAATGTATTCTCCAGAGATGTGCACTCTCATTTTTATCCTGTTTCTGGACTCTGCTGGATGTTTATCCTTTGGAAGATCAAGAAGTAATAATTTGTTGTCTTGAGGGTTTTTACTTCTTCTCTCCTAGGATCTCTACTAACTTATCTACCTCAGATAATTCTTCAAATGTTGGTAATCTTTGTATGCCCAATCATTCCTACAATGAAAACTCCATCTAACCATGTAGCTCTTGTTTTTAAAAACCCTTTGTTATCCCTTTGGTCTAAAATTAAAGGATGGTTAAATCTTTTACTGCCAGATGTAAGACCAGCCATATTTTTCTTTCTTAACTCTCAACACTTGCTTTTATATGTTTCCTTCTAACCTCATGCCCTCCGAATATAGTTTCTATAAGGCACATTGGGGAATGTATTCCTCTGTCAGAACCCAGCCAGATTTTAACATCAGGTAGACTGTATGGTGGTAGGTTTAATTTATATCTTAATTATTTCTGAACAAACTCAGCAATTTAGTATAAAAGTTAAGTCCTCTAGAATTTTAAAAATCCTTAAAAGGTGAGTGAAGAATAAAAAGGAAATTCACAGTTAGAAAAAGGTTGTGTATTCAAAGGTGTACATTTAAATATACTTCATGCACATGGATTCTGTTTTTGACACATAGAATCCTTGATCTCATTTTAATCTTTTCCCTCTAATCAAATTTGATCCTTCATTATCCATGAACACTACAAAACACAAACCTTGACCTTTTCTAAATTGGAACGTCCTTGTGTGCTGTGGATATCAGGCAGTCATCATTAAATGACTAAATATTAAAATTAGCCAAACATGTCTAAATACAGCATGAAAGGAATTCTTTTATTCAACTAATTTTAATGTTTTCTTTATCTATGTGTGAATGCTTGTCAGTGGTAGGAATTATTCATTATTCAGTAGTGACCCACATTTTGCTATGGGAATAAATGCAATCATACTAATTTATCAACTACTATATATTTTGTATCTCTTAATAAAATATGTGGCATTCATCTATGCATCAAAGGGCCTAAGCAGACTGCCAGAAATAGTGCACATTAAATTGAGGCACTGCTCTGGCTCAGTGCTAGGGAATCATGGGAACTGTAATTTATTGTGGCACCAGAGCTCTCTGACAGAGAAGGCTCAATGTCGCAGAAAAAAATACAATTCTCATGATTCCCTAGCACTGAGCCAGGGCAGTGCCTCAATTTAAAGTGCACTATTTCTTGCAGTCTGCTTAGGCCCTGAGTTCAATTCAAAATATAAGTCATATCACTGTAGTCTTACTGAGAAAGCCTTGAATCCTATTGTGGAAGAAAGTGGGGGGAGGCATACATCCTTGAAATAAACAGATAAATACATAAATAAGCCAGTTATATCATTTCAGTAGTAAATGTCCATACATTTGTGAGAGACAGACACTGAGACAAATCACTGCCATGACTAGGGTGTGATAATGGTTTCACTTTGTTTAACTGTTTTCATGAAAATAAAAGCCATTATGTGACAGGCATAATAAGTCTTTGCTTTGAAGTGGTAATTGTTTAACTGCAGAAAATGCTTGTTAGAAGGTGTATGCCTTCTTGGAACCTGGCATATGAACAGAATTTTAAACAGAAATACATATATTGCTGAGAATAGTTTTTTCCCCTTTCCCTTTCTTTTCTTGCTGCAGATTCAGTTCATTAATTTATATACAAATAGAAGGTGGGTGGGAAGAGATCACTATCATGTGCTAATTTTGGAAAAGTGAAGGGAAGACCTGAATATAATGCCACTAATGAGGCAACTCTGCAGGTATAGGCAAACTGAGTGAGTGATTTTCTGGACTGTTGCCAGTGCTCACTAGCTAGGTTCTATTTCCTTTCCAAACACTTGTGGCATTTCTTAAGACAAAAGTGACAACTCTCACAAACTTTGTTTTTCTGGTGAGCAGAAGTCAAATCCATTACAAAAACAAACAAAACCACAGGTCATGCCCATGGGTTCCCTGAGTTGTCTCCAAAGAGAAGAATTCTACTATTCTCTAGATTAACCATGTTATAGGGCATTTGCTGACACCTCATTGATCAGCAAACATGCTTGAGGTCAGAAAGGATATTTCTCCTGTGTAAAACTTGCAGTGTGTGGATGTTTGTTTGCCTTCCTTCGCAGAGTGTGTTTCAGTTCACTTGAGTTATTCACCTAGAGGTATTGTCTTTGCATGTAGCTCCTCATTCCATAACTCCTCTGAGATTATTCAAGGTTCCTACATGTAAATACTGTTTTATGAGTAGGATGGTCTGGGATTTAGTTTGCTTTTCTTTAGTTTTGTTTCATTTGTTTCTCCTTTCCAACTAGATTATTGGTTTGCTGGTTTGCAATTGCTCCTATGTTAGTATCAGCTAAGGTGTCTCCAACATATCTGAATTTATGGCTTTTCTGTGGATGGCTGTGCTCCCATGAGCTTACATGAGCCCTCTGGGACCCGCTCCTTAGAATCAGTGTCCACATTGTGGGTGCTATATAAAACACTTTTAACTAAAGGTAATAATGTTATTATAGAGTGGGCAGTTTTGAGAAAGTACTGTTAGCTGTGATGGAGCATTTGTTTATAATTAACACAGTGTTCTTAGATGCATGTTTCCATATGACATTGGGCCTAAGCAGACTGCCAGAAATAGTGCACTTTAAATTGAGGCACTGCCCTGGCTCAGTGCTAGGGAGTCATGGGAATTGCATTTTTTTCTGAGACATTGAGCCTTCTCTGTCAGAGAGCTCTGGTGCACAATAAATTACAGTTCCCATGATTCCCTAGCATTGAGCCAGGGCAGTGCCTCAATTTAATGTGCACTATTTCTGGCAGTCTGCTTAGGCCCTTAGTCTTTCTTCTAGATTGAAAGATAGAAAGCATACTAAGATTTGCAAACCCTCTGTGAATATAAAAAATAACTGCTTTGTATTGACAAGCAAGCAGGTAGCTAACAGAGTTATATAAAATGAACGGGGGGGGGGAGAGTTTTAGAGTTAATCATACTTTTTTGTAAGGCTGTTGCAAGTGGTACAAAGCCTATGAAACTTTTTCTGAATAATCATAGAGAAAGTGAGGGCCTCTGCAGATGGGCCCAAAGGGGTGGCGGAGAGCCGCCCCGGGCAGTGGTGGATTGGGGCCGAGGCTGCCGCACTGTGTGGCCCCAATCCTCCCTTTTGTGCCCAGAAAAGAGCTGCAAAAGTCTGTCCTAAGAGCTGGTGCATGGCTCTTTAGCACCCATTCTGGTGCAGCATGTCAAAACACTGCTCCGGAAGGATGTCCTGACACCACGTGCCATGCATAATGATCAAGAACTTAAGTGTACTTTGTTTTCCTTTATAATTATTTCGGGGATGTAAAGTGCTCTGTATTCTGAAATCCACAGGGGAAACAAGATGAAAGTGACCTTTAAACAAACAACTCTTGTATAGTTTTCATATCAGTCTTCAATAATTCATCTCCTTTTTGAATAAGCATTTAAAGATTATTTCCCACACTTGATTGAGGAAAGTCAATAGTATATTTTCTGCTCTGTTTCCTCCCCCACACTGAAAATAGCATTTTAAAAGAGATGTCTTGACAACTTCCAAATGTATGTGTGGTATATAATATGGTGCCATAGCTAAAAAAGGTTTGGCCCAGAGTGAATTAAACAGTAATAGATTTTTCAAAAGAAATAATCTATTTATTAAAACAAGATGAAACAAAGCTACTACTTTTGGCCTTCAGGTAACCACATGAGCTCAAAAAAGCTTTGGGTACCTTTGAAGAAAGGTGCAGATATGGATTTCTCCTCCTCTTCACTGTTGTTATTTCATAGTCTTAGGGCCTAAGCAGACTGCCAGAAATAGTGCACATTAAATTGAGGCACTGCCCTGGCTCAGTGCTAGGGAATCATGGGAACTGTAATTTATTGTGGCACCAGAGCTCTTTCACAGAGAAGGTTCAATGTCCCAGAAAAAAATACAGTTCCCATGATTCTCTAGCACTGAGCCAGGGCAGTGCCTCAATTTAATGTGCACTATTTCTAGCAGTCTGCTTAGGCCTATGGTCACTGATGGAGCAGTGGTTAAATGTTGGTATTGCAGACACTCACAACCACAAGCTTGTGAGTTCAATCCCAGGCAGGGCTTGAGGGTCCACTCAGTCCTCCATCCTTTTGTAGGTCAGTAAAGTGAGTACCCCGCCTGTTGAGGGCAATTGGCTTACACATTGTAAAGTGCCTTAGTTCACTGATAAGCAATATAGAAATGTATTTGCTATTGCTATATTGAGAAAGCGATAAGCCACATTGGCAAGACCAACAAATATTATCAATAAATGGGCGATAAATAAACATGGGATTTTTAATTCTTTATCACAGAAAGGAATTAAAGGAATTACATATTTCAACTGAATTTACAGATTGTGTTTACAAATAGACACAGGGCCTAAGCAGACTGCTAGAAATAGTGCACATTAAATTGAGGTGCTGCCCTGGCTCAGTGCTATGGAATCATAGGAACTGTAATTTATTGTGGCACCAGAGCTCTCTGACAGAGAAGGCTCAATGTCTCAGAAAAAAATGCAATTCCCATGATTCCCTAGCACTGAGCCAGGACAGTGCCTCAATTTAATGTGCACTATTTCTGGCAGTCTGCTTAGGCCCAAAGTCTCCTTTTTTCAATTCAGAGGAAGAACTCCTGTAAACATGCCTATGCAATATATCTATCCCCTCTTAACATATATGTAGGCATGGAACATAATATGCAGCCAAAGTAATTGCTTGCTTCTAGTTCAGTAATGAATTAGTAGTTTTTGACATATCAAAAGAAGGACTGATTGTAGAGATTCATCATGAAGACATACACATGACTGCACTGCTGTTGTCTAGCCCATCACAAATTATCACAGAGTCTTTTATTGTTGTTAACTGCCTTCGCGTCAGCCTCAACCCAAGGCGACCCTATGGATGAGAAATCTCCAGGCCCCTCTGTCCTCGACTGCTCTACCCAGCTCCTGCAAACTCATATTCATGGGGTTTTTTTAAATAAAGTCCATCCATCTAGCATGTGGCCTTCCTCTCTTTCTACATCCCTCCACCTTTCCTAAAATTCTTGTCTTTTCCAACAATTCATGCCTTCTCATGATGTGTCCAAAGTACGACAGTAAGTCTTGTCATCTTGGATTCTAGGGATATCTCTGGCTTGATCTGTTCTAGGACAAATTTGTTTGCCCTTTTGACTGTCTATGGAATCCTCAGCACTCTTCTCTAGCACCACATATCAAATACATTGATTTTCATGTTAGCGTGGTGACGCAGTGCGTGGGAACCATGTAATGTGAAGCACCAGGATCCAGACTGTCTTCAATGAAGCAAGCAACGTTGTCAGTTGCAGGAAAACTCCTTTCCCCTCCAGACAGAGCAGAGAGAGACTCAGCAGATGTCTCACTAAGAGGCTTTTTGATCTTCAGATTAAAGTTCTATGTACAAAGGCTATGTACAATAATACACCAACGTATTCTCCAACACTCCAACTCCAACTCATCTACTCTCCAACACTTCAACTCATCAACCCACGTCAACCCACATGTGTGTCCAGAGGCTTGTCCCTTATATAGCCAGTGCTCCACATGGCTTTCTAGCCCTGCCTCTTCCTGTTGGACACCTGTCAATTATCAGAATGACACAGCATGTTTACAGCCCTTTTGCAGCACTTACTGTGCTTTACAGCACCAGGTGACTCCCTGTCATTATGTCACCTCCTGTTTCATCAGCCTTGATGCTGCATGACTCAGCAGTGGCCAAATGCTTAGTCATCATGGCTGCTGCCATTCACCACATTGTGCATTTTCCTTGGAACATTATTCCAACATTTCATCCTCTCTTCTTTCTTCACTGTCTAGCTCACACATTCATACATGGTAATATCTTTGCATTTTTGGCAAATTTCTGGTGAATTTTACTGACCAACTAGGGAAATAATGAGACCAGTCACAGAGAACTGGGTTATAAATGGGCAGATTTATTTAACTTAACCTGTTTAACTGTTTTCTTCAAGCTCTGCAAAAAATGGTGGAGCAACCTAGTGTGGGAGGGACTGGGGCAGGTGGTAAGCTCCTAAACCACCACCCCAGCCTTCTCACAGTGAAACACCTGAGTCCCAAGGGCAACCCGTGATTGGGTGACACCCTAGCTAGCCTGTACCTGGAACGTCAATCCAAGATCCCTTCACTTAATTCACACGACATAAGTGAGGATTTATGTCTTATGCCAGCCCCAAGTCTCTTTCCCTACCCCTTTTTAGTTGCAAGTCCTAAAGAGGCAGTTCCAGAGACTTAACTTTCACCCAAGAGGGTGCCATAGGTATTCACCAAGCTATTATATCTTACCCAATATACACCAGGAAATCTATTTATGGCCACACCCTAGCTAATTGTCAATGTCCTCAAACAACAATGTGGGGAAGGAAAAAAAAAAAACTCTTGGAAAGGAAAGGAAATTCCTATCCAGCCCTGAAGTGACCAGAAAATCTCACACTGAAGTAAAGGTGGGAGGGTGGACCAATGAAGCATAAGAGGGACAGTGCAGGGCAGGCCAGCCTTAAATAACCTGGGCCTTGCCCCTGCATCTCTCCAAACATGGTGCAGACATGTCACACTTCATTTAATTGCTGCTCTCTTCTCACAAGAGGCCAGTAAAGTCCTATCCCTCAATCACACACAATCAGGAGATACACATTCTCAGTCCATCAGTTCTTATTGCTAGGTGCACAAGTGTATGATCAAGGTATGTGAATTTCAAATAGGAATGTTTATAATTGGTTGTTGTTGTTTTTTACTAAACTAGAGTGTGAAAAAGATTGGATTTTCTTGTTGATTTGGGCAGTTCATGGTGACTTTCAATGCCCTCATTCCCACTGTAAACAAAACTAGAGCTTAACTATAATATCTGTACATACAGATTTCTTAATGACCTCACATAAAGATATTTACACTAAAATACATTATACTGGCACCAGACTTGCTTTATTGTTCCTGGCATATTCATTTCATCTTTTCATCACTCTAGGCAGTATGCCATGGTAATTAACTGTAAGAACAGATAGAAAAATTGGGTAAATAAACTCAGCCTATCTAACCTATTGTTTGTTCTCAGCTTTCTCCATTCAATGTGTTGCCCTAAGTTCTCAGTCTTACAGTCAGCTCACCAAGGGTAGGCATTTATGTTTCACATCTCTAGGGCTTTCATTAACATTTAGATTCTGGTAGGTTGTTGGTCCTTTTGTTGTTAAAGAGGGTCAAGGAAGGGAAAACAAATTCACTTACTATGAGGCATGTTGAATTTACAAGTATTTCTGTCTTTACCAGTTGAAGCTGCCTGCACTTTAGGTATTTGGCTTGCAAAAACTGCAGGTGCCTATTTCAACATCTATTCCACAGTGCGTCTTTGAAGCTTGTGAACCAGCTTGTGAGGGTGCGGCTAGCTGCACAGGCAGGTGTAGCAAAGCATCTATCTTTAAATAAGCACCTGAAGGCTTTTTATCCAACACACTTAGCTGAAATAGCCTCTGCTCAAAAAGTCCATGTCTTTGTTAGATAAAATATTTAACTCCTCCCTCTCCACAAATAACAAAAGCATTGTCTAAATAATTTATTACCAACTCAGCAACTTTCCCACTGCTTCATTTCAACCTTCTGTCCAGAGGAATAGCAAAATGTCCTCCTTTTGGGGCACGACTGAGAAGCATGAATTTACATTTACATGAGTGTTTTTTTTTCCCCAGTTATTTTAATGCCCTAAATTTTTCTTGTATGTCCTATATTTTGTGGTGCCTTGTCCTGTTGGAATAATGTTCCAGTGAAAATGCACAATGTGGTGAATGGC
>JAIPUX010001232.1:90978949-90994309 GCA_020142125.1 Phrynosoma platyrhinos | reverse complement strand
TCTCAAAGGTGCTACAAGATCCTTTTGCATATTGATATTCCAGACTAACATGGTTATGTCTCTGAATTTCAGCACAGAAATCATTATTTCCGTTTATCAGTCAGCAACCACTTTTTCCCCATTGGCGCACAGTTCAGATTGAATTTATTTCAGCTACATAGAGCAAACCTGAATTTCCACCAGTACAAATTGAATTGTAAAAAGATAGGTTTCAAGCTGTCTGCCATGGATTAATTCTCACCTGCAGATATGTAGAAAGATTTATTGTCCACTGGCTCAAAGAGAATGCCAGACTGAGTCACTTTTGCCTCTTCTTGATGTTGACAAAAATTATTTGTTTCATTCACTCTCTTCCATCTTTCACCATACCAGTTAAGTAGCTGCTACATACCCCCCCCAAAAAACCACCCTATTTTTCACATCTGCATTTCAGTATTCTAATGTGCCACCTATAAGGCCATAGGCAGGAATGGCATTGGCATTATCAGAGAGGGAAAGAACAAATAAGGTCAAGAATTACAGTAGACTAGGGAGCTATTTTCTTTCTTTTCAAGAATGATAAAGCAAAAGAGTTTCTGCAGTTATTTGCAAGATCTATTATATCCAGGGTAAGCAATATAAAGCCAACTAGATGCATGCAACCCATTTGAGGTCATTTGATACTCTAATGGGCATGTTGTGTTTTAGGGTGCAGTTGCATGTTAATTATGAAAGTAAACAAATAATACATCCTGTGTCAAGACCATCAAAGAGTAATACTTGATCAGCTTATCTACCACCCTATTTTCCATAGTGGCCAGATAGATACCTCCAGAGGTTCCCAAAGCAATACTTCAAGGCCTTTCACTTTCCTTCCTCTTCTTCCCCTGTAACTGATATTCCAAATCTTTGATTGACTATTAAGATCATACTATTAAGATCATTTTCTATTTTTATTCTATCTTCATTTGGATGATTAGAATGATATTTACCCCCTTAGTGGTGATTCATTCTAAACCAGGTGTTCCCCAATTCCTTTTAACTTTTACTCAGGGTTAAGCTGAAAACATTCCCTATCATCTATCTATATATCTGTCTGAGTGATCTGAATCAGTAATCTAAGTGAAGTGAAACCTGTTCCTTTTTTACTTATCCAGCTAATTGTAAAATGTTCTCTAGTGCCATATAAATGCAAATCTCTTCTGATACTGCTGGCTTATCCACACATTGGCACTTTCGTCTCTATTTGGCACTTCAGGAAATTGAATATCAGTTTCCTATGTAGCAACAAAAATTTGCTTTTAAGATTTCATTGCTAAATCCCATGTGAATATTGCTTCTTCATTACTATTTACTAGCCATTTTCAGATTCAGATGATGCATGAACATCCTCTATGTTGATGCCCATCACAAACCGTGTGTCTGTGTTTCTTATGATTGAATTATTCTTCTACAAGCCCCCAGCCCAAAGATATACCATTTACATGAGATGATATAAATTGGCTGACAAGGAATGGAACATTTTGAAGACTTTCTTCAACTTTTCAATTTTCTTAGAGTGGTGTCTTTCTTTCCTAAGTGACCCTTATTCTATGTGACAGAAAAGTACCCGTTGTCTTAGACATGGGACACTGTTATCATGTCATCTGTAGGCAACAAATCATCTGAAGCCCTGATTTTTTTTAAAGCCAGGAGGTCCACCAGAACACAGATATTCATATGTGTGATACTGTGAAATATACCACAAAACCCCATAGTCCTGCTGGCTTTGTCTTCACAATTCTGTTTTACTACATGTAGAACTCTAGAAATTTTAGTCAAAAAATTGGTCCCAAAATCTTGTGTTGACTTACCCATGGGTGAGTGTAAGTATTGGGTTTTAACTCTTATCCAAAGAGGTACCGTGTCCTCCTCTAAGTAGAGCAGCAAATTGAGAGATCTTAGTTCATTCCAGGAGCACCTGAAAGGAGCACCACCACCCCTGCTTTCTCCAACATGACACCACTTCTGACTTTTTTGAACATTTGGGTGGGGAAATGGCAGTGGCAGCTTTTTGGAGCTTCCTTGTAAAGAAGCACCAAGAGGATTCAGGCTTTGAAGGATCTGAATGAGACTTTGGGGAAAAAACAGACTTCTCCTTTGCTCCACCTTCCAGGGAGCTTGGGAGTGTGGTGTTTACATGCTGCACACTCCCAAGCTACCTGGAAGCCACCCAGAAGCCACCCAGCCATTTATACGGGGGTGGCTTCATGATGCTCCAGCAGCACAGTATTTACATGCTGCATATCACCAGAGCATCATGAAGCCAGCTTTTGCCACCAGAAAAAAGACTGGCTGTTTGCCACTTCTTTTTGGGGAAGCTTCACTGTGTATGGTTGCCATGGCCCTAATGCAGTTTTGGAAGGGGAGGCTTGAAGCTTCTGGCTTTCTATTTCACCCCTTTGTGTATGTTGGTCAGCTTTTCTGAGTTAAAACCAGGCAAAGCTATCACATTCAAGCTAAAGGCTATAATCACTGCTAATGTATTGCTAAAGTTGCCCTTTTCTTTTCTTTTCTTTTCCATTATTTTTGACAAATGTACATTTATTTAGCCCCATCTATGCTTGGTCACCTCCTCAACACATGAAAAAAATTGTATTTTTTAAAAAATATATGTGGTTAGCTGCCTTGAGTCTCATTGGAAGAAAGGTGGGGTAAAAATGAATAAAATAATAAATAAAAAGAACTGATGTTTTGTCACTACAGCTGAGACACTTCATTAGCTGAGACTCCTCTTATGCTCACAGGAAATGTGGCAGAAATAAATGATGCTTAATCTGTAATTAGAGGAAGAGTAGGGTTCAATCTGCTTTTCTAATTCAAGTAGGCAAGGAGATGACTGACAAATCAGTCTCTGAAATCTGATGAATCTGAAGCAGAGGAATTGGATTGTGAGGGTTTTTGTATTTGTTTTTGTTAGCTCCAGATCATGGTTCCCTCCCCAAAACAGCAGCAGGTCTCTCTCTTCTGCAAGACTTGATGGATACTGAAAAGAAACCACTGTCCTTTGAAGTCTTGCAAAGAGAGAAAGAACAATTTCAAAAGAAACAAGTATGTTAATAGGAAATCAATGGACTAATCAAACACCTGGGGCCCGGTGTCTGCCATGTATAAATCTCCTAGCAACTGCTGGGATTCCTTGTTGCTCAAAACCATTCAATCTCCCTGACTATCAATACTTTCAATGCTTGTGTTTTTCTTGGGGTTATTAACCTTTGGATGGACTACATTTAATGTCTCCTTTTTGGCTTTGGTAATATGGTCTATTGTCTTCATGTAACTCCTTCTGGTCTTGCTGAGACCCTGTTTCTGTATCTCCCTTCATCTGCTGTGAAGTTCTTGGACTGTTTATTCCTGATTTGGTCTGGCTAAATTTACTTGTAACTTTAAATTTTATTTCCTTGTACCCACATGGACATAAGAAATGACCTCTGCTTGCATGGATATCCCTCCATACTATCTAAACTGAGATCAACAATCATGTCTTGACAAAATGTAGGCCTGTGACTCTAACATCATATTTTTCTTTCTCTTGTATGATTTTAACACTGTTGCCCGATAAAAACCCAGTGAAGCTTCAAAGGCTTGCATCAGGTATTTCATACATTTTAGTTGGCCCAATAATGGTACCACTGTTTTATGGATTTTGGATGTTAGTTGTTTCCACTATAATAACCAGTCACTCTGAGTATCTGCTGCTAGTAGTCATAGGACAATTGTCTTCTGCTGATGGTCAAAGAGCCATATTTTCTAATAAACTTCAAAGTAGATAGGAAACCAGCCTTGCTTGATACCAATGGCATGAGGAGGCATACTGTGGGGAAACTGTGTATTTCCTACATTTTTCAGATCCTCTTCTGATCCTGTGCCTACCCCCTAGAATAATCTTTTATGTAGATTTTGAGAAATAGTCATTAATAGTTTTTGTAATATTAAAGATCACACTTTCTTCACAAATTTTCTATTTTCTGTTTGTATATGGCATTGATCCATAAAAGTCAGATTCTTGTCTAATCACAGTAAAGGACATAATCTGTCATTCAACAACAACATGAATTTGTAAAATATTTATTATGTAGAGAAAGTTTCCTTTTTTTTCTTTTCTTTTCTTTTCTTTTTTTTTTTTTTTTTTGCTTAAGAAAGGTTAAAATAAAAGCCGTACATATAATCATGCATTTTCTAATTCTATCCTTCCCTCAGACTTTCAGCTATGAATGCCAATCAGGTAAGTATTTACTTTTCAGGTGCATGCAATTGATGTATTAACTTGTATTCCCTATTTATACTGCTTCATATAGACTAGGAATCTAAAATGTATTTAAATGACCTATATTGGCCCCCTTTTAAAACCCTTCTTGATGATAACATATTGACTAGAAATCGTTGTTTAACAGTGAGGCTCTAGATTAAGATGCTCATAGGAAGAATATGGCTTTTTGGGGTATACCAGAGAAAATGAATAGTACAAGTAAAGAGTCCACACATACCAGCATTTCACTTCTCTAGATTTTGTCTGTCTTTCGGCAGGCATTTCCTGATTAGATCCCAGCCTCTTGTCCTTTGTCTTGCCTTTCACTTGTTCATCAGCCTTTCAGTGTACTTCTTTATTGCCATCTTCACACTCTTTGTGGTCTGGAACACCCACTGGCAACACATTGCCTCCATACTCTAGGGAGTAATTTTGGAATAACCCATCGACTCTCTGCTTGAGCGCATTTATTTCCTCCCTTATGGTTTTAACCCACATATCTCTTTCTGACTGCTAGTCGAGATATTTCATCACAATACTCAAGTTTCTTTTGTACACTACATACATATCTCTCTGTTGGCTTGCCTTTGTTTTTCCTTTCAGAGCATCTTAGCACAATCTCCTCTTCAGCCACATTCCTTTCTGGGCTTCCAAGTGACCCCTCCTTAGCAATTTTTTCTACTTTCACATCAACCTGTTTTTCTCTATTAACACCACTAGATGGAGTTTTTACTTTACATTTTACATTTCCAGACAGCACAACTTCATTATTGATATGAATCCTCTCCCAGAATGTTTCACTCAAATCAGCATTTCTAGATATCACAATCTTATCATTTTCAGTTAAGAATCTATACCCATTTCCCAAGTACCCCATGAATCTTAACTTCTGGGAGGGAACATCCCCTTTTCTCCTCTGACCTCTAGGGATATTTACCCAGGCAAAACTGCCAAACACCCTCATATATTTCAATGAAGGTTGGTGACCAACCAGCATGCAGTAGGATGAACTATCTATTTCTGAGATCCAGAGCCTGTTCAATATGTGATTGGCTGTTGTTAATGCCTCACCCCAATATTTTATCTTCATGTCTGCATCCTTTAGCAAACATTGCACCATTTTCTGAAGCTCCTCACTCTGTCTCTCAGGGTCCTTCACCTGCTGATAAGGAATCTAATCTATCCTTTTGCTTCTCAGCCACCCTTTACATTCAGGAGACATAACCTCAGGACTTAAACATTGTATCTTGGTCTTGATCTTCCCATCAAATTGCCTTTCCATGAAGGCTACCTATTTTCTCAATGTTGTGGGTACTTCAGACTTGTTTTTCAACAAACAAACCCAGCTAAACATGGTGGAATCATCCACAATATTCAGGAAATACCTGGTTACTCCACAAGAGTAACTTCCAGAGGCTCAATCAGGTCAAAGTAAATAAGAGCCAAAAAGTTTCCCTGTCAGCCTTGGATTTTTGTCACCATATTTTGGAAAAGGTTTCACTTTGCTTTTTATCACACTGCAAATTGCACACTTCAGATATTGGTTACACCTTTTTTTTTACCATGTTTTTCATACATATTCAATACATTCTTCAGAATATCAAAACCAATATGCCTCATTCTTCTATGCAACAGGTGTATGCATTTCTCATGTATTGGATATGTGTTATCATACACAGCTCCCACTGTGGCATGTGCATTACCCTTTAAGCAATATAAACCATTTTCCTCCTCACCAGTGGCACACACAATCCCATCTTTGCATATCTTACAGCCAGTACCTGTAAAGCTAAAATATCTTTGCTTGGAAATTGCGCATGCAGATATTACATTCAAACTCATGTCAGGGACAAAATACACATTTTCCACTACTTCATCTAAACATGGAATAAAGCAGTGTCCATAGCCCTCAACATTTACCTCTTGTCCACTGGCCACCAACAACTGTGGCATAGGAGCAGGTTTGAGGCTTTGAAACAGTTCCTCATCTATCCTATAGTTGCCATCTCTTCTGTTTCTCCACAGAACTTAGAACAAAGTCCACAAGCAGGTTCCTCTGTGCCAAGCTAAAAACTCACTACAATGCAGGCAAAGCTTCCAGGCACCCAAACATTCTAGATGGCAGATGCCTTTCACACGTGATACTGTACGTGGTCCTCTGGGCCCATAAGCTTTGTCACACTGAGGTTGAAGCATGAATGTGATTTTCAGTACCTCTGCCAAACCTTAGAGATACTCTTGGAAATCAGGAAGCAGAAGTGGACAGCTCACAGTGAAGGGTTTATTTACAGGTGATAAGGAACACTATTTGCAAATGCATAACACAGACAGAGATCCAGGATGGAAGTAAAAACACTCAGACTTCCTCTTTGCAGCTCATAGCACACAGAGCTATACTAGAATTCTCTAACAAATACTCATTGACACCAACTGCACTGTACTCTTTCCCACAACTCTTGACCCACAGCTACTGACTCACAACAGATTACAGTTAGAAGGGACTTATATACCCTTATTATATTACTTGGGTTGCTAATACATTACATCACTGAACATTACCTCATTATGCTAAATCATACACTCACAGGTGTATCCAAATATACAATCAAGTGTCTGGCCTCCTCAAGGACATTCATCTCCAGATGTCCTGGCCTTGTCACACACATTTTATCTCATTGCAGTTCTGCAGAACTTATTTCACCTTATAATATGGTGACAAAATCAGCCTGAACTCTCTCTGGAAACCAAGATGACTAAGGGCCGATGCACACGGCCAAGAAGGGGTGGCACAGAGCCCCTGGGAGTGGCGGATTGGAAGTGCAGCAACCACATGCCATGGCCCCAATCCTCCTTTTTGCCACCCCAGAAAGAATGGCAAAATGGTGCTCCTTTCAGCCATGACAACAGCTTTTTAGCACCATTTTGGTGCACCGTGTGTGCACGCTGTGCCAAGAGGGCATCCTGATGTTGCGTGCCATGTGAACAAGCACGTGTCAGGACAGGGTTGTGGTGGAGTCAGGGTGGCTGGCGTGCAGCTGCCCCACCTCAACTCCACCCCCAGGCTGACCCTTTAGGCCAGTCTGCAAAGCCAAATATATCAGGCTGTTATATTTAGCCACACCATGAAGAAAAATGAATAATTAAAAAAGACAATGATGCTAGGAAAGTGTAGGTGCACCCTAAGTTATTCATACTGAGTTATAATACATGTCAGGTTTAGGTTTACTGATGCTTCTAAGAGCCTATGAATGGTCCACTTTTCACACAATCCCCCCTTCCCCAGTGGTGTGTGCATGCACTCAATAGTAATTGGAAAATGCAGGTTTGAGGCAAAACCACAGGCAGCAATTGGTCCATCCTCCAAATGTTGCTCATCCTTCATTTACAGTTCAAAAGCCTATTCAGAAGGTGGCTCTTAAGCAAACATTACTTGTACTTTTATTATAAAGCAGTTTCACAAAGTAAATGACAACTGGAACTGTAAGTCACAGGCAAGGAACTTAAGTGGATTGAAAGAAGTGAAGTGAGACTCAGGTTGGAACAGTTTATGTTTAGGTTGAAAAAGGTTGTCAGTTACCCCTGTAGTAATGGAAGGTAGATCAGAGATAATGGATGTGTTGGAAGAGCAGGGGGAAAAGTGTAATACTGAGTGCAATATAAAAACAAATCAACCAGCTTTTGTATAATAATACCAAAGGACAATAACACATTTTTTTTTGCTGATTTCCCCCCAAATAAGGATGCATATAGTGGGTATTTTATAGAAATTTATATAACTATTTGTCTATAACTGTGTGGGAAAATGGTAGTCTAATAAGGAACAGAAACAATTCGTTGGCCAAAATGAAAATAGGTAATTTTGTTTTACTTTGAACAAACCATTGTTTGAATTTCACTTGAAATGGGAAATAAAAGAAAACTTGACACCAAGATTTTGTTTCATCAGAGAAGTCACATCTTATACTATTTGGCTGCTTTAAGAGTCTATAACAGTAATTACCAATAGGCTATGTAGGTAAAAGCACATTAGAGTTTTCTCTTGGAAAAAGAGATGCAATGTGATAAAACATCCATATGAATTGTAGTGATTAATACAGAGATTTTGCTTTTCTTCCCATTTATGTAGAAACGTGCTGCAGGGTGTTTGAAAGAGACCATTTATTAAAATTGCATCTCCTTTCTCTCAGAACTTCTATTTAGTATGTCAGTGCCTGTTTGCTGGATGAGAAAATGGTATTGTGTTTGTACTACAACCTGGAATTATGAATCTGTGTGCCATCTTAAAAACTTAATAGAGGGGTTAGTTGCTTCACTGATTTGTGAGTCACAAGTATATATTATATTAGAAATACTTATCAGTTTATAAGAGTCCTGTCCTGACTTGTCACACTGCTTTTTTAAATAATTATGCTTATTTTCCTTGATTAGTTTGGAATTTAGAATAGATGCTGAGGTATTACATCAGCTAATCACAAGTATGAATATATTCATTTCATATTGCTGTGTTGATCTTTCTTAAAAATAAAAGAGAATAAATCACAGCAGAGAATAATCACATTTATTTCACCATGCTGATTATGCCTGCAAATCATTGCCTTGCATATGGCTTGGACATTCTTTTATAAAGTAAGGAGCTAAGGAACAGATCGTGAGGCTTTAAAAGAAATAAAGGGCTCTCTATAGTGCTCCATAAACCATTAATTGGGACCACATTTATATTACAAGTAATTAAATAAAATCATAGTTTAAAAGCATGCAGTTTCCTTTCTATTCCTTCCCTCATAAAATCATAATTGCACAGATTTTTATATCAGTTACGTATACCATAATGTGTGTTATTTCCAACATTTCCAAGTTTAATTCTGTTTCCAGACCAATATGATCTTTTCAGATTTATTACTTATTTCTTTCTTTCTTGAATAGAGGACTCTCCTGGTCAGTGAGACTTTAAAATGGGGGCAATATTTCTTTGGTTTTATTTCAAGATGAACTAATCTGATTTGCACTTCCCTAGTTAGTATACTAACTGAACCACTAATGTTGGTTTGATGTTATACTTATCTGAATTGTACTACACAGTTGTCCGATCAAATTGTACCTGCAAAAATACATATATTACACAACACTGAACATAAAATGCACATTTTAGGGAAAATAATATACAAACGTGTGTATTAGGGATGCATTGTTTGCAAAATGTATATATTAGGAAAACTAAAGCTGTGGAATGACCTGCCGGAGGAGATCCGTCATATCTCCACTCTTACAGCCTTCAAAAAGGCTCTTAAGACAGATCTCTTCTGGCAGGCCTTCCCAGCTTAGTTCCTCTCCCTGCACAAAGTGATCTACGTTGCTCTTTCTACCAATTATCTCCCTTTTCAAACTTTTGTATTTTGTTTTTAAATAATGTTTGTTTAATTGTAATTTTAGCATTGGGTGTGTGTGGGGTTGGGGGGTTGGGAAGGGATTAATTTTTTAATTCTATTGTACTCTATGTATTTTTTATTGTTGTAACCCACCCAGATTCTTTGTGATTGGGTGGGTTATAAATAAATAATTTATTATTATTATTATTATTATTATTATTATTATTATTATTATTAGGAAAACTGATTTCCCAAAAGAAATGTGTGCATGTTTTCATATATACAAAAATGCATAATGTGAAAACCCCCAACACTCATACACTGATGTAGAAATGAGATGGCATAATATGGTGGTACTCAAACTTTCTTACTCTTGGAATTTCCCCCATCTTTACAACTATATGTAGACTCATGTTCTTGTGCAATCAGTTCATGAGTAGGTGACCTATATATAGGGATGACAATGGCACCAGTGTGGTTCATCAGACTATTTCCTCACCTCCACAGCAGTGTGCAGTCCACACACCAATATGATAGTTCACTCTTTCCAGCTTGGACTGGAGGAAACTGGGGTGTTTTTTGCTGTGGTGTTAAATCTCGGATTTCAGCTTTGGTCCACTTTATTCCCATTTCAGCCACATGTGTCATCTGGAAAGGTAAGGTCCAAAACAGGGCAGGGCTATTCCTTTTAGCCCATCTGGAGAGCCCCTAACTTCTATTTACTGGTACCTTACAAATAACAATATATAATAATATTACCATATTACACATACTATAAATTCAATATTTACATAAATGCAGAACATCACACAAATCTAATAGTTAGACAAACTTATCAAATATCCACAAAGTTTGTTTGTGAGAAGGGGGGAAAATCTGCTATTATTATTATTATTATTATTATTATTATTATTATTATTATTATTATTGGGTTTTGACAAAAAATATTATCATAACTGTATATGCCATATCAAACATAAAATAATTACAATAACATATATTAATTTAACTTCCTACCCTTCAGATGATGGCTCGTTTTTTTTCTATTGCTTATTTTTCTTGATAATATTTAATTTATCATCCTTTTACAATTAATAATGTTACATATATTACCAGACATATGTACTATTGTGTTGATTTGCCTTCTTGACTGTCCAACTCTCACATCCATACATGGTAATAGGGAATACAATGGCTTGTATGATTCTGACTTTTGTGCTGAGTTGTATGTATTTGTATGTAGTAATAATAATAATAATAATAATAATAATAATAATAATAATAATTTTTATTTATAATCCAACCCTCTGCTTGGCAATCTGGGCGGCATACAACAAATTAAAATGTAACAAGTTAAAACAATGCCATTCTCCCCCCACTACCCACCCAGCCCTTAAAACAGAATTAAACTATCATGAAGTTAAAATCAAATCAAATAAAATTCAATTTAAAACACCAAATCATCCTGACCGAATTCCCTACAAATCACAACAGTGGAAAAAACCTGGCAGATCACATTCGATTTCTTTTTTCTTGCCAGGCAGTTATTCTGGGAAGGCCTGCCTGAAGAGATCTGTCTTTACTGCCTTTTTGAAGGCAGTAAGAATGGTAATAAGATGGATCTCATCTGGCAGGCCATTCCATAGCCTGGGAGCAGTCGCTGAAAAGGCCCTCTGGGAGGTCTGCGAAAGCCTGGTCTTTATTGGTTGCAGCAGATTCCTCTCAGAGGACCAGAGTGCACGGGGGAGATCATACGGGGAGAGGCGGTCCCTAAGATAAGATAGACCCAAGCCATGTAGGGCTTTAAAGGTTAAAACCAACACCTTGTACTGTGCCCGGAAACTAACTGGCAGCCAGTAGAGGGATTTAAGCACTGGTGTTATGTGCTCCCTCCTAGATGCTCCAGTGGTTAACCTGGCTGCCATATTTTGAACTAATTGCAATTTCCGGGTTAAGCACAAGGGTAGCCCCATTTAGAGTGCATTACAGAAATCCAGACATGAGGTTACCAGAGCATGTACCACAGTTTCCAGATCCCTCATGTCCAGATAAAGGTGCAGTTGGCATATTAGCCGAAGCTGATAACAAGCACTCCTGACCACTGCATTCACCTGACTAGTCATGTGAAGCGATGAATCTAGGAGCACCCCCAAAATGCGAACACAGTCCTTGGAGGAGAGAGTGACTCCATCCAGGACTGGAGACTGTATATCCAAATCTGGTTTCAGGCCTGTGACTCTGTTTTGTCCGGATTCAGTCTCAATCTGTTTTTCCTCATCCAATTCATTATTGCTCTGAGACAGTCATTAAGAGGAGAGACGCCATCTGAAGTCTGAGATGATGATCTAGTCATGGAGAGATAAATCTGGGTGTCATCAGCATACTGATGGCACCGAGCTCCATGCCTCCGAATGATTTCACCCAGCAGCTTCATGTAGATGTTAAATAACATCGGGGACAGGATGGCGCCCTGAGGGACGCCACAATTTACCTCTATTTTGGAAGAGCAACTGTCCCCGAGCCTCACCCTCTGGGATTTGCCCGAGAGGAAGAACGGAACCACTGCAAAGCAGTGCCTCCAATTCCTAACTCTCTCAGACAATCCAAGAGGATGGCATGGTCTATAGTGTCAAAGGCCGCTGAGAGATCCAAGAGCACCAACAAGGTCACACTACCTCTGTCGATGCTCAGGCTGAGGTCATTGGTCAGAGCAACCATGGCAGTCTCCACTCCATAACCTGTCCTGAAGCCGGTTTGAAATGGATCGAGATAATCGGTTTCATCCAAGACTACCTGGAGTTGGGAAGCAACTGCCCTCTCAATCACCTTGCTTAAGAAAGGAAGCAAGGAGACTGGTCTATAATTGTGTCTGTCCAGGGGGTCCAGGGAAGGTTCTTAATGGCCTAACGGCTGCCTCTTTCAAGCAAGATGGTAATATACCTTCCCTGAAGGATGCATTGATTGTATCCCCTAGGAATACCAGCCAAGATGGACAAGGATCAAGAGGGCAAGTCATCTTCCTTATTTTTCCAAGAAGCTTGTCCACGTCATCGGTACTCACAGATTGAAACTGATCCAGTAAATTGCCATAATCGGAGTTGCTGGACACCTTGTCTATGGATTCTGTCGAAACAATGGCGTTCAAGTCGGCTCTTATCCGAGAGATTTTATCTACAAAGTAGGTATTAAACACGTCACAGCAGGCCATCATTGGGTTAAGTAGAGCTTGGCACTGGCAAAACCTTTGTCAATTCCCCCCCCCACCCTAAACAGCTCTGCTGGATGGGACTCTGCAGACGCAATGCATGCAGCACAGAAAGATCTCTGCGCTGCCCGCAGAGCCTCCCGATAGGAATCAAGATGTTTCCTATGGCGAGTCTGTCGGATAGGAGCTGAGTCTTCCACCATTCGCGCTCTAGTCATTGTCCAACTCGCTTCATCCTCCCAAGTTCCTCTGTGAACCAGGGCTTATGATTAGAAGTGGGCTGGAAAGGACACTTGGGAGCGATTGTGTCAATAGACCTGGTAAGATCGGTGTTTCAAGTGTTCACCAAGGCTTCAACAGAGTCACGGGCATTACCAACCATTAAACCCTCTAAGGCCTTCTGGAAGCCGATGGGTTCCATGAGCCTTCGAGGATAGACCATTTTAACAGGTCCGCCACCCCCGAGGGGGCTGACAGTGGCCTTTAGCTCTATCTTGACCAGGAAGTGATCCATCCATGACAAAGCGGAGGTTTTTATGACCTCCGCCCACGGATATTCCTGTTCCGTACTAAAAACCCCATCGAGGGTATGGCCAGCACAATGCGTGGGCCCGTCGACCAGTTGGGATAGGCCCATGTTTGTCATGGTCTCCATGAACTCCTGAGCTGCACCTGTTGAATTGGACAAGCCGGTCTCAAGAGTGATGTTGAAATTGCCCAGAAGCAAGAGTCTGGGCGACTCCAGCAGCAGGTCTGAGACCAGCAAGGTCAGCTCGGTTAGGATCTTTTATAATTCTTTCATAGCCATCCTCCCCATTCTTAATCTTCTACTGGTTTCCTGGCTGCAATCCCCATTCTGATCAAAATTTGACCCCAGATATGAGAACTCTTTTACTATTTCTATTTCCTCATTGTCTAGGTTGACTGTGTGTAAGTTCTCTGTGGTTATTATTTTTGTTTTCTTTATGTTCAGTGGTAAGCCTGCTTTTGCACTTTCTTCTTTGATTTTCCTTAGTTGTAGTTCCAGTAGCCTCTTGTCCTCAGTACAGACTTCTCATTAGGACTATCAGATGTATTGGCACTCCCATGTCTTTATGGCATTCCATAACCTTTCATGATCAATGCAGTCAAAGGCTTTGCTATAGTTTATAAAGCACATGTTGATTTTCTTTTGGAACTCTCTGCTATGCTCCATTAACCATCATATATTTGCAATGTGATCCATGGTGCCTCTTTGCTTCTTAAACCCTGCTTGGACCTCTAGAATTTCTTTCTCTATATGTGGTTGGAGTCTGTGTTGCAGTATTTTGAGCATAATTTTGCTTATGTGGAAGATTAGTGCTATGGTTCTATAGTTGCTGCAATCTCTTGTGTCTTGTTATTTGTGGATGGGGATGTATATTGATCTTTTCCAATCTGTTGGTCATCGTTTTATTTTCCATATCTGTTGACATATGTTGGTTAGCACTAGAATTGACTCTGTCAATGTGTATTGCAGCAGTTCAATTGGATTCAATTCATTGCAATTCAATTCATCTGTTCCTGGGAACTTGTTTATTCTTCCATTTCCACCTCAGTTTCCACCTCAGTTTTTAGAATTTGGGGTTCATCTTCGCTCCATGTGTCCTTCATATTGTCATATCTTTTATATACTCTTCTGTGTATTGCATCCAATATCTTTTTATTCCTTTCTGGTCTTGAATTATGTTATTTTTATTGTTGTAGAGTGTCCCAGACCTTGGTTTGAACTTTCCCTCGATTTCTTGAATCTTGTGAAATAAGTCTCTCATTCTTCCCTTTTTGTTGTTATCTTCTATTTCTTTACATTTGTCGTTGTAATAATTTTCCTTATCTTTGTGCACTAGCCATTGTACTATTGCATTCATGGTTGTTATTTTATTCCTATCTCCTTTTTGTTTTGTTTCTCTTCATTCCTTTATTGCTTGTAGCACTTTAGCGGTCATCCGTGGTTTCTTCACTTTCCTTTTGTCCATTAGAAGTGTCTTTATGCATTCTTCTTTTATTATGTCCCTGGCTTCAGACCAAAGCTTTCCCGGCTCAAGATCTATTATACTTAGCACTGCAAATCTGTTCCTTATATTATCAACGAATTCTGTGGAAATGTTGTTTAAATCATATTTTAATATGAAGACTGGTTTTGTTCTTTTCTTGAGTTTTACTATTATTTTTGAAATGAGTAGTTCTTGATCTGTGCCACAATCTGCACCTGGTCTAGTCTTGGCCACCAATATGAAGCTTCACCATCTTTTACTTCCAATTATGTAATCTATTTGGTTTTTGTGTTGACCATGTGGTGGTATCAATTTCTTCCTGTACTCCTTCATAAAATTTATCCATTTCTTCTTATTCTGCCTCAGTGGTTGGTGCATGTACTTGAATTATGGTGATAGTCATAGGTTTCCCATGGATCCTTATTGAGATGATTCAGTCTGATTTTGCATTGTATCTTTTAACTGCTTTTGCAACATCTTTTCTTAGTATGAAAGCCACCACATTTTTTT
>JAIPUX010001232.1:90952355-90969625 GCA_020142125.1 Phrynosoma platyrhinos | reverse complement strand
TCAGAAAATAACAACTTTTCTCAGCAAGGAAAAATACAGACACACATCCTTTACATTTCAACATTTTGCCATTGACTCTATATCCCATTTAAAACTAACAATGTGAACTTCTGTGAAACAAAAGTAATAAAAGAAGCAATCATATCCTACTAGTTGAAACAAGTCTATAGCTCATTTATGATAGTCTAAAATCTGTATCCTTCTGTAATGTGAAAAGTCATACATTATTAGTATATTTAATGCAACAGTTTTATGATTTTAGAAGAGATTTTGGTTGAATAAATAACTCTCTCCAAGGAACCTAAACTTTGGAAAGAATTTGTTGGAATGACTTCATAGCACCCAACAAAAATAGTGGGCTACATTTAAATCTAGGGCCTCTCCTTTCTCTTCCCACTGAGCCTCAACCCATCTCTTTAGCATTTTAGAGGATCACAGGTGAATATAACCACCAAAAAGCCAAAAGTAGTGTCACTCCCTCCCCCACATTAGGATGTCGCCTGGTGCAGCCTGCACCCCCCAAGTGATACCCTGAGTGTTGCTTAAATATATGCTAGTGTTGTTACTCTGGATCCCAAACTTGCATGACTGATTTAACTGCAAAGATCTTAAGTTGACCCATTACTCAATAGCTAATTAGAGCCCCCACCAGCAAGTCAAAATTATGTCAGAGGGTTGGGTGCATGCTTGCAGAATACTAGGGATTATATTTAACCTCTGAGAAAATGCAGCTGCTTGTGTAACTATTTTTACACTAGTGTTGTGCCATAATATGCTTCTATAGATAGAGACAGAGATACTTACTGCTATTGCACTTTTCAAAAGTGGAGAACAAATCAACAATCTGATAATATCCAACTAATATCCAGCTGCATTACAGCTCTCAGACCCGCTAGACTCATGCAGGGGGAAAAAATAGGCCTTTCATTGTATCTTACCTAACTAGAGGAAATGAAAGCCATAGAAATCTGGGCTTCTTTCACACATCTCAAAGGTGCTACAAGATCCATCAGTGCATTATATGCATTGGGCACTTCTGGCAGTGTCTCAGTACACACCTTTGCAATTCAGTAGAGGGATTTCTTAACACTTCTGCTATATGGTTAGGCATATATAAAGTTACATAAAGAGGCATCATTAAAATGTGCAAGGGTGCGAACGACATGAGATGACACCTTAAGGAGGTGGTGACACCATTGCTGCCCAAACATGTACCTTGTGGCAGAAATGGGATGTGGTATTCACCTGTGTCCCTTTGGAAAATTCTGTAGTGGGTGAGTCTCAGTGGAAGGAAAAAGGAGAGGCCTCAGAGTTTTTTTAAAAATAAAATGTAATATTTATAATCCATTTTATTCTTTTTACATTTTCTTTTAAAACATCACATTTTAACAACTTTTTACTTTAACCACATTAAACTATGTACATGTAAATACAAAGATTTACAGGGCTGTGCATATGGGACTAAAATTGAAAGGTATAATTTTAATTTTGCTAGTCATTTATGTCACAACTATTGCCATTACATTCAGTGATATCTGGGAATTACAATTTATGAGTAATGTGAGTACAAAAAAAAACATTACTAAGGATTGTGGTGTGGTATGGAATGAGGTCAATGGGAAGGTGACACCATGAGTTACTTCACTGGGTGATGCCAACCCTAGTGACACCACTAGTTACATAACTTATCTAGTCATATAAGATGCTGGTTCTGGTTTCAGTTATATCACAGAATAGAACTGCTGTGGGGCAGAGAAATTATATGGCCATATCTCCATGGGGAGTTGTTAGACACAGAGATTCAGAACAAAGGTACCAGTTGTGTGATTATGGATGCCATTTTGTTATGGTTAGTTTAAATTCCTGCGAATCTACACATGTTAGAGTTGGATTAGTTTTTCCACCTTTTTTTTTTCTGAGATGCTCTTCATCATTAATGGAGTTAGCATGGTGTAGTGCAGGGGTAGGCAACCTTTTTGAGCCGGGGGCCAGATGTCTGTTCCTCAGAAAATTGGGGACCGAAGCACCAAAAATAAATAAATAAATACATAAATATTTTTTAAAAAAAATTAAAAAATATATGCATGCACACTCTCTCAGCCCCAGAAAAGCCATGGCAAAACCCCTGTGGATATTTTGCCAAGAAAACCCCAAGAACAAGTAATAACAACAATAATCAATATCATCATGGCGGACGGCAGTGGTGGGTAGTGGCAGCGCTGGGAGGACTAGCTTCGGGCTGGTCCAAAGGCCTCAGGGGCCATATCCAGCCCCCGGGCCTTAGGTTGCCTACCCCTGGTGTAGTGGTTTGAGTATTGGACAACAACAACAATAGCAACAACATTTTAATGCTTATTTTTTATGCATATAGCTTTATCTATTATGACTGTATTTATTGTGACTAATGCAAGTAGGGGAGAATTTTGTTTCACTTTGTTTTAGAAGAATTTACTAATATTTGGAATGAAAACTTGATTTTTTTAAAAAAAAAAAAAGAAGAGAAGAGAAGATAATCACATGTGGAAAAAAGTGAAATTGATGTTCTGATTTCCAGATGGAATGAACTGGAAAACTGTTGTTGTTGTTGTTGTTGTAGTTTCAAGCTCCTGGAAAAATTAGTATTAAAGCCAATTCATTAATGTCTATTCAAGATGCTGATTTTCTAAATTCAATTTCATTGTAATTATAAAATTAATTTAGGGTGCTAATAGTTGATATGTTAGGAACAAAATTTCATTGTAAAAAATACCAAAATGTCCATCTACCCTTCAAAATTTATCCTCCAAAAGTAATGGCATAAAACATAAAAATAACAAATATAAAAGTATCATAAAGCATGAATAATTGTTCAGACCCTTATTATTGTCATTAACTATTTAATAATTAAATAATTATGAGTAATGATTAATTTTATCAATTATTTCCATACTATTGTTCTTTCTATAAATTCAGGCATGAATTTTATTAACCTTGTGTATTGTGTCTGAAGGGATGTTTTTGGGCCATAAAGCTGAATGCCAACATCTCTCATTTCTGTCATTGGTGAGGAGATTAAAGGCCACAGGGTGATTTAAATCAACTTGGTTTCAACTACTAGCCTGAGAAGAAACAGTTGTAGGGAATTTACTTTGCTTATCACTGCTAGAAAAAATAATATTGGAAAAGAAGGGGGAAAGGTACCTTTGTGTAGGAAAAGATGGGAAATGATTCTAGCTAAACCAACAATTTTAAGAGTCTTGCTGGTTATAATGAAGGATTATGCACAGCATTTTCAAATGAGTTTATGTTTGAACTAAGATCCTCTATGAAGATGTAGGAAATGACATAGTAACCAACAAATGCAAAGTCAACATGGAAAACAACACTTTGTAGCCATATTTTGCTCCAACCAGTCAGGACTAGACTGCCAATGGTTTCCCAGAGGACCTTCTCTGCTGCCCTCCAACTGTGGAATGACCTTCCAGAAGAGATACAACAGCTGAAAATACTGACTCCATTTAAAACAGCACTAAAGGCATATTTCTTCCAGCAGGCCTATCCAGTCAATTTTAAATCATGACTTTTTAATTTGTATATGAACCCTTATGAGGGTATTTTAATGGTTTTATAGTATCGTGTTTTAATTCTGAGTTTATGTTTTGTATTTTAATGTGCTGTGCCCCACCTCAAGCCTTGAGAAGAGGTAGGAAAGAAGTACACTTTGTTATTGTTGTTGTTATTGTTATATTGGATGGAGGACTCTAGCAGTTGTAGTACAGAAAAGGATGGCTAGGGCCATACCAGCCACTTCCAGTGCTGAATGTCTCTGGATCTTATCCTTGGAAGGGTGAACTTATATAAAATCAATCCTATTCATTTTGATAGCTGCCTAGTCATAGGGCCTAAGCAGACTGCCAGAAATAGTGCACATTAAATTGAGGCACTGCCCTGGCTTAGGGGGGATGCAGACCAGGGCGTCGGAGACACCCTGGTCCGGAGCGCCGCCGGAGTTCAGCCTCCGGACCACGGCGCTCCTGCGGCAAATCTAAAAGGACCGCCAAAATGACGATCCTTTTAGATTCTCCGGAAAGTGTGCCCTAAAAGCGGCGGGCGCACTTTCCGGGGCTCAAACGCCGCGGCGCGTTCGGCTGCCACGGCGTGAGGGCAACCCGCAGTTGCCGGCCGTGCGGGTTGCCCTCAGGAAGAGGAAGGGCCGCCGAACGTGCGGCGGCTCCTCCTCTTCCGGGCCTCGGAGACGGCCCAATTACCCGTCTGCCGAGGCCCTTAGTGCTAGGGAATCATGGGAACTGTAATTTATTGTGGCACCAGAGCTCTCTGACAGAGAAGGCTCAATGTCCCAGAAAATAATACAATTCTCATGACTCCCTAGCACTGAGCCAGGGCAGTGCCTCAATTTAATGTGCACTATTTCTGGCAGTCTGCTTAGGCCTATAGTTCTGTTCTGAAATTATTTTGTCCAAATGTAACATAAATTGTGCCTTCCACCTTTTGCTGTGTATTTTAAGAGTTGGTTTTGGATGTAGAGGTGTACTTCATTTTATAAAAATAATAGGAAGCTCCAGTGTTGTTTTCCACTTTTGAAAGGTTTTGTTGAATAATATGGGAAGGGATTTGTAGTTTATTATGGAAAAGTCTAGCAAGTGGAGAAGGGAAGAGAAATATATAATAAAGACCTCAAGACATAAGAAGGTTATGCTCAAGTTGTTTAAATTTCCAGGCAAATTGTTTTTCCAGCAACAGCACTATGAACATTTGTCCAAAAGTTATCTGGGCAAGACTAAATAACCCATGAGTGCTGACTATATGCTGATTGTAATTGTAAAAGGACATATATAGTCTACCAACAGGACTAATGATGGTTCCCATGATTAATTTATCTGCCTTACTCTACAAAGTGAAAGCTATAATTAGTCTTTCAAATGCAGATTCCAGAATGAGCTGTTTGTACCAGGAGGTCATTTCAGTGGAGCAGGTCAATATCCCTATTTATATCAGCAAGAAGGGATTCCACCAACCTTTTCATATTTGGGCATAAATATTATTGCCAGTTACAACTTGTGTAGACCCATTACAGTAAGGAGATATTGTTGATGGTGACTTACAGTTCAGCAGTTGATTCAAGAGGTGTACTCTAATTGGGACTCATGTTTCCATTTAAGTCTGGGATTTCACAACCAACATGTTACGCCATGTTCTAAATGGTGATTTGATAGGAATTCTATTGATAATTTTGCCATTCCAGGCCCAGCATATGAAACTAAAGAGTTTAGCTGTGTTAAAAATTGTTAAATCTAAACGTTGCTGCTTATCTATAGAGACAGGGAAATATAAAAAAGTGTGTGTGTTTCTGGGCTTAAAGCCAGCCAAGCCTAAACATGGATAACAATATAGCCAGCCTCACAGCTGTTCTCTTAGGAACAAAAAAGAAAAAAAAGGAGAGGGCTGCCAATTCTTGAAACTGTTGATCATGCATAGTATGTATGGGTTTTGATTATTTTTTTAAAAAAAAAGTTGTCCATTGGTTTTGTGAAGAATTAATAAAAACATTTTTAAAAATCTGAAATTACACAGGGAATGGCTCAGAAATAAGTAGGAAACCCAAGATGTTTTGATTCTCCAAATTTAGATGTTGAGGGTCCCTTAAATGCATTGGATGAGGGAAATGTATGCAATTTATGTGCAAAATTTGTAAAAGCCAAGAGAAGCCAGTATAGTAGGGACTGTCACCTGATAATTGAATGAAAGGTAGAAACCTCATGGCTTTATGAAATCCCCAAATGGGTGAGAATGTTTTATTTACAACAGAATACCAGTGTAACAGATAGAGTTTTATTTCCTGTAGCAATAGCCATGCTGAAGTAAAGCAACCTATGTTAGTATACTATGATGCTGAACTAAAAGTTGAAAAGTATCTGAATTTTTTTGTGTAAAAGGCTAGTTGTCTTACATGTACTGCAGTGTATTAGAAATGCTGAAATCATGTGAATTTTAGGGAAGCTTTCCTGCTTACAACCTGATTTCTGACACTTAAGAATTTATCACACAGGGGCAAAGCGGGGGAAAGCCAGGTTAAAAAGGCATTTTCCCAGCAAAGTCCCAAGATCATGGCAAAGATTTTGAGATGATGGTGCAATAAGAGAGGACTTATTCCAGGAATAACCAGGGAATAGCTAGCATGGGAAATCCAATGAATGATTTGTTGCTGGTTATTCCCTGGTTATTCCTGGCGATGTGTCTTGCCATGATCTCGGGCTTTGCCAGGAAAATGCCTTTTTAATCCTGGCTTTCCCCCCATGTGATGAAGTCCTTAGATAATGTGTATTATTCTGTATTGTTTTATGGTCTAGTTTTTTTAAATGATAAATTGTTAGTTTATTTTTGTTGTTTTTTGCTTTTAGATTGTATGCTGTAGGCAGGTTTTATCTGTATTTTGGTATGACTTTGTAAAGTGCTGTGTAAAAGTTATGGAGCTATATAAATAAAATTTAATAATAATAATAATAATAATAATAATAATAATAATAATAATAATAGCTACCCAAAAGATGTCACATAAATGCTTGCCTAGGGAATCCTCACAAAATGAAATATGAGTCATTATGCTTCAAGATGTGTAAGCTGATATTTCTTACCAAAGCAATGTACTACAAGTATCATGTGCCTTGCCAGCTTTTCAGAAGATAATGTTCCTATGAAATGTCTATGAAATGTCTATGAAAGTATGGACATTCTCAACTCAATCATGTTAGTTAAAGGAAATGGAAACATATCAGCTTGGAAACAGCCTTTATTGCACATCTCCACAATATTTTGAATGGGGCTGCTTTTGCTATCAATGATCCCTTATGCTCTCTTCTGCACTCCCCTTAACCTACCTCCCTGCCCTATGCCCTTTCCAGCATGCCTTTTAGCATTTTATTATTTTATTTTAAACACAATTCTTCAGTTATGCTAATTTGATGTAAGTAAAAAAATTCAAAGATAAAAGAAATAAATGAAAAAGAAAACCAGTCTGCTTGGAAATAGTGAGGGAGAGCGGGAAAAGGAGAAGACACTGATACCATGTGACTACCAATATCAGAAATGCTGCAGAAATGATGTTTCACATCAGAGGACTAGTGGGACTGCAGCATGATTGGGAATTTATTAATGGTTTTTCACACTCTGTGAAAAAGGATGCTCTAACAATGACTGATAGCAAAGCAACAACGAGATGGAGACGACACCATGGGATAAGTATTGCCAAAGGTACTATTCTGCAACTTCAATAGCAGTTTAAAAGCCTTGTATAATAATCTCCTGTGATATGATGACCCTCCACTAGGAATAAGTAACTTCATAAGCTAATAATTTTACTTAATAAATATTTAAAAATTGATATAAAGCTGCATGTACATTCTCCTGAAATTCCATGGCTTAAAAGATTCTTAGGGGGAAGTTGACATTGACCTGCCTACCAGAAAATAATGTTTTTACAACCATGGAAGCTTGACTGCCTTGACTATATCAAAGTAGATACAGATTGAAAAACATAAGGGAATGAACAATTAAGAGATAAGGTTGGGGGAATCACACAACTTTCAATGGTCTGTGTAATTAACAGTATTTATTAACCTACCCTGTTGGTGTCTTCTTTCTTTTCATTCCATTCCACTTTTATTTCACTCTTATAAGACACCAAGAACTTATTTTTATGTTGTTGTTTTACTTGGCACAATGTTTTCTTTTCTTATGTTGTTTTAAAACAGTGGAAAAACAGGTGGCCTAGCTAGCCTTGGCAATCCAGAAATATCCTTTCCTATATACTGAATTCTAAATAGTCACCCTTGTTGCTTTATTCCTGTAGATTGTGTCATACCAGGTCTCACTTTCCAAATTGAACTAGATTTTGCTGAAGACCAGTTATCAGTTTCAGACAGGGCCCCAAAGCAGTATGATTTATATTCCAGGCCATCAGTTCAGAACTTGTACTGCACAGGCATTAAGATATTTATTCTTGGCCACTAAGGTCATAGCCTAAGGAGCCTGAGCTGTAGCAACATTTTTTTTTCAAAAATGTATAGCTTTCCTTATTTTCAGGTAGTATGAAAACAGCAAGGGAATTCAATATGCCACCTGCAATGTTAAGAAAGTGTAAGGAAAGGTATTGTACAGATGCTAGGAATGTATTAGAAAGATAGATTGTTACATTTTTGTTTTGCTTGTTGGCATTGTGCTGTTCAGATTTACAAGGTCAGTAAACACAGAGCATGTTGTTTTCCTTTCTTTGTTTGCTCAACTCTATAAGCTGACTGTTTCAAGGTCCTTTAAGCTTTCTGAAAACTTTTCTCTACTATAAATGACTAGTTAGCTTCAGAAAACACTGCAGCTAGAATGAGGCTTGCATTATAGTAACGAAAGGCTTTTCAAAATTGTGTTTTAGTAAAAAGCTTTTTCCATACACATATTAATTTATCTAGGCTATTTAACACCGAGCATACTAAAATTCTGCCAGTGATGGGGGGAAATCTGTCAGTTTCACTTTTTTTCTGCATATTTTTTTCCCCTAAAAACCTCAAGATCTTTCCATATATGAAGAAATGGCTGCATAAAACTGCTGATTGAATTCATTCAGAGGTTTGGAAAGAGGTGTTGTGAATATGATAATTGACACCCAGTTCTGTTTTACAGGTTCAGAACACACAGCAGCAATAATTCAGTTTTAACTGCCCTAGCTCAATGCTAGGGAATTCTGGGAAGTGTAGTTTCGTGAGACATTTATTAGTCTTCTCTGTCAGAGAGCTCTGGTGCCATGATAAACTACCATTCCCAGGATCCCCTAGCACTGAGCCAGAGCAGTTAAAGCAGTCTCAAACTGGATTATTTCTGCAGTATATTTTGGACCATAGTTCAATTTGACTGTGAAGTGAGTCAAACAGAACTGCTAAGTCAGCAACTGAGATTGATAATGGGATGGAGGAGGCTCAGGGTAGCTTGTAGTTCATCTGTCCAGGAGGTGAGAATTCAGGATGGTTTTGCACTCTCCCTAATCGAGCAAATTCAAGAATTAGAAATACATCTAGACATGACACATGAGATGCAAAAAAATGGTCTCCCTGGAATGGAAAGGTTTTCATCAGCCTTGTCTGGTATACAAACAGCAGTTCACTCAGGAATGAGATAGCCTTGCCTCAATTTATGTAAGACCCGGTAAAAAGGTAAAAGTAAAGGTTTCCTCTTTGACAATGTTGTCAAGTCATGTCCAACTGTAGGGGGTGGTGCTCATCTTTGTTACTAAGCTGAAGAGCCAGAATTGTCAAATATGTGATCATGTGACCAGCATGACTGCACAGAATGCTGTTACCTTTCTACTGAAGTGGTACCTATTTATCTACTTACACTTTTACACACTTTTGAACTGCAAGGTTGGCAGAAGGTAACCTCTACATTAAACTACACTGATTAATTGCCAACAAGACTACTTTTGATGCCGAGAATATAATTAATGCATACCTAGTTCTCTAAGTATGCTGACTGGAGATGGAGAACATATCTCCGCTATACTGAAATATGTTCAGTGCTTTCTAATATGTTCCCAGGCAAAGCTCAAAACAAAGAGGCTTTGAGGCCCTTCAGCAAACCTACTGCATCCATCTATGTATGAGCAGATCCATTCCTTAAGACAACCATGAATCTCTGCTGCACAATTTTGAGCATGACTTTGCATGGGAAATTAATGCAATTGTCCTGTAGTTACTGCAATTTTTGTGTCACCTTTTTGTGTATAGGAATGTATATTGATCACTTCCAATCAGTGGACCACTGCTTTGTTTTCCATATTCATTATGCATATATAGCATGTGTCACAACAGGTGAACTTTAACAAGAGGGACTGGAACTTAATGGTTCTTCAAGGTTTCTACCTCCAACAAAGATGAAACTCATTCATTTGGATAGACTATTTTAGCATGTTTTATCTTTACAGTAGTTGAGAGGTTTTTCCCCAAATGTAAACAATACAGAGACTTTTTGAGAAAGTCAATGCCCTCTGCCTATGAAAGGGGCAGTTAACTTTGCATAGGACAGGAACAGCTTGGAATTCAAGTGAAGTCACTTTTCTGTTGCTAACAGAACAGAAATTTATTATCTTTCTTTTATTGCCCTTTGTCCCTGGTCCCCACATGACCAAAAAGGGAAATATCTTCTGCCTGCATTGAGATCCCTCCAGACCATCTTAAAGATGATTAAAGAACCATAGCATGTGCTTAAAGTGTTATGTAATTGTAAACTGTATAAAGTAATACATCATATAAAAATAAATAAAATAATGTTCTTCATTACATTAACAGACCAGCCTCTGCTGTTAATGTATTGTATTATAAAAAAAATCTTCTCTCTTTGTTGATATTGTTTGTTTCTAATGCGATGGCTTCAGATACAGAGGCTGTTAGAATAGGTATTATGTGAGAGATGTAAATATTCTTAAGCATTTCTTAAGAACATTCTTAAGCAACTACAATAGCCATTAGTTTGAAAAATAATTGTTTTAATGAAATCTATATAAAATACAAAAATGCACATAGAGACAAAGTTGTTCACATTTTAATTCTATCTAATTCATAGTTTTTTCAAACTAATATAAGCATTGAAATATGCTTCCCCAAATTTTGACATGAAGTTCCCTTATCAAAGTGTTCTCTCCCCCCCTTTTTTGTTGTTATTAGATATCTTTACGTCGACCTTGACCCTTGGCAACTTTATGGATGAGACATCTTCAAGACACCCTGTCCTCCACTGTTCTGTTCAGATTCTGCAGGCTCAGGCCTGTAGTCTCTTTGATGAGTCTAACAATCTGGTATGGTTCTTTCTCTCTTTCTACTCTATCTTTCCTGGCATCATTGCCTTTTCCAATTATTCATGCCTTCTCATGATGTGGTCAAAGTACAACAGACTGGTTTCCTGGGAGTGTTTGGGCTTGATTTGTTCTAGAAGCCGTTTGTTTCTCTTCTTGACCATTCACAGTATCCTCAGCACCTCTTCTCCAGCATCTCAGAGGAGTTGATTTTCTTTCAATCAGCTTTCTTCATTATCCAACTCTCACATGGGGGTGGGGAATATTATGACTTAGATGATCCTCACTTTGGTGTTCAGAGTTATACTTTTATACTTTAGGATCTTGTCCCATTCTTTCATTGCTGCCCTTTCCAATCCTAGTTTTCTTCTAATTTCTTGACTATAGTAATCATCCTGATCCATACTTGATCCAAGGTATGCAATTCTTTAACTATTTGAATGCTCTCATTATCTAGAGTGAACTCTTGTAGATCTTCTGTGATCATTATTTATGTTTTCTTAATGTTCAACAGTAAACACATCTTGGCACTTTCCTCCTTGATCTTCTTCAGTAATTCCTCCAGATTTTTGTTGGTTTCTGCTAGTAGGAATATGTATGGGTTAAAGCACACAGCTGGGAAAGAGTAGCCAGAGCCACCAAACCGACACCACCAGGAGCTGGATTATATCAGTTCCTTTTTGATACAGTCTAAAGGACTCAGTTGTGCTGCTTCTGGCCACTTTGGGATCATGTGTCATCTGAATGACATACCCTCACACAGGCTAGAAGCTGCCATGTATTTCAGGCCTATCTTAGGTTGTTAATGTTCCTTCCTCCAGTCTTCACTCCTCTTGCTTCTCAGTCTAAGCCTTCTCTGAATACAATAATTTCTGCATAAAGGTTGAATAAATATTGTGACAGGCCAACATTTTATTTCAGATGTTATTTCTGTTGTAAGTTAAGATGGCCTGACCCTTGCTTGATAAGTACATCATTGTGTGCATATACACCCCCAACAAAGTAAGAAAGGTTTAGATGGGGGGGATCAAATTTTAAAGAAAATTCTTTTGTATATGAGTGAATGTTACAGTGCCTTGTATGTTTGAATCCCCAAATAAATCACATGTTCATTGGAAAGCTTTGTCTCTATCAGTCTATTCCCTAGCCACCTCTATAAACATAGTATAAAAGGTCCCATTGGACACTTGGACTTCCGTAATTCCCCAGTTCAGATTCTTCTTACAAATGCTATAATTAAAACTAGGGATGCAGTGGCTCAAGTGGTTAAGGCACTGACTCTGTTGATTGCAAGATTGGCAGGCTGGGCAGTTTAAGGCCCAGGTGCTACATGATGGGGTGAGCTCCTGTCACTAGTCCCAACATCTGCCAACCTGGCAGTTCAAAAGCATGCAAATGCAAGTAGATTAATAGGTACCACACTCATGGGAAGGTAAACAGCATTATGTGCAATCATGCTGACTACATGATCACAGAATAGTCTCTAACAATGCTGACTCTTTGGCTTAGTAATGGAGATGAGCACCGTCCCCTATGGTCGGACACAACTCGACAACCTTGTCAATGGGAAATACCTTTACCTTTATAATTAAAACTAGTGGAATTTGACTTAATCATATCTGAACCATTCCTTTCCATTATGTACAGAAGTCATTGTTTTCTCTCTCTCTCTCTCTCTCTCACACACACACACACACACACACACACACACACACTGCCCTGCCTACCACCTGGCATATTTTGGAAAGGCTGCTGCTGTTTCAAAGGTTTAGCTGCCAACACATCATGGGTTATGCCCAGTGGGAATGAAAGCTACTCACAGACAAAAGTCTCAGAGTACTGGAGAAACTAAAACTTTATGACAAGTAGTAGATACACTGAAAAGAGAGTGGCAGTGAGCCCTTCACATTTTATGCAGCAATTCCATTTCATCACAGCTGGCTTTTACATTTTATGTAGCCTTGCAATCACCTAGGGAAGGAAAAGCTTTTTTCTGCTGCCCAGACTGACAGAGTGGGTTATTTCAGACTGTTGTCACAGTGTGGTGTGGTTTAAACATAACATAACACCTTAGGTGTCTTACTGTGTGAATGAACATGTATAGATATTCACTCTGTAGGCTTTTCCAGCCTCCTCTATCAGAAGCCAAAGAACAGGATTGAAAGCATCTGTCCCTCATTTTAAACTAACTATAGTTTGTAATGATATCCACACTCAAAGAATTTTGTTGTCTTTATATTATGTTTTCAGATCAAGCCAGTATTTGAAAGTACAGGCTGATCTTGGCTTGTTTCACTAACCACAAATAGGGATGGGCAATTGCAGCGGGTCAATGGCAGACCCTGTTCTCACTCCCTGGGACTTCTGCAGAACTGCTAAAATCAGAGGAGAGGAGAAAGTAGATGGAAGTCCACTTCTGTTTTGACAGAACTTTTTAAAAGTGTTTAACAGCACAAAAGGTATTATCTTTTATTTGCCTTCCAGGTAGGAAGCCTCGTTGGTTGTGATGAATCCAATTTACCAGTTTCTTCTTCGATCTTTTTGCTAGGATGGAGGCAAAAATCTTATAATCCACATTCAGTAACAATATTGGATGATAGCTTCCCATCTCAATTTCATCTTTGCCTTCTTTTAAGATCAGAGTGATATTCGCTACTTTCCAAGATTCGGGGATATTACCTTTGTTGATTCTCTTCATAACTAGTTGTAGCTTAGGGGCTAATATATCTACCAGGGTTTTATAATAAATTGCACTAAATCCATCAGGGCCTGGTGATTTTGATGATTTTAGCTCCTTAATTGTCTCACATATTTCGGAGATTGTTATATATTGATCTAACTCTTTAATTTCTTCACTTTTTAAATCCACAAGATTTTGACTTGCAGTATATAGAGATTGTTCTTTTTCTGATATCGTTGTTCCTTTAAAGATTTTACTAAAGTAATCATAGAAGTTTTTCTTAATCTCCTTTTGGTCAGTGCAAATTTTCCCCTTGTCTTTTATTTTTGTTATTAATCGTTTCTTTTTCTCCTCTCTTAATCTAATTGCCAACCATTTGCTAGGCTTATTGGTGAATTCTAAATGTTTCTATTTACTATATTTCAATTTCCTTTCCATTTCTTCTGTTAGTCTTGAAGATAACTGTCGTTCAAGTTTCTTTTTTTAATTTCTTACCAGCAGGATTTTTCTTTAGCTGATTATCTATTTGTTTTAGCTGCACTTGGATATTATTATATTTCTCTTCTCTCTCTTTTTTTCCCCTCATACCTTTGTTTGATGAAAAAGCCCCTCAATATGGCCTTGCTAATTTCCCAGACTGTAGTTAAATCAATATCTTTGGTCATGTTTTCTGTGAAAAAATGTTCCAAAGTTTCCTTAGCCTTTTTTATTATATTCTCCTCTCAAAGAAGCATTTTGTCTAATCTCCAAGCAAATTTTTTTTTTCGCTTTTCTGAGTGTCATTTTTATGGGCAATAATCAGATAACAATTTTGGTAAGATCTCGATCTTATCAACTTTGTCTTAATTAATTCCGATGTCAAGATCATATCTATTCTAGACCATGAACTATGTGGAACAGAATAGAACGTGAAATCTTGAACTTGACCTTTCTTGTGTCTCCATATATCCTCAACAGATAATGTCTCAATCATGTTAAAGAATGAAGTAGGCAGTTTACCTTGTGTCATTTTTCAATATTATGTTTTCATGAGTATATTCTAGTATTTTATCAAGTAATTTATCATAAAACATATTTTTATTAACTAAGGGTGCATATATACCTATAATCAATATGTTTAAATTTTCCCATTTAATCTCCACTCCTATAAAAATAAAAATGACCATTTATATTGGCAAAGATTTCTGTTGCCTCTATATGATCTTTTATATATAGTGCTACTCCTTTCTTACGTTTTTCAAATGAGGATACAGAGAGAGTTCCCAACTTGTTATTTCTTAGAAAGCTTTTATCTTTATTATTTATATGAGTTTCCTGGAGACAGATAATCTCCACTTTTGTTTTTGCCAAATAGTGAAAGACTTTCTTTTTAATGAAGAGTTAAGTTCTTTTACGCTCTACATTAGGAATTGGGTATGTCACATTTAGCATATTGTTTTTTACCTATAGTCTCATCATGCTTTAACAGCTTTTCTTCATCCGATTTCTGTTTCTTCTCTTGTCCATCCTGTTTTTCCTTTCTCAGTATTTTTATCATCCCCGGTATTTTCAAAGTAAAGCTTACTTTATATCTTCTTTGTTCAAAGGTGAAGGATACTCCTTCTGGATATTCCCATTTATAGTTAATATCTTGATCTCTCAAAGCCCTTGTCAATTAAGCATACTCTTTTTGTCTTTTCAAGGTTTCTCCTGGCAAATCTTTAAAAAGCTGAATTTCCAAACCTTCTATTACTAATTTCTTATCAAAATGTATTGTTAATAACTGATCTCTTACTTGAGTTCTTACAAAGTAAGTAACTATATCTCTAGGGATCTTCTTTTGCCTAGCTACCCTCGAGTTGATTTGATACATTTTATCTATCTCGAAGTGAAATTCTTCTTAATCTCTTTCCATAAATTCAGCCAGTAGTGGTGTTTATCTTTATCTTTCATATAAATTTTCATCCTTTTGTTCTCGAAGCCCTCTGATCTTTACACATTTTTCCCTTGTTTTTTGTTCAGTCTTTATTCTTTCTTCTCATTCTTCGCTTTGATTTTTCTTTGAGTATTGTATTTCTGTGTTCAGCTCTTTGTTTTGTTTTTCTAATTCATCTATTTTAGACTTTGCTTGGGTTAATTCCTAACATTGGAAATTCTCTGCAATAGGATTAGGGAGGATAAGAAAATCTCTGGAGTTAAAATAAAAACTCATGAGTCCAAACTATGAGCCTATGCAGATTATATACCTGGCTGATCCTTTGGATAATATTCAACATCTAATAGAGGTAATAACTAAATACAGAGAATACTCAGGATTTAAGGTAAACAAAGACAAAACTAAAGTGCTCACAATGAATATGACACATAAAGAGAGATATTCATAAATGAATCAAACTTTAAAATAGAAAAGAAAGTGAAATACTTAGGTGTCACCTTCTCCACAAAAAACTCAGAACTCTTTAAGAACGATTATGTAAATACATGGAAAACTATAACCATGAAGCTGAAAAAGTGGAAAAACTCCTATTTATCACTGCTAGGCAGAGTCTCAGTTATAAAATGTATGTCTTGCCTAAGTTGCTCTTCTTATTTCAGACTATACCCGTGATTACAAATGATACACCATTTAAAAACTGGCAGAAAGATCTTGCAGATTTTATTTGGATCAGAAGAAAACCCAGAATAAAAGCAAAAGTCCTTCAAGACACACCCAAAATGGGAGGTTTAGTGATTACCAAACCTAAAATTATATTTTCATGCATGTGCCTCAGATTGGATGAAGGAATGGATAAGGTTGTCAGATAGGAGACTTTTGTGTATTGAAGGGGTGAACTATGTATTTGGTTATATACCTGGCTGATCCTTTGGATAATATTCAACATCTAATAGAGGTAATAACTAAATACGGATATATATTTATACTATGATAAAGTCAAAGCTGACAAAGAATTCAAAAATCATTATGTAAGAAACCCTTTATGGAGGATTTGGGCAAAATATAAATTGAAAATTAATAGGGGAATCCCTATATGTACATCACCCAATGAAGCTTTTCATAGAAATGATGAGGTGTCAGATAATAAGTGGCTAACATATGAGGATTTATTAAAAAAGAAAATAGAAAATGGATCTTGAAAACAAGAGAAGAGCTTGAAAAAGAAGGAGTGAAATCTAATTGGTTTCTTCATTGACAATTAAAACAAAGATTCATATTAGATCAAAGACATGCGGAATTAGAACAGCAGATAGTCCATTGGAAAAAAAAATATTACTGACAGAGACAAATCGTGTAATATCCAAGATATATAAGATTCTTTTGCAATGGGAAACAGAAGAGTAACAAATAAAGAACTGTATGGTCTGATGGGCATAAGATCTAGGAAAGCCAATACAGATAGAAGAATGGGAAAAATTGTGGAAAATAAAATTAAAACACACCTTAAACTCTAATCTGAAAGAGAATTTTTGTAAACTACAATTCAGGTGGCATTTTACTCCAGCAAGAATAACGAGGTTTAAAAAAGATCATAATTATAAATGCTGGAAATGTCAAAAATATGAAGGAACATTCTTCCACATGTGGTGGTGCTGCCCTTTAGCTAAAAGCTATTGGGGGAACATACAAAAAGAAATACAAGATTTGCTTCAAATAAAAATTGATAAAGATCCAAAATTATTATTACTGGGTATTACAGATGAGGAGTTAGAAAAGAACTTTGGGAAAAAGATTTTTTACATGATCACCGTTGCAAGAACAACTTATGCATCAAGCTGGAAACA
>JAIPUX010001232.1:90910918-90926828 GCA_020142125.1 Phrynosoma platyrhinos | reverse complement strand
ATTTTTCATAATTTTAATCAATAAAATTTTAAAAAAGGAAGGATTCAAGCCTGAGCCCTTTGGTTGGGATTGAACTCACAACCTTATGGTTTAGCAAGTGAGTGGCTGCAGTACAGGCATTTAAACACTGTGCCACCAGTGCTTGTAATGCTCTGAGTAGCATTATCTCCCTCCTTTTGCTGGCTGTATATCTCCCCTCCCCACAGGACTGGTCAGTTATTACCATGTTTAGTAAAGAAGCAACAGTGAGACAGGCCTTACCTTTGAATCACTCCTCAGCAACCCCATGGGTGGAAGCCCCACCCCCACAGTAGTCCACTACCAAAGGACTAATCCAAGGCAGCTGGGCACTTGCTGGGAACTGCTGGCTGGGGCTCAGTCCTGTCAAGAGGCAACTTTCTTCTTAGTGGGGAAGGGGTCCCTGGGTGAAGGAAGAGGCAGCTGATGGAATGTGCAGTCACTGGACAGCAGACAAACACCCTCTCCTTCACTCCCAGATGGTCTATGGGATCTCCTCACACTCTGCAAGATGCAGATTTAAGAGGTGACATGATAACCATGTTTAAATATTCGAAGGGATGTCATATTGATGATGGAATAAGCTTGTTCTCTGCTGCTCCAGAGACTGGGAAGATTATTGTATTTAAAGTGACTTATTTCCAACAGGATAAAGTTGCATTTAATTTTAAAACTGGGTGTTATCGCATGCAGCTGCTTGCCATTTTTGAAAAGGCACTGGATAAGCATGGCTGGGATATGACTACATACATTTTGCATTCGCCTGGCCGTAGCTGTGTGTGATAACAACGGTTTTAAAATGAAATGTGACTGTATCCCATCAGGGATAAGTCGCTTTAAATACAATGCAATAATCTCTTAGGGAACAGAGGAATGGATTCAAGCTACAGTAAAAGAGATTCTATTTAAACATTTGCAGTGGTTCCATTCCTTCCTCTCGGGCAGATCCCAGAGGGTGTTGATGGGGACAGTAGCTCCTCTGGAAAGGAGCTTAAGAAACCATACTGTCCCCAATGTTAATAATAATAATAATGATAATAATAATAATAATTAAAAAAATATTCATATCCCGCCCCTCTGTCAAACAATTGGGGTGGCTTACAATAGTTACAATTCCATACAATATATTAAAATACTATCCAAAACCCCAAGCCCTCCCACCCCTTTAAAAAGTACTAAACCAATGATTATCATTAAAACATATAGTTAACATCAAATAATAAATCATAAAACAGACATAATAAACAGTTACAGAGCAGCAGTTACAGCCGAGGAAAGGGAGATAAAAGAACTCCTGAGACCAGGATCTAATCAGGAAAGGGATCTAGTCAGGAAAGGCCTGCTGGAAGAGATCCGTCATAACAGCCTTTTTGAAGCAGCCTGCCAAATGAGACAGATCTCATTTGGCAGGCTGTTCCATAGTTTGGGGGCAGTCACCAAAAAGGCCCTCTGGGAAGTTGCTGACAGCCTAGTTTCATTGGCTGCAACAGGTTCCTCCCAGAGGACTTGAGTGTGTGGGGTAAATTGTATGGGAGGAGGCGGTCCCGAAGATAGGATGGACCCAAGCCATTTAGGGCTTTAAAGGTCATAATCAACACCTTATAAAGGGGCCCAGAAACTAATAGGCAGCCAGTGAAGAAACTTCAATACAGATGTTATGTAGTCTCTCCTAGATGTCCCTGAGACCACTCTGGCTGCCATATTCTGTACCAACTGAAGTTTCTGGACCAAACATGAGGGTAGCCCCATGTAGAGTGCATTGCAGAAATCCAGACGAGAGGTTACCAGTGTGTGCACCACAGTCTGAAGATCCCTTACTTCCAGGAAAGGGTGCAGCTGGTATATCAGCTGAAGCTGATAACAGGCACTCCTGACCATCACATTTACCTGATTAGTCATCAGGAGTGACGAATCCAGGAGCACCCCCAGACTGCAAACACAGTCCTTCACAGAGAGTGTGACCCCATCCAGAACTGGAGGTTGCAACCCAATTCCCGTTTTGCCTGGATTCAATTTCAGTTGCACCTCCGTTTTGCCTGGATTCACTTTCAATCTGTTTTTTCTCATCCAGTCTTTTGCTGCCTTAAGACAGTCATTGAGAGGAGAGACGCCATTGGGAGCTGCGGCCGACAATGGAGACATGGAGAAATAGATCTGGGTGTCATGAGCATACTGATAACACTTCGCCACATGTCTCCGGATGATCTCACCCAGCGGCTTCATATATATGTTAAGTAACATTGGGGACAGAATGGTGCCTTGCAGGACACTGCATATAAGCTCCTTTATTGCGGAGCAGCTGTCCCCGAGCAGCACCCTCTGGGATCTGCCCGAGAGGAAGGAACGGAACCACTGCAGTGCAGTGCCTCCAATTCCTAATCTACTCAAGCGATCTAAGAGGATGCTGTGATCTATCATGTCAAAAGCCACTGAGAGGTCTAGAAGCACCAACAGGGTCACACTAACCCTGTAAATGCTCAGACGAAGGTCGTCAGTTAAGGCAACCATGGCAGTCTCAACTCCAAATCCCGTCCTAAAGCCAGTTTGAAATGGATCTACATAATCGGTTTCATCCAAGACAACTTGAAGAGCAACTGCCCTCTTGATTACCTTGCTTAAGAATGGTAGTAAGGAGACTGGCCTATAGTTATTCATAGCCAGGGGGTGCAGGGAAGTTTTTTTCAGAAGCGGCCTAACTGCCACTTCCTTCAAGCAAGATGGAATACAGCTTTCCCTGAGGGATGCATTGATGATGTCCCTAAGGAACATCCTCAGTGCACTTCCCCCCCGAATGGTCAGCCATGATGGACAAGGATTGAGGGGGCAGGTTGTTTTCCTTACTCTACCAAGAAGCCTGTCCACATCATCGGTACTCACAGATTGGAAATGATCCAAGATAATTTCATTAACGGAGTTACTGGATACCTTGTCCATTGATTTTGACAAAACACTGGCATCCAAGTTGGCTCTTATCTGAGAAATTTTATCTTCAAAAAAGTTGTTAAATGCATTACAGCAGGTCATTGTTGGGTTAAGTAACAGGTTCTGCACAGGTGGGACCTGCATCAGCTCCCCCACCACCCTAAATAGCTCTGCTGGATGGGACTCTGCAGATGCAATACATGCAGAACAGAAAGATCTCTGCGCTGCACGTATTGCCTCTCAATAGGAGCAAAGAATGTTCCTATGAGGAGTCTTGTCAGATAAGAGTCGAGTTTTCCTCCAGGTGTACTCTAGTTGTTGTCCAACCCGCTTCATTTTCCTAAGCTCTGATGTATACCATGGCTTCCGGTTTGAAGCAGGTCGGAAAGGACGCTTGGGAGCGATAGTTTCAATAGCCTTGGTAAGATTGGTGTTCCAGGTATTAACAAAAGCTTCAACAGAATCACTGGCTTTCCCAACCATTAAACCCTCTAAGGCTTTCTGGAAAACAATTGGTTCCATTAGCCTTCGAGTGCAGACCATTCTAGTAGGTCTACCAGCCCTGGTGGGGTGAATTGTGGCTCTCAGTTCAGTCTTGACCAGGAAATGATCCATCCATGACAATGCGGTGGTTTTAATAACCTCCGCGCCCATAGATATTCTTGTTCTGTACTAAAAAACATATCTAGGGTATGACTGCACAATGTGTGGCCTGACGACCAGTTGGGATAGGCCCATGTTTGTCATGGATTCCATGAAATCCTGAGCCGCACCTGTTAAGTTTATCAGGCTGGTCTCAAGGGGAATGTTGAAGTCACCCAGAACTAACAGTCTGGATGACTCCAGCAGCAACTCTGACATCAGCTATGTCAGCTTGGTTAAGGAGTCTGCTAGACAACGGGGTGGTCGGTATACTAGCAGAATCCCCAAACTATCCTTGGTCCTAGGGCTCAGGTACATACACTTGAAGTGGACTGTGTTCCGGACAGGTATCCTAGTGAAGGTCAAGTTGTTCTTGAGTGTCCAGAGCCACTCAAGTTGTTCTTGAGTGTCCAGAGCCACTCAAGTGTCCAGAGCCACTCCAGCCCCCTGCCCACTTCCCCTTACCTGCTCACTGACAGAATGCCCGGCTGGGAGGGCCTGTGTCCAAGTTATGGCGCTATCCTCTCCCAGCCAGGTCTCTGTAAAGCAAGCCAGGTCAGCATCCTCATGTACAAGGAGATCATATATAATATGAGTCTTATTTTTGACCGACCTAGCGTTGCAGAGGAGCAAGGTAAGGTTCTGTGGAATGGTTGATATGCTCTCCAACCCATTCTGGGAAACAGAGTGAACAGAAGGTGGGATAGCTTTCTAACAGCAATCCCACCTTCTTTTGTAACATCTGTTCCCTCGGTTCCTGCTGTACCTCCCTTTCCCCCGCACAACCCCAATTTCTGCTTCCAGATTATTCCTGGTCTCTGTTAAAGGAGTTAAAAGAGGTAAATAACCCTCTCTGCCATGCTGTTGCTGCAGGTGCCCCTAGTGATGAGAAGACAGGATGGGCTAACAGAAGAGTCTCTCCCAAGCCCTACTCATGACATCACTGCCACTGTGGTGTCCCAAATGTTGGTACAGGGTAGCTCAGCACTCGCCTCACCACCATTGCTGCAGAAGGAAGGAACACCAGATGGTAATGGTGGAGGGTCAACTGACATGTTATGGGTGAGCTTTTTAGGGCTCCGCCTGGTCTTCCCGGCCCTGTTGCTGCTACTGCTGCTATGCGGCTGGGAGATGGTGTTTCTGGGTGAGTTTTTAAAGCCTCCACCCTGGGCCTTCCTGTCGCTGTCGCTGTGCCGCTGGGAGATGGTGTTTCTGGGTGAGTTTTTTAAAGGCTCCACCCGGGCCTTCCCAGCCCTGCCGCTGTCCCTGCTGCTGCGCTGCCAGGAGACGGTGTTTCTGGGTGAGCCTTTAAAGGCTCCACCTGGGTCTTCCTGGCCCCATCGCTGCCACTGCTGCTACGCCACCGGGAGACGGTGTTTCTGGGCGAGCATTTAAAGGCTCCATTCCCGGCCCCATTGCTGCTGCTGTTATTTCCGGCCCCATTGCTGCTGCTGTTATTTAATATCTATATGAAGTCAATGGGAGAGATGATTCAGAAACATGGGGCTGGGTGTTATCAATATGCTGATGACACCTAGATGTATTTCTCCATGTCCCAGTAATCAGCCTCGACTTCAGATGGCGTCTCTCCTCTCAATGACTGTCTTAAGGCGGTAATGGACTGGATGAGAAAAAACAGATTGAAATTGAATCCAAATAACACAGAGGTACTTACAGTCCCAGCCCCAAAACCAGGTATTGGGATACAGCCGCCAGTCCTGGATGGGATCACACTTACTGCAAAGGACTGCGTTTGCAGTCTGGGGGTGCTCCTGGATTCGTCACTTCAGATCAATAATCAGGTGAATGCGACAGCCAGGAGCACCTGCTATCAGCTTCAGCTGATATGCCAATTGCGCCCTTTCCTGGAAGTAAAGGACCTTGAAACTGTGGTACATGCTCTGGTAACCTCCCATCTAGATTTCTGCAATGCATTATACATGGGGCTACCCTTGGGCTTGGTTCAGAAACTTCAATTAGTGCAAAACATGGCAGCCAGGTTTGTCTCCGGTACATCTAAGAGACATATAACAATTGTTTTGAAGTCTCTTCACTGGATGCCTATTAGTTTCCAGGCCCAGTACAAGGTATTGGTTATTACCTATAAAGCCCTAAATTGCTTGGGCCCACCCTACCTTTAAGACCGCCTCTTCCCATACAGTCCACCCCATACTCTTCAGTCCTCTGGGAAGAATCTATTACAAATGGAAAAATCTAGACTATCGACTACTTCCCAGAGGGCCTTCTCAATGACCGCTCCCAGACTATGGAACAGCCTGCCGGATGAGATCCATCATTTGTCAGCTTTAGACAGCTTCAAAAGAGCTGTCAAGACAGATCTCTTCCAGCAGGCCTTTCCTGATTAGTCTTCCCAGTCATTGTTTCTTTTTCCCCCAATCTCACCCAGTGTTGTATTCGCTGCTGCTATAATTACTGTAATTACTGTAATTTGTAATTTGCAATTTGTGGGCATTTGCCTTATTTTAAAACTGTTTTAAATGTGATGTTATTTAATAATTCTTAAGGGATGGGAGGGTTGGGGTCTGGGGTTGATCTTATTGTATCACATTTTTATGTTGGAAGCCACCCCAATTCCTACACAGATGGGCAGGGTATAAATAAATTTTATTATTATTATTATTATTATTATTATTATTATTATTAGGAAAAACTTCCTGACAGTAAGAGCTGTTTGACAGTGGAACACACTCCCTTGGAGAGTGGTGGAGTCTCCTTCTCTGGAGGTTTTTAAACAGAGGCAGGACAGCCATCTGTTGGGGGTACTTTGATTATATATTCCTGCATAGCAGGGGGTTAAGCTGGATGGCCCTTGGTTCTCTTCCAACTCTATGATTCTATGAATATAACTAATGTATGACTACAGGTTGTAGAATGTTAGATGTTAAAAATCATTACTACTTCTGTCTGTTAGTGGTGGTAGAATGAATCTAGGACTCACAGGGTAAAAACAATGAGACTTATCAGGGACACTGACATAATCTGTCACCCTTTTTAATTTCTGAGTTTAGGTGAAATTCTCACAATAGTTGATGAGAAATTCATTTTTCTCAGTGGGAAAAATATTTTTAGTGAAGCATCTTTGATAAAAAGAGCTAGATATTGATAAATCCAACTGAATTTTTGCATTTTCCATAGAGTATTGCTACGGGGACTGTTATGATGGATTCCTAACACTATACTACTCTCCTTCAAAACATACTAATAATGTTAGCTGTATAGAGAAAGTATGACATTTCATTAATAAATATTTATAAGAACTTTAAAACTAGTGAAACATTGCTGAAAAGCTCTGTTTGGATATTATCCACCTCTATGCTTGGTACAGTGGCAAAGATAGTGGGATACCCTCTTCACTTCAAACTGTTAAAAGAGAGATGCCATTCTTCCATCCTGATGATCTAAGGGCCTCAGCAGACAGAGGCCCCGGAGACGCCGCCAGACGGAGCACCGCGGGACCGCAGCCTCCGCACCGCGGCGCTCCTGCGGCGTATCTAAAAGGAGCTCCAAATTGGCACTCCTTTTAGATGTCAGGGAAAGTGTGCCCTAAAAGCGGCGGGCGCACTTTCCCTGACTCTTCCGCCGCAGCGCATGTGGTTGCTGCGGCGTGAGGTCATCCCCGGAGTGCCGGTTGTGCGGAGGGCCAGCGACTCTGAGGGCGACCTCAGGAAGAGGAAGGGGCGCTGCTCGTGCAGCTGCCCCTCCTCTTCAGGGCCTCAAAGACTACTCTATTAGTCATCTGCCGAGGCCCTAAGATTCCTTTGCTGTTTTACTGCAAGGTGACTTCTTAATTTTTTTTATTGACTGTTTACTTTAGATCCTTTTTCTGCTTTCCTTGCTTCTGACCTAAAAATAGATCTGACTCCTAGGACTTTGAAGCAAGGTCTGTAACTTAATTTCACCACCCGGAGAGTGGGACCCATCCTTATATCAGTAAATATTTTCCCTAGTTCTGGACACCAACATATTACCTAGATAATTTTAAAAAATGATTTGCTTTGTGTTGGTATGTTATTTGAGTGTTTGCAACTGCAAAACATAGGTAACATTATCTAGTGTGAAATATACTGTGCTGTAATAAAACAAAGCAAGCAAACAAAAAGGTCTTGAGTAACTTACAATGATATGTCAAACAAATTGTATTGCTGTCAAGGAGTAATGTAATCATTTATCAAAGAAAATGTACTTCACACGTGACACTCACATACACATCAAATGGCATACATTTCTGATGTCTCAAGGGCAACATAAGGTGGCATATTCATGTAGCAGGTATTTCCTCACATCTGGCAGCATACATTTGCAGTAACTCAACACAAATATGAAATGATCTGAAACAAAACTTAAGTACACTATTTCAGAGAAATGTACTGATGACTTTTTTGGGGGGAGCATTTCCTTATTAAACATTTTTTGTATAGGAAATGGACATGGGAAATTTTTGTCATGACTGCTGAAAATATGTTCATTTTTCATTTGCTGGGAGTGCCAAACAACTAACAATAGAGACATCCCCACTGCTGCTCATCCTAATGCAACACTGCTCCAATTCAAAGCTGTGTTAAAACATATTTGATGGAGTCTAATGAGTATTATTTATACAGTGGGCCCTTGGTATGGTCTGGGGTTTGCTCCCAGGATGCTCAAGTCCCATTAAATGTAATGGCATAGTAAAATGGTGTCCATTATGCAAAATGGCAAGATCAAGGTTTGCTTTTTAGAATATATATATATCTTTAGAATATTTTCAGGCTGTGGATGCTTAAATCCATGGATAAAGAATCCATGGGTATGGAGAGCCAACTGTACATTAAAGCCCCCTGGCCTATATGCAAGCTTGCATCAGGAGCTTAATTAATCACACTTGTGGACTCTTTTCAAGATCATGAAAACCTAGCCATACCTATTTTGAAGGTCATGTTCCCAACTCTTAAGAATATTTTTGGAGATGAATTATTGATATCAGCAATTCACCAAAGATAAACCTCTCAGCTGAGCATAAACAGGAACTGAGCCCCAAATTCTGATTCTTGATTACAGTATCTCCCAGTGGTTTCCCTTACAATCTGTCCCTTGGTATGCATCATTTCCATCTATGCCAGGGGTAGGCAACCTTTCCCCTTTAAGGGCCGAGGGACTTCAGCTCCCAGAATCCCAGGAGCTATTGGCCAACATGGGACTATTGGCCAACATGGCTGAGGCTTCTGGGAGCTGAAGTCCCTCAGCCCTTAAAAGGGAAAGGTTGCTACCCCTGATCTATGCCTTATTATTTTGCCTTCATTTTATTCTATTAAGTATAAACTGAAAAGTAATGTTTCATTTAACAGACCATATTAAAATGAAATTTAACTTATTCCAATAAATACAGTTTCTGTCCTGGTATTATGCATGTGCCTATCTCTATTCCCATACAGTAGCTTTGGGTATCCAGTAGCCATTGTTATTGTGCCAGAATTGGTTGTACACATGGATACAGTAACTGGATCTTTACCCTGAACTTTGTTATGCATATGGCATTAGGGTTGAAGCCTCTGGTAAGTTAATTGGAGACTAGAGGATACCCAGACTGACATTAGCACGAGCATCCATTTTAATTTCATCCTAATCCTAAAAAGAATCACATTAACAAAATGGACAACATATCCTAAGGATATGGTGGGCCTCTTTCACTGGAGTATCCACTAGTTCTAGTTTAGGGTTCTCTTGAACTTCTTCCCCAGTGGATGTTAAGGCTACCACCTGCTCTTTGAAAACATTTATTCCTTGAGGGCATCATCTTGCTCCTGACACTAACAATGTTGTTCCCACCAAGTTAAGAAATTATTACTTTGCTTGAAGATGTCACAGTTACTTTTAAGTTGGCAACACTGAAAGAGAAAAAGTGGGGGCAATGTATACAAGCCTTTCCCTCTGATATATATTCAGTATTTGTTAAATAAAAAGACCCTAACTTTAGGGATGTTAAGATTGTATTGTTTTGACACTTAAACAATTTTTCCAAGTTGGAAGTATCCTCCAAGAATAAAAGAAACAAACACTTCATTTTCTCCCTCTCTATTTTCTATTTTCTATAGGAATCTAACTCATATAGGGTGAGGAACATAAAGGGTAAATGGATGAGAGTACAAAGAGTCACAGTTTCTCAGCCTTAGAGGAATGTGATGGCAAATGTGCTCTGAATAAATCTAGTCAGAGCCAACTAAAAGACACATAACCATAATAGCAACAACATTAACTAACGAAGGTATATAGATATTAATTTTTTTCTACCATTGATATAGATAAGGAAGACTTAAAAACTCCTATAAACTATGGGGCTATACAGATGGCCCTTAAGGGGCGGCTCTGTGCCACCACTGGGAGTACCAGATTGGGGCCATGGCAACTGCACACCGCAGCCCCGATCTGGCACTTTGCCCTTACTGTCACCACAGCTCTTCTGCACTTCTTTAGTGCAATGTGTCTGTACCCTGTGCCAAGGGAGTGCCCTGATGCCATGCGCTGTGCAGTGGGGTGTGTGGCATGATGGCAGCATCAGGGCAGAGTCAGGGCGGCTGGTGTGTGGTCACCATGCCCCAACTCCACACCTTTTGGCTGGTCTGTACAGGCCCTATATGAATCAAATGTAACCTGAGGCTGCGTGCACATTGCAGAAATAATTCAGGTTGATACCACTTTAACTACCATGGCTCAATGCTATGGAATTCTGGGAATTGTAGTTGTAGTACGAGAGCTCTCCTACAAAAAGGTCTCACAAAATTACAATTCCTAAAACTGCATAGCACTAAGCCATGACTGTTGTGTTGTGTCAACCTGGATTAATTCTGTAGTGCGGATACAGCCTGTGGTTTACTCTACATATAGTCCAAGCATGCTAATTTTAAAGTGTTGTGAGTCCACAAAACTTCTTCTTACACACTTAGAACTGTCAGTGTAAACTAAAAACTGTGCATTTAAATTCAGGTGGATTACAGAAGCATGCACTGTTCATGAATACTCTGAAGTAAAATGAGATTCTGTGCATGGTAAGTCGATAGGCTAAAGCCATGTGACAAACATCTCATAGTTAATAGAATACTAAGACCCTGAAAAGGGACTAAGGGCATCTAGACTAAAGGGCTATGCAGATGGGTGGCTCTGGGCCACCCTGATAGCCATGGATTGGGGCTGTGGTAACCGCACACCGCAGCCCTGATCTTCCCTTTTGCCTCCCTAATGGGAAGGCATCCTGATGCCACGTGCCATGCATACAGGCGTGCAGCATCAGGATGGCATCGGGCTGGGGTTGGGGCAGCTGGCATGCAGCTGCCCCACCCCAACTCCACCCCCAGGCCAGCCCATTAGGCTGCTCTGCAACATCCCTAACTTCAGAAAAAAAGGACAATTTAACACAAAAGGATAAGAAGAGGACAACTGAACACATAATGAATATAGGTTTAATCTCCCTTGTCCAACATTTTTGAAACCAGAAGTGTTTTGGATTTTGGAATTTTTGCATATACATATAAGATACCTTGGAGATGGGACCCAAGTCTAAACATGACATTCATTTATGTTTTGTATATACCTTATACACATAGCCTGAAGGTAATTTTATAGAAAATATTTTTAATAATGTTGTGAATGAAGCAAACTTTGTGTACTCTGAACCATCAGAAAGCAAAGGTATCACTATATTTTGGAATATATTGGATTTTGGAATCCTGGATAAGGGAGACTCAACCTGTTCAAGAAGAAAAAAAAACACTACAAAAAATTTACTGAAATGGCATGGCATCACTAAGAATTGGTATAATTCCTAACTTAACTTGCATATACAAATTCCTAGATTCAGACCCCAACATTTACAAGAAGGGGTGGGAAAGATTCCTTTTGCAAACTATGGAAATCTGTTGTCAACAAAAGTAGAGCTATATGAATACAGTCTTGTTTCTAGTTTGAAGATTAAAATTTTGATTTTTTTTTTTTGTGGTAAAGAGACAACATTCCAATGAGACTAGAAAATTGATGACAAGTATTACCATCACTGAAAGCTAAGACCATTAAGAAGAACCATTTGTACTGTAATACGTTACACATCTACAAGTAAGAAGGAGCAGTCAGCCCCATATAAATGTCAGTGATAATATGTGACAAACATGACCATTGCCCCATTTTGTTTACTCTTTCCTGTGAAAAGGTAACTAATGGCCTAAAGGAAGATTGTTTTAACATTTAAGAAAATTCTGTTTATACAACTTATATTTACAGGAATTAATTTGGTATGGTTTGAGAGGTTAACAATATCTATCTTTTAAATGTTAGTACTCATTTATTATTGAAAGATAGTTTTAAAGTATGAGATGGTCCATCTAGACTTCCACAGGCACAGCCATGTTTGTTTATTGTAGCAAAGTCAAGAGAGACATGTATCATTTTAAAAACATTTTTATTGTACAAAATAAAGTGTTTTAGAATCTGCTTCAGGGACGGGCAAATGTGGCCCTCCAAACTGTCTTTCAATAATAAATAAGTACTAACATTACATTATAAATACTTTAACCCCTTTCAGACCTTGCCTAACCACACTGAAAATCTGACTCTCTCTTATCATTGCCTATGTTGACTGAAATTTCTGAAAGTTGTATGTAAATGACATCTGGCAGGCCACAAGTTGCCCATACCTGTTCTGCTTCAGAAGATGCAGAAATTGATATCCATAACACTTTAAAATACAGAGGTAGGCGAATGAGAAGTGAGAGCAAAAGGCAATGAAATGCAAAAAGAGCTTGGGTCTGTAGCATTTCGATGCAGGTCCAAATATATCCAAGATGTAATTGTAACCCGCATTGTTATTTAACTCATGAATAAGAATCAGTTGTAATTGGAGTATGCTAAAAAATCATTACCTGATGCTCTCAATAGAGGGCATATCAGTAGTCACAGCAAACAGAATATACTCAGGAGAATATTTTCCCCAGAAGACCTGTCAGAAGGGACTCAATAGTTGTTCCTGAGAGGAACAGAACTCAGCTGTTTTTAAATATTACAGGTATGCAGAAATAAAGTCTTCATGTAGAAGATAGTAATTATTGGGAGAGCCAGTGAATTTAGTGGATTGAGTGCTGGACTACAATTTTGAAGATTAGCGTTTGAATTCCTGCTCAGCCATGGAATCCCACTGTGTGACCTTGGGCAAGTCAAACTGTCCCAGCCTCCTATCAACCAGTCTTGTCAGGAAGAAGCATTATCTGCATGGAAAATTATGTTTTTGTTCAGAAATCATGTTTTCATGTTTTCTTTGCAAAAGTACTATGTGTGGATTTTTGCACAAATCCCAAACAGAAAGTAGTCTTCAAAAATAGGTAGCTTTCAAAGAAAATGCTGCATTCTTGGAAGAGTTGCAGTTTTCTGTGCAAAGATACCATTTGTGCATTTTTCACAGAATAAATCCCAAACTCTAAATATTCTTCAAAACCTGTACAGTTTCAAAGACACTCGCGCAGGGTAGGGGGGATGCTACATTTTGCTTATTGCTTCTTTCATGAATAAAATCATCAAAAAATACTTCCCTATTGTTCACATCAAGTAGCCAATTGTTTCAAGCTGGTTAAAGAAACACACAAATATGTGAAATGACATGAACCACAGACTTATGCTAAATGTTGGGAAACACTAAAATTCTCTAGTTTGTGTACCTATGAATTAATTGCATAATGTAAATGGAAAGTTCTGAAATGACAAAACAAGTATTGTTTTGTAGGAAAATACAATGATATTTCATCCTGTTCAAGTCACATGAATGAGGGAAAACAATGAAAAAAATGTGAAAATATGAAAAATAACAAGGAAAGGTCTCCAAACACTAAATTAAGGGCCTCGGCAGACAACTTATTAAGCCGTCCTCGAGGCAGGGAAGAGGAGGGGCAGTCGTATGCTCAGCGCCCCTTCCTTCTTCTGAGGTTGCCCTCGGAGCCGCTGGGCCTCCGCACAGCTGGCGCTCCCGGGGCAACCTCCCGCCGCAGCGTCCGCACATGCTGCAGCGGATAAGTCAGTGAAAGTGCGCCTCACACTTTTGAGGTGCACTTTCACTGACTTGTGAAAGGAGCGCTATTTTAGCACTCCTTTCAGGGACGGGGAAGGAGTGCCGCAGGATCGAGGTATGGGGATGCCTCGGTCCTGCGGCGCTCCTTCCCATGGTGGCCCAGAGCCCCCAGTCTGCTTCCCCCCTAAGATGAGCAATATTAATGGACTGTTCTATAAAAATGTCCAGATAAACTTTCCTAACAAGTGCTGTCACACAGGAAGCTATTAAGATTATGAAGACAACAATTTTCTACTTGGAATGCCATATTTAAATTTTGCTCCATGTAATGTTGCTGTTAAAAATAGCATCTAAAAGGGCAAATTAATCCATCATAGCAATAGTTATGATATCTATAGCCAAATTATACTGACCACCCTTATTAAAAGAGCAATGGGAAGGTAAGTGAATGTGCTCTAGATGTAATAAAGAAACATTGGGGGGATGCAGATGGTGCAAAGTGCCATCTTGAAGGCAGAGAAGGAGAGGGGCAGCCGCACGGTGGCACTCTCAACCCCTTCCCAAGGACGTTATCGGAGCATGTGTTGTTACACACAGCGAGTGCCCTGATTATGTCCTCCCAGCACAGCCTCTGCACACGCTATGCTGGAAGAGACACAGAAGAGCCACGTGGCAGCTCTTGATGTGCCCCTTCTGCTGGCTCCAAAAGGACCAGCATTTTAGTGCTCCTTTCTGGGCTGTAAGAAGGGAGGATTGGAGCTCAGGCATGGGCAGTCTCAGCCCCAATCCTCCACTTCCCAGGGCAGCCCATGGCCGCCCACCTGCATCCCCCCTTTCAGCTTTTCTTCTGCATTTATTTTTCCTAATCAAGGCTTCTACATTCCTAAAATGAGAGGCTGTTTTATATAACTTTTATATGTTCCTTTACACATTCATTTAAGCCATTCCATTTCACTGACTAATGCCTTAGATCTAAACACACTAAAAACTATAGAGTAATTTTGAAGGAACAATATGCGTAAGAGCAGAAACAGATGGCTCTGAAGGGGAGGCTTGAAACTGCCATTTCTGAAGCTGGATTAGGGCTGTGGCAACCACACACTGTGGCCTCAATCTGCCTTGAAGCTGGCCAAAAAAGGAGTAGCAAAGAGCTGCTCCTTTTTCAACCAGCAAAAAAACAGCCTTTTCTGCTCTGCCATGACTGGAAGCTGGCTTTAAGCACTCCAATGGCATGTGGCATATAGATGGCAGTCGCTCTGATTGGGCTGGGAAGTTATTCTGGGAAGGCCTGGTGGAAGAGATCCATCTTTACTGCTTTCTTAAAGGCAGCAAGAGTGGTAATAAGATGGATCTCGTTTGGCAGGCCGTTCCATAGCCTGGGAGCGGTTGCAGAAAAGATCCTCTGGAAGGTCTGCGCCAACCTGGTCTTCATAGGCTGCAGCAGATTCCTCCCAGAGGACCGAAGGGCATGGGGGGGCTCATATGGGGAGAGGCGGTCCCTGAGATAAGATGGACCAAAGCCATGTAGGACTTTAAAGGTTAAAACCAACACCTTGTACTGTGCCCAGAAACTAATCAGCAGTCAGTGGAGGGATTTAAGCACTGGTGTTATGTGCTCCTTCCAAGATGTTCCAGTGATTAACCTGGCTGCCATATTTTGCACCAGTTGCAGTTTCTGGATTAGGCACAAGGGTAGCCCAATGAAGAGCACATTGCAGTAATCCAGACATGAGGTTACCAGGGCATGCACCACAGTTTCCAGATCCCTCATGTCCAGATAAGGGTGCAGTTGGCCTATCAGCTGAAGCTGATAATAGGCACTCCTGACTGTCGTATTCACCTGACTAGTCATGTGAAGTGATGAGTCTCAGAGTACCCCCAGACTGCAAACACAGTCCTTAGAGGAGAGTGTGACTCCATCCAGGACTGGAGACTGTATTCCCAAGCCTAGTTTCAGGCCCGTCACTGTAAGTACCTCCGTTTTGTCCGGATTCAGTCTCAATCTGTTTTTCCCCATCCAATCTTCTACCGTCCTAAGACAGCCATTGAGAGGAGAGACACCATCTGAGGTCTGAGCAAATGTTCGGGTCATGGGGAGGTATATCTGGGTGTCATTAGCATACTGAAGACACCGTGCTCCATGCCTCCGAATGATCTCTCCCAGCAGCTTCATGTAGATATTGAATAGCATCGGGGACAGGATGGTACCCTGAAGGACGCCACAATTAAGTTCTATTGTGGAAGAACAACTGTCCCTGAGCCTCACCCTCTGGGATCTGCCCAAGA
>JAIPUX010001232.1:90893589-90906005 GCA_020142125.1 Phrynosoma platyrhinos | reverse complement strand
ATAGCCATAATTTTGTATTTACAGATTGGTACCACAGCCTGTTCTATTGTCATTGTGATTTGGATTGAGAGAAAAGTGGCAGAATTCAATGCAATCCAATGGGAAGCCTATATTTCCCCCACAAATTTTGCCCCCTAGCCTAGCTGCTCCCATTTGGCTGGCAGGGAAGAGGAATTTGCTTCTACTATTTAAAACCATTTTGGGAGGGCAGGGGAATTTGGGATCTTTCCTCTGCCCATAGATTAAAAAACGCAGTCTTGATAGTTATGTCCTGTGCAGATGTAAGCCATAGAGGCATGATTTCCTATTTAGAGTCATTGCAGAAACTCTAAGGTTCAATGTGGCCCTCCCATGGGAGTGCTCACTGAACCCTTGCAGGTCTGCTTATCTGCACTGTGTTATACCACCAAGGCTAAAGCCCGGATCGGATCTCCTTGTGGAGGTGACAGTGAATATTTTGCAGTGATTTTCAGAGGGGTCCCCATTGCTTTCAATGTCATTTTTACTTAGAATGAATTGTTTTGTTCAGATAAAATGAGCCCATGAATAGATTTCTCCAGTCATGAGCTACACAAATATCAGGGTCTTTTGTCACAAGAAGCTTTAATTTGATTGTTTTGGGGTGGGTTTTGCCAAAATGTGGACTAATTTGTATAATCTCCCATCATCCCCAGCTTGACCAGAAAGCCAGAGGCAGCCAAATGGACCCTGCTCAGTTTCTTAAAGGTGCAGTGCCTATATCTCACTTTTAACTAAGGGGGCTTGCAGACTGCCAGAAATAGTGCAAATTGAGTCCACTTTAAGGGTTAGGGTTAGTGCTAGGGAATCATGGGAATTGTTGTTTTTTTCTGAGACTTTGAGCCTTGTCTGTCAGAGAGCTCTGGTGCCACAATAAAATACAGTTCCCATGATTCCCTAACCCTAAAATACAGTTCCCATGATTCCCTAACCCTAACCTAAAAGTGTACTCAATTTGCACTATATCTGGCAGTCTGCAACCCCCCTAACCTTAATTTCTTCCACAGGATTTACACAGTCACTTGAACTGATATTCCTCTCCCCTCAGCTCACACAATCTCATAGTACACAATACTCATGAGCTAGCACAGATACATCATCCTAATGTGCTTCTCAGTGCCTTTGCTGCTACAAAGTAAATGTGGACCAAGTGTACTAATTTGCTGCCCATCTGGCATTGGCCACATATTTTTTCACATTAGCCTGGCTCAATGGGGAGCCAAGGGGGAGTTCATGCTGTTTCTTTTCCTTTCTAAATGACTTCCCAATTCATGTAAATATAGTTTAGAGTCTCCATCCTTTATTTCTATATATGTGTGCATATGTCCCTAACTAAATGTGATTCAACTGAGGTGCCTTTTGCCACGGGGGGGGGGGGGGAGCCAGATGTCCCACAGATGTTTTCCACACCATGCCAAGATGCTCCTGTTCCTGCTGTTCTCTCGATGTCCTACATTTGGATACATACTTCCAGGCCTTAAGATGCCCTCCCTGTTTGTGCCCCAGTGATGTCCTCCATGTCAAGATATGTCCTCCAAAGTGTTCCAGTTTGCCAGTTTAAAATCAGTTCCTGGTTCCTGAACTCTCAATGCAGGTGAACATTATCATTTCCAGTTGATAGCTGCATCAGCACAGGGGTCCAGACTCGCAAATGCCCCAACAAATTGGGAGAAAGGTGGGATATAAATGAAATACCTAAATAAAATAAAATAAAATAAAATAAAATAAGGATGATCTTGGCTGCTGACATGAGGCACAATCATTGTTTGAGTTAAAATGGAGATTCTGTACAAAAACAAAATGCTTTTGTAAGAAGGAACACCCCCCCCCATATATTGTTTCATACAGCGTGGTATGTTAAACTGTATCTGCTGCTAGCAGCACTGATACCATTGGTGGATCAAATTCCACTTTCCACGTCAGTCCCATGTGCCCATCAACATATTCCACAGGGCTAATGTTATTTCAGGTGAATGCAGTCTGATGGTTGCTTTCACCCCAGGATTATCATGGTTAATTTTGTTGTGTAGCATTTTAGCAGTAGTATTAATGCAGTGAGTTGGTATGGTAGATAGCATTCTGGGACCGCTCCATCCAAACATCCTCTGGAAAATATTATGTTGTTGGTAGTCCTTTTTCTGAGAATGAAGGCAACAAAAATTATACTGAAATTGAGACTTAACTTTAAATTAAACCAATCTGCAATGTGGAAAACAGTTAGCAAGCCAATTTCAAACAATGCAAGCCTAGAAGTCATCCCTTATGGGCAAATTTAAGAGTGAAACACCTTTGCTCCAAGATGCATAGAGACAATCTCCCATCGTGTTTGATAGCAGCTAAATTCCCAGATTGGGCATATAGAAAGGAAGTCCTGTTCAATGAGTCAGAGACATAAATTATGCATATTGGACACATAATGGAATAGATCACAATAGTATAAAAAAACTAAAAAAGGGGTAAAAACTTTTACACACATAGTTGCACTAACCTTACCAACAAAACATTTTTGTGTTCAGCTTTCCCCTCACTGACATCTCTCAAATATTAAATTTGTGTTCTATTTAACAACATATGGGAATTTACCAACTTCAAAATTTTACTTTAAAATAAATAATTAGTTTTCCAGACCTGTACTTATCATTTTGTGATTTCTCTCCTGTGTAAATTGAAGGAAGGGCTCCCAATCTTTCACAAAGTTATCTATCAATTTATCTCTCATTAGCATGGTTAATTTATCAATTTCAAGATAACAGGGTTGGTCAGGGCAGACAAGCCATGCAATCAACTGCTGTGCCATAGGAACAGAGGCCAAGGTAACAGGCCAGGTTGAGGCAGGCAAGCTGTGTAACCAAACACTGTGGTGTAGGAACAGAGGCCAAGGTAACAGGACAGGATAGGGCAGACAAGCCATGCAACCAACTGCTATAGCATAGGAAGAGAGACCAAGGTAACAGGCCAGGTTGAGGCAGACAAGCTGTACAACCAACCACTCTTGCGTAGGAACAGAGGCCAAGGTGGCAGGGCAGGGCAGGGCAGACAAACCTTGCAACCAGCCAGCCACTGTGGCATGGGAACAGAGGCCAAGGTAACAGGTCAGGTTGAGGCAGACAAGCCTTGCAACTAACTGCTTTGGCATAGAAACAGAGGCCAAGGTAAGAGAGCAGGTTGGGGCAGACAAGCTGTGCAACCACTTGCTGTGGCATAAAAACAGAGGCCAAGGTAACAGGGCATGTTGGGGCAGAGAAGCCATGCAACCAACCAACCACTGTGGTGTAGGAACAGAGAGCACAGTGGCAGGGTATGGCAGGGTAGACAAGCCTTGCAACCAACCACTATGGCATAGAAACAGAGGCTATGGTAACAGGCCAGGTTGAGGCAGACAAGCTTTGCAACTAACTGCTTTGGCATAGAAACAGAGGCCAAGGTAACAGGCCAGGTTGAGGCAGACAAGCTTTGCAACTAACTTCTGTGGCATAGAAACAGAGGCCAAGGTAACAGGGCAGACTAGGGCAGAAAAGCCATGCAACCAACCAACTGCAGTGGCATAGAAACAGATGCCAAGGTAACAGGGCAAGTTGGGGCAGACAAGCCATGCAACCAACCAACTGCTTTGACATAGGAACAAAGGGCAAAGCAATAGGGCAGCCTAGGGAGACAGGCTATGCAACCAACCAACTTCTGTGGCATAGGAAAAGACTCCAAGCTAATAGGGCAGGGCAGGGAAAAACAAGCCATGCAACCAATCACTGTGACTTAGGAACAGAGGTCAAGGTAACAGGGCAGGGCAGTTGCACACAAGGCCTTGAGTAGTATAGTAGTAAATAAATGAATTTGTGTCTTTGAAGGTTGATTTGAAACACATTGGGTGAAATTTGACTGTCTCTGCATTATTTTTAGTGATCATCACTTTCCAGAAACTGAACACCTGGTTCATATGCAGTATGAGGAACAGCAGAAAACTGCACACCCATATCTGTTTCAGAGAAAATGAATCATTTGTAAGGTTAGTACAGATTTTTGAAAGCCTGAAAACATTTGGTCTGTTGCCTTCTCAAGTGGCATGCTCTCTTCCAGATTTATAGGCCTGCAGTGGTACAGTGACTGCAATTTCCCTCATTTGGGGCTTTCTTGACTGAGTAGCAGACACCACTGAGCATTCCCCACAACAATAAAATAAAGATGAAAACAACAAGAATAAGTTTACAAAGCTTGAGGGTTGAGACAATGAGGGAAATTTGCTGGTTATTTTGCTATCTCTATTAAAAAATTTTAAAAAAACCCAGCAATCAAATATTTTGCATAATCTCAATTATTTAATTTCTGCAATTGTCTGAAATGCAATATCTATGCAGCCATCCAGATTCACATTTATTTACCTTTTCTGTTACTTCATCATACAAGCAGTTTCCAATGTTTTGTAATTTCATACTGCTAATGTTTTTATGTAAGTTCTGCTTTTTAGGGGATAATGAAATGTGACACACTGCCAAGGTTTATAATTATGGAACATCAGTGGTCTCTTGCCTTTCAGTTGCCATCCATTCAGTTACAACCACCACCACCCCAACTGTATCTCGGATAGAAAGAAATAAAAATGTTTTTGAGTCTTTTCTTCTTAAGTGAATACAAATGACTTTTTATTTAATTACATAGTTTAGAAATCTTCCATTCTTCACAACTTTTTAAAAATAACTGCTGTACTTTGGACATACTATGAAAACACATGACTCACTAGAAAAAAGAGCTTGGGGAGGTAGAAAGAACTAGGAAAATAGAAAGGAGTTTATCACAATAGACATGGTATGTAGCTTTAAGAAGGCAGATTTTGGGCCTAAGCAGACAAACGGTCGTGGGCCGCCCCAGGAAGCTGCAGATTGGGGCCAAGGTATCCGCACTCATTGGCCCCAACCCGCAGCTTCCTTGCCTTGAAGATGGCACATTGCCCCTCCCCTTCCTTGCCTTGAAGATGGCACATTTCCCCTTGAAGATGGCACAAGAACAGGAAATCCTGTTCTTGAAAAGATATGTGAGGAGCTTGGAGAAGCTCAGCTTGCATATGGGCAGTGTACTCCCCAGAGACAGGGAAATGTGATAAAAATCTGTCTCCTTAAAGTTACATCCCCATCTATCGTGGGAGCAAAGCCAATGCAATAAACTCCTAAGACCTCATTACGGGTGGATGAATTCAGTCAAGGAAGCCATGGCTCTGAATTTGCAAGTTCCATACAGAGCTGCTGATGACAGAGTGACTTGAAGGTCTCTCAGTCAAAGTCAACTTCATGGCAGTTAAGAGCAATAACACATATTTGAAACACTCCACATCTTTATACATGTCATCTTTTTCAAAAGCTAGTGGCCATTAAAACTCTTTTTGGGAAATGAATTCTTTAATTAATTCACATATTCTGTGAATTTTCATTATTGTTCTCAATAATCCTTTCTTCATAGTATGTTGGTTCACATGCAGCCTAAATTACATAATTACATTATGAGATCAGATATTTTATTCTATCTTCTTGTGATTACATACATGATTTTTAAAAATGAGATAGGGCTTAAAGTAAAATAAACACCCCCCCCAAGCAGATGGCCAATTGGGCCATTTTGGGGGCAAGGAAGGGGAGGGGCAGCCGCACGATTGGTGCCCCAACCCCTTCCCCAGGTCATCTTCGGAGCAGCCAGCCCTCCGCATGGCCGGCGCTCTGAGGAGGACCTCCCGCTGCAGCGTCCACACATGCTTTTGCGGCGCACTTTTGGCGACTTGTGAAAAGAGCGCCAATTTAGTGCTCCTTTCCAGGGGCGGTGAAGGTGTGCCGCGAGGCTGAGGTGTGGGGATTCCTTGGCCCTGTGGCGCAGCTTCCCGGGGCAGCCCATGGCCGCCCGTCTGCTTCCCCCCAAATACTCTAATATAGGCCAGTAAACAGAAAAATCCAAAGTTTTAACCATATGAACCCCTATAATTATACCTTCAAGAAGAGAATGTAACCCAATTGAGTATTAAAGATGAACTAGCCTGTTACTGATCTTTTTTGCTCAAATTCCTTCTATTTCTCCCCAATAAACTGAACTGTTCCCTTTCAGTACAATTATTTGTGCTTCAACCATCACATCTTCAATACAAGATCTACCAGAGCTCAACTGCAGTTTCTTCACACTCCAGTAATAATGAATGCTCTTACATTGGATATCACTTGGTGTTTTTGAAAAGAAGACCAATAAAAATGTGAAGCTTGCTATGAAGTGATTCTGTGTAAGAAGACTATCAAATAAAAAGAAGGAAGGGTATTATATTTGCTCTGAACTTGGTAGTCATATAGAAAGAATTTTATAGTACCTCTTAGCAATCTCTATACAATAAAAGAAACATATAATATTAATTACTTGGCTTCTCTATAATTACCCACAAAGGCAAAGGAAAAAAAAGCAAACTTATGCAACTAAGGGAGAAATATTTAATCTATGTGTCTTTCCATTACTTTTACATTGCAGAGGTCTGTGGCACAATACATTTATTTTTATTACTGTTGACACAAAAAGTAGAAGATTCTGCCAGACGTCACTAGCATGAAAAAAGAAAGGAGGAAAGAATCAAACTGAGTTTTTTCATTGAGACTGGAGACAAAGGACACACAGGAATATGTGTGATGTGTGTGCGTGCAAAACAATATTAGTCCCTCTTCTGTCAATGTCTGTGGAGAAGAAGAAGAAAATATTAGCTGCATATATTTTCTTAATAGGAACAGGATGGGAGACAAAGAAGGAATATAATCCTTATTATTGCCAGTAAAGTATATTGGAAATATGTTGGTAGACAACATGCTATAGTGATTTGAGATTTAAACTAGGACTGTGGGAGACCAGGGTTCAAATCCCCACTCACCATAGAAAACCACTGGATAACACTGGGCAAGTCATGCTCTCTTAGCCTTAAGGGAAGGCAAAAACAAACCTTGCTGTGAGGACTCTATGAAATAGTTACCATATGTTGAAGTCAACTTTAAGGCACATAACAACAAGAGTATGTGGCCCAGAGGACACTTGAACAAATGTGGGGTGAAAAGAAGGAGTAGAAAGGCATAGCAAGCCCAACATGATTTGGTAACTCCATTTCCCATTGCTTCTTCCTGTTGTTAGCTGCCTTCAAGTTGACTTCAACTCACAGTGACCCTGTGGATGAGACATCTCTGTTTAGGTTTTATAGATTCAGGTTCATGACCTCCCTAAGTCTAGCCATATAGCATGTGGCTTTCCTCTCTTTCTACTGCCTTCTACCTTTCCTAGCATTTCTGTCTTTTCTAATGAGTCATGTCATCTCATTATGTGGCCAAAGTACGACAGCCTCAGTTTAATCATCTTGGCTCCCAGGCTTCATCTGTTTAGGGACCCACTTATTTGTCTTTTTGGGTGTCCATTGTATTCTCAATACTTCTCTCTAGCACCACATCTCAAATAAGTAGATTTTCTTTTTATATGTTTTCTTCACTGTCCAGATCTCACATCCATACATAGCGATGGAAGATACAATGAACTGGATGAGTCTAACTTTAGTAATCAGTCGTACAATGGGCCTTCCATATATGCGAGTTTCAGATTCTTGGTTTTGCATATGCGTGACTTTGTAGCTGCTGCTTAACAAGGTCAACCTCTTCATGCCTCCTTCTCACCCTCCCTCCCATCCAATCAAAAGCAACACTATACATTCTCTTTCCTCTCCCCCTCCTCCTCCCACCAGGTCAAATAACACAATACCTTCCCTTTGTGGTGGTGGCTGTAGATGGATTCAAAGTGGAAGGACTTTGGAAATGAGGAGGATGCAAAATCTGGCAAAGCAGGAGAATGTATGGTGTTGCTTTTGTTAGGCCTGAAGGGGAGGAAGATAAGAAGAGGAACTTTAATATTACTTAATTTTCAAGCTGAGGAATAATTATGGTGAATTCCAACAATTGTTACATATGTGGTGACCTTTTAATTGACCAAATGAAATTATTGTGATACGTATTTTTTTATGTGTTTTTCAGGTTATGTTGCCATGTTCTAGAAGAGTTTATTCATGACATTTCACCAGCAATTGTGGCTGGCATCATCAGAGAATGCTGTCATGGAAGTGAGTGGGTATATATACAGTGTCACCCTTGGTTGAGAAGAAGTGATTTATATGTTAATCTGTATGTTGATCTGTTGTTGAATGGCAAGGCCTCACGGTGGGAGGATGTGCAAGGGGGATTTGTGTCTATTTAATTAGTGATCCATTGTCTGCTGGGAAAACCCCTGACTCTGGGTGCTTTTTGTTTGCATTTGCTCAGTCTTGATTTTGGTGTTTTTCAGGACTGGTAGCCAAACTATGGGGGGAAGGCAGACAGGCAGCCCTGGGCCACCCCTGGAAGCAGGGGATCGAGGCTGAGGCTGCTGGACACCTTGGCCCTGATCCTCCCTTTCGCCACCTGTGAAAGGAGTGCTAAAATAATGCTCCTTCCACAAGCCACAAAAGGTGCGCCACAAGGGGCATGGCACGTCTCTTCTGGCTCAGCATGTCTGGATGCTGAGCCAGAAGGACATCATCGGAAGGCTCATTGTGCAGATGGGCCGTCGCTCTAATGAAGTACTCAGGAAGGGGATGGGGCACCTAGCGTCCAGCTGCCCCTCCCCTTCCTGAGATTGAGGACGGCGTTTTCCGCTGTCTGCATCCCCCCTGTTTACTTACTGTGATACAGTTGCAGTTTGTGGAATGGGTGGATTCTACATTGGTTCCTGTATTTTTCTTGTTGTTGGACTTTACTGTAAATCATTGTGATCCATGCATGGTGCTTAAGGGTTGGGTCTACCTGCCAGCTTTTTTGCCTGACTGAATAAAGATATATTATCAGTTGGGGTGAAATAGACTGAAGCCACCCCTTCCAAAGGCAGATTGGAGCTGTGGCAGTCACATTCTGTGGCCCCAATCTGCCTTGAAACCACCCAAAAAAGCAGTCTCCTATGGGCCTCTGCACACGGACCCAAAGCAGCAAGTCGGAGGCAGGGAAGGGGAGGGGCAGCCGCATACTGGCCACCCCAACCCCTCCCCGAAGACGTCCTGATGTCACATGCCCTTACGCACGGTGTGTGGTGTCAGGACATCCTCCACATGTAGCGTCCTCACGCGCTACAGCAGAAGGGCCAGAAAAGATCCATGTGGCGGCTCTTGAAGCGGCTGTTTGCTGCCTCTAATAGGAGTGGCATTTTGCCGCTCTTTTAAGAGGTGGCAAATGGGAAAATCAGGGCTGCTGTGTGTGCTAGCAGTGGCCCCAGTCCTCTGCTTTCCGGGGCAGCCCATGGCTGCCCATCTGCATCCCCCCTAAAATGAGTCATGGAGGGGAGAAGCAGACGGGCAGCACAGGGCCGCCCCGGGAAGCTGCAGATCGGGGCTGAGGTATCCGCACTCCTCGGCCCCATGGCACAGCATCCCAGTCCCAGGAAGGAGTGCTAAAATAGCGCTCCTTCCAAAAGGCTTCTGCCGCACCTTCGACGACTCTTTCGCCGCAGCATGTACGAATGCTGTGGAGGGAAGTCAACGTCAGAGTGCTGGCAGTGCGGAGGGGACGGCACTCTGACGATGACTTCGGGAAGGGGTTGGGGTTCCCACCGTGCAGCTGCCGCTCCCCTTCCTTGCCCCCAAGATGGCCCTTTTAGTCATCTGCTTCCCCCCTGATGCAACTAAAGCTGAACTTACAGAAATGAAGCAGAATATATGACAGTAGGCACAGGAACTGCAGAAAATAATGAATCAAGAGAGACAACTTCCTTCCGATATACATGCAGCAGAAATTATTTCTGGAGCCAGTCTCAAGAGATTCTCACCCTCCTGAATACTTGTATGCTAAAATTGCCTTCACATCACTATATTTTACAGTCTTGATCAAATGTTCACTGGGATCTCTTGAGTAACTACAGACATATCAATCTGTTCCTTTTTCTCTGATAGCCCTTACAGATTATTTCCAACCACTACCACTATTTTCAGACAATCTATTTCCAACCATTCTTGCCTGCCTCCCCATTGCCTTTTCTCACTCTATCAGAGACTGTCCTAAGATCACTTCTCTGCTGCCACTGTTCCATTTTGCCTGCAGTCATCCTCCCTGACAGACACTCTATTTCTCTCCCTCTTATTGAGAAATAAATGAATATCTGATGTTTCTTGGATTATGAGTACAAATGACAGAAAGAAAGTAAAAGATAATCATCTCATAATTGATGCAATTATGGCTCAGAAGACAGAAGAAACTGTCCATGGAAAATTGGTATCCCATGATTCCATGTTAAGAGTATTTGATGTCATTTAAGCCAAGGTCAATATATTGTTTATCATTCCCTTTCAAGGTACCTCAGATTGCCTGTGTGGGGAAGCAGACGGCTAAAAGGGTTGTCTTGGGGGCAAGGAAGTGGAGGGGCAGCCACACGGTGGGCGCCCCAACCCTTTCCTGGTGTCATTGTCAGAGCGCGGCCCCTCCACAAGGCCGGCGCTCTAATGACTTTCCGCTGCAGCGTTCTCGAACACTGTGGTGGAAGAGTCGCCAAAGGTGCGCTGCCAGCCTTTTGCAGCACACCTTTGGCAACTTGTGGAAGGAGCACTATTTTAGTGCTCCTTCCAGGGGTGGTGAAGATGCGCCATGGGGCCGAGGTGTGGGGATACCTCAGCCCCGTGGCACAGCTTCCCAGGGCGGCCCATGGCCACCCGTCTGCTTAGCCCCTGTGAATTAGAACTAGCACTATGCTCATGCATACAATTTTTCAAGTTTGATTACATCAAGCCCTAACAGTTTTTTGGAAGAGTGAGGGGGGGAAGCAGATGGCTTAAAGAGCCGGTTTGGGGGCAGGGAAGGGGAGGGACAGCGGCATGGCGGGCGCCCCAACCCCTTCCCCAGGTCGTCCTCGGAGCAGCTGGCCCTCTGCATGGCTGGTGCTCTGAGGAGGACCTCCCGCTGCAGCGTCCATACATGCTGCAGCGGAAGAGTCACCGAAGGTGCGCCACCAGCTTTTGTGGCACACCTTTGGCGACTTGTGAAAGGAGTGCCAATTTAGTGTTCCTTCTAGGGGAGACGAAGCTGTGCCATGGGCCTGAGGTGTGGGGATACCTCGGCCCCACGGCGCAGCTTCCCGGGACAGCCCACGGCTGCCTGTCTGCTTCCCCCCTCAGTGCATTTTTACTTGTATAAACTTTAAGAAATACGGGAGCTAAGCAGACGGGCAGCACGGGGCTTCCTCAGGAAGCTGCGGATCGGGGCTGAGGCATCAGCATTCCTCGGCCCCACAGCGCAGTTTCGCCGCCCCAAAGGTGTGCTGCAAAAGGCTGCCGGAGTACCTTCGGTGGCTTCTCTGCTGCAGCTTGTGTGGACGCTGCAGCAGAAAGGCATCATTGGAGTGCTGGCCATGCGGAGGGCCGGCTGCTCCGGCAACATATTCAGGAAGGGGTTGGGGTGCCCAGCGTGCAGCTGCCCCTCCCCTTCCTTGCCTTGTGTGTGGCTGCCCCTCCCCTTCCTCCTCCCACAATGTCTGATTCAAACACAATATGTGTGTGTGTGAAAAATAATAGCCATTCATTGAATTCAATTCAAAAAAGTGTTTAGGTAAAAATAAAATATTAATCCACACACATAGAGGACTGTCAAAATAAGTACAAACACATTATTTCTTTGCGTTCAGAATGATTCTGACCAATTAACCAGTAATGTGGGATAAAGACAATACAAACAAACAAACAATAAAGGTATATAAGTTAGGGCAAAATTGACTGATGGAAGGGGTAGCTTAATTATCACTTTGTATACCCTCCCACACATATACCTAGGAATAAGTTACAAGAAGTCATTCAGTCTATATCAGCACTGCAGAAATAATGCTGTCTGATACTGTTTTTTAATTCTGGGATTTGTTTTCTGAGATATTTTGCCTTCTCTTTTAGAGAGCTCTGGTGCCACAACAAACTGCAAATCCCAGAATACTATAATATTGAGCCATGGCACTTACAAATGGTGTTGAACTGCATTATTTCTGCAATGCACATGCAGCCTGTGGTTTACTTCTAAGCATGTATGTGTATGGTTCTATTGATGATTTAAATGGAATACTAATATTGTAGAGGAATACTTCCCCCACCCCTTTCCACACAGATATGCAAACACATTCCTCTCTCTCACTCACTCTCACACACATACATTGCTTCATGTCTGTCTCTTTCAAGCACAGAAACACTGTTTTCCCGTGCCCTGCCTCTGCCTCCTGGTCACAACCTCTCAAAACTCTTCCAGGGCCTTTGCAGACTGCCAGAAATAGTGCAAATTGAGTCCACTTTAACTACTCTGACAGTAACTACCCTGAGTAACAGTCACACTCTCCCCAAGAGTTTTTAAAAAGAATTTAAA
>JAIPUX010001232.1:90862898-90873522 GCA_020142125.1 Phrynosoma platyrhinos | reverse complement strand
GGTCTTACTTGTCTGGTCTTCTCCTGCTATCTACCTGCTATCACGTTTGGATATTGTAACATATGTATTTTCTCTTACTTTTTCATTACTTTTGAAAATGCAAAATAAATAAATAAAACTTTTAATAGAGAAGGAATATTCAGCATGCCTGTTAGTTTCAAAGAATTATTTCTATCAAATTGTTTAGAAGTGATGATTAATGCTGTGAGTTTCTTATTTCCAGCTTGTTTCCTGTTTGAGAATATATAAGGCTGCTGACTAGATATTTGTCACTAGAAGAGGTTCAGGTTCAAATTTCTTGCCACTAAAACTGTCTGAGTAAGCAGGACAGTAACAGCCTTTCAAAAAAAGACAAATCCACAATTCCCCCTGCTCAGGCCAAAGAAGTAAGGTCTTCATATTTCATAAGTAATTACACAGAACTACACACAAGAGATGAGAACATGGGAAAATAGCCTCCCGTTTGTCAGGTATATCTCAATGTACTTCTATCTGAGAAATTTGACAGTTGCTATATACTATTGCAGAAACAACATCTTCAGAGGATTTTGTTCAATTTTGAAAGATCAAAACACATTGCAGGCAACAATAAACTGATTTCAGGAAATGAAATTATGCTCTGCTATGACAGTAAGAATACATTAAAGGCAGTCTAGTCTGCAGATGTGGTGAGTCTAGAATGTGTTCATGTTTCCATGATGGTAGTAAGAGATACAGAATGGGAAAAATATATCTTATCTGAACCAACTTTTATGTATTTCCCATACATGAGCTTCAGCAAGAAAAGGGAAAGGGATGTCATAAAAGCAGTAGCTATGAGGAAAAGTTTTTTTAAAAAAAAAAAGCAACACTACAGTAATCTAGAAAAATACATCGGTCTATCATTAATAAGCTAACTTGTACAGCTATTTATGTAATGGTAAGTAAACATACTAATTAATCAGCCATTACCAACTGCCCCCAAATTCTCTGCTATTACAAGCTTTCATAAGAACTTAAGACAGTGGTTCTTAAACTGTGAACACCCAGAAGCCTTTAATGTCCTCACAAGGGATCGATGAATGTTGGAAGGCTACTCAGCTCACCTTCCTGTAGCAGAGCAGCCACATGGCAAGGAAAGAGCCAAGGAAAAGCCTGACTAGCTGGCTGGGCCTGTGCATTGCTGTTTAACTCACTGCAGAAGCAAAAGAAAGGTTTTCCCATCTTCTTCAATACTTCTAAAGGAAGTTTTAATGGATAGTGTGATTGTTAATAGTTCAGTACTCAGGTATCATCATCATCATCATCATCATTTTAAATATTGATTTCAATTTTAGGGGTCCAGAATAACAAAGATATTCAACGTGGGTCCCTGGTAAAGAAATGGTTAAGAACTACTATCTTAGAATTTATTGTACATATATGTCACATAAATGTATAGTGAGAATGTGCAGTTTTAGCTAATCCAGAGTATCAGGACAGCATATATCAAAATATATTATTTTCCTCTAATTGACTCTCATCACACATGCTTCATAGAAGGACTCTCCCATTGTCCCATACAATCCTTAGAGGGCACATTGTTTAAAATAAAGAAATTCAGCCTAAGTTGCAGTGAGCTAAACTGAAACAAGCAGAATTCAACCTCAGATCTTTTGTATTTCTAAGAAGAAATTTATCCTAATTTAGTCGTCCTAATTTGCCTTCTACAATGGTGTCATTATGTCTAATTCTGTTGTTAAGATTCAAATATATAGCCATGTTAGTCTGTAGAATCACTATGTAGAGAGATCTTGTAGCACCTTTGAGTGTTAAGATGTATGTAAACCTCAGAAAACTTTGTGAGTAAAGAAGTACTAAAGATAGATAGATAGATAGATAGATAGATAGATAGATAGATAGATAGATAGATAAACTTTGAGCCAGGTATTATATATCTGAGCTTTAGATTTAAGTGGGGGGATAGCATAGAATAGAAACTGTACCAGTGATTATGCTTTTAGTTTTTAGAATAGTTTTAGAAAAATCCGAAATCCTAGATGTTCATACTTGTCTAGAATGGTTACCTTCACAATCAATAAGGTTGATACCAGAACTTCAGGGCCTTCAGAACTGGGGTGTCCTTTACCTGAGTAGGTTTCAGTATATACATATCAAAGTCCTTCAGAGCAATAGTATCCAGTATCAAATAGTTTCCTGAACAGTACCACATCAAAAGAATACATACACAGTCAGATTGCATTATTCCTGTAAATATTTGCCCATCCAGCAATGTTCCAGGAGATTATCTTTAAACAGAAATCTTCCTGGGCCATAAGAATCTCTCTGCAGGGCAAACCAGATCTAGAGAACAATCTTTATCCCTTCTAATACAGTGGTCCCTTAGTATCCACAGGGGTTTGATTCCAGGACACCTGTGGATAACAACAACAAATCAGTGGATGCTCAAGCCTCATCAAATACAATGGCATAGTAAAATAGTGTCCCTTATATAAAATGGCAATATCAAGGTTTGCTTTTTGAAGTATTTGTGTGTATATTTTTATCTGTATCTATATATAGATATATACATATATTTAATTTTTTTCAAGACATGAAAGGTTGAATCCATGGATAAAGAATCTGTAGATATGGAGGGCTGACTGTACACCCATTCTCAGGGGCTTTGATTTTAGTGGTTTTTAAATTTAATCACTCTATTATAATAAAAATAACATAATTCAAGACCAAGAAGGAATAAAAAGATGTTGAATGCAATACACAGAGGAACTATACAAAAGAGATAACAAAATTAAGGACACATGGAGAGAAGAGTCATATGAAGATGAAGCCCAAATTCTAACAACCGAGGTGGGAGCTGCAATAAAAGAAATGGCAAAAAAACAAGATTTCAAGAACAGATGATATATCAATAAAACTGTTGCAATCCACATTGACAAAGTCAACTCTTAGTGCTAACCAACATATGTCAATAAAATAAAATGATACCCAACAGATTGGAAGCAATCAATATACATCCTCATTCACAAAAAAGGAGACACAAGAGACTGCAGCAACTATAGGACCATAGCACTAATCTCCCATGCAAGCAAAATCATGCTCAAAAATCTGCAAAAAAAATCTCCAACCATACACAGAAAGAGAAGTCCCAGAGGTCCAAGCAAGGTTCAGGAAAGGAAGAGGCACCAGGGATCATATTGCAAATATATGATGGCTAATGTAATGTAGCAGGGAGTTCCAAAAGAGAATCAGCATGTGCTTTATAGACTGCAGCAAACTTTTGACTGTATAGATCATGGAAAGGCTATGGAAAGCCCTTAAATACATGGGAATGTCAACACATCTGACAGTCCTAATGAGGAATCTGTACTCAGGACAAGAGGATACTGTCAGAACAGAACATGGAGAAACAGAATGGTTCCCTATTGGCAAAGGAGTCAGACAAGGTTGCATCCTATCACCCTACCTATTCAACTTATATGCAGAGCATGTTGTAAAAAAAGCAGTCTTGGACTTGGAAGAGGGAGGAAGTGAAAATAGGAAGAAGAAATAACAATCTTGAGATATGCTGATGACAACAAAGATCAAAGAAGAAAGTGCAAAGGCAGGCTTGATGCTGAACATAAAGAAAACAAAAAATAATGACCACAGAGAACTTATACACATTCAAACTAGACAATGAGCAAATAGAAATAGTAAAAGAGTGCTCATATCTGGGATAAAAAATTGATTGGAATGGGGACTGCAGCCATGAAATTAGGAGAAGATTAAGAATAGGGAGGCCAGCTATGAAAGAACTAGAGAAGATCCTAAAATGCAAAGACATACAACTCAGCACAAAAGTCAGAATCATACAAGCTATTGTATTCCTTATTACCATGTATGGATGTGAGAGCTGGACAGTCAAGAAAGAAGATAGGAAGAAAATCAATGCATTTGAGATGTGGTGCTGGGAAAAAATGCTGAGGATTCCATGGACAGCCAAAAGGACAAACAAATGGATCCTAGAGCAGATCAAGCCAGAAATATCCTGAAGCCAAGATGACATGACTTAGACTGTCATACTTTGGACACATCATGAGATGGCATGACTCGCTGGAAAAGACAATAATATTAAGAAAGGTGGAGGGAAGTAGAAAGAGAGTTAGGCCACATGCTAGATGGATGGACTTTATTAAAGAGACCACGATTTTGAGTTTGCAGGAGCTGCACAGGGCAGTAGAGGATGGGGGCGGGGGCTGGAGATGTCTCATCCATAGGGTCACCATGGATCGAGATCAATGTGAAGACAGTTAACAACAACAACAATGAATCAGTAACAGTGCTGTTGGCTGATGGAACTGTAGTCTTCATCCTGACAAGGTTAGGTGAAGTCCTAATATCTGTAGGCTGTAAATTGGGAAGAGAAGAGATTGTTGTTCTTGTATGGCAGGGGTAGGCAACCTTTCCCCTTTAAGGGCCAAGGGACTTCAGCTCCCAGAAGCCTCAGCCATATTGGCCAATAGTCCCATGTTGGCCAATAGCTCCTGGGATTCTGGGAGCTGAAGTCCTTCGGCCCTTAAAGGGGAAAGGTTGCCTACCCCTGTTGTATGGGTTGTATGGGATGTGAATTCAGAAGAGTGCCTGTTCCATCACTATGACGATTACTTTCCCAAGGATGTTTTGACCAAATGTAATTAAATCTGAAATTTCTATCTTGTTATTGAGTCACACATTCATGAGATGATTGCACAGTAGATGTGCTTCTTTCCCTGATACTGCCCAAAACAACATGTCACAGTGTTTTTTAAAGCAGGATATTTTTAGCTGTAAAGATGGAAGTGCAGTTGATGTAAAGGAATCAATGAGGGTATGAAGGGTATGATGACACCTGCCCTACAGAAAGGGAACCAGCCCCTCGCCCCAACAATGTAGTGATATGCTGAGGCAAAAAGTAGCAGTCCAAAGTGCTGAAACTTTTATATGGCATTTACTTCATTTCCAGGTGAGATTGATGAATCTATGACAGCTAAATCAAATGTATTATCTGTCATAGATTCATAGATTTCACTTGGAAATGAAGTAAAATGAAGTACACATCTGGGGTGTGTAGTTTGTTGTGCCACCAGAGATCTATGACAGAGGTAGCTAAATGTCTCACAAAACTACAGTTCCCAGAATTCCATAACATTGAGCCATGGAATTTAAAGTGATATCAAAATGGATTATTTCTGCAGTGCAAATGCAGTCCTTGTCTTGACTGCATATTTTGGCATAATATGTAAATATGACATAGTGAAGTTTTGAATAAATAAACACAGAAATAAAATAAAATAAAAACAAGACCTCACCTAGACATATTATCCTGTTAGAAGCCCTATTTATAGTGCTTTCATTCTATTGCACTCCCAAAATCTGATAGTTGTTTTTAATCTTACTTGTCATGATGAATTAAGATTGCAAGAGTAATAGGATTGTTTATGTATCTGCAAATCTCAGGTGGTTTGCTTGTGGCACCATAACTCAGGCAGGTGCAATATTTTTAGCTTTTATGGTAACAGAATGCATATGCTTGTCACTCTCAGTAGGCTCTGACTGGTAAAAATGCATTGACAAGAAGGAAGTTATTCAGGCAAGAAGTTTTTTGTTGACAAAGTATTAAATGAAATGCACAAAAAAGTTTTAAAGTACTCTTGTATAGTAAGTGTTCTTATTTTCAACTCTTTCTGGTTTAGTAAGTCATTAAGAGATTTTGTTTATTTCAGGTAGGATCCAATTTTCAACCCTCCCTTAGATGAATTCTGTCTTAGTCATCTTCAGAATTTGGTCTTTCTTAGTTAGAGCTTCAGTTGACATGTGAAAGAGGAAATGTGTCATATGGGAATTGATGGAGATCTGAGCCAGTGTTGAGTCTGCTTCATTATTTGATCCACTTTAAACAAGTTTATATCCCAGGGCCCTAAAAGTATGAAGCTTCAATATAATAAGAGCTCAGTAAAAAAAATAAAAACACTGGACCATTTGATAAGGAGGTTCATAATTAAAAAAGGAATCCCTCAAGGCTCCATAGCAATAGATGCACTAACTTTAAGTCATCTAAAAAAAATGCCACACATATTATTTCAGGATCATCATTAACAAGGACATTTTTCCATAGTTACAAAGGATTCATGGTGGGACAAAAAAAAATATGCCATATTGGGCTGCACAACTTGACAAGGGCTTCAGAATCTATACATGCACATTAAAATAAAAACAACACACTAGAATCCTGTAATGTATCTACACTTCAGTTTGATAACACTGAAGTGTTTGATAACACGGTAATTCTTCTTGCCTATGGAATGCTGGGCTCAGTAGTTTGACAAGGTGCTTCAAATTCTGCAGTGTCCTGAACTACAGCACGAGAACTCTCTAGGACAGAATTATAAGAACTTCCAAGGATAATTCCAAGGCTGTCCTTTGGCCTTGGTGAAAGCTCATATTTGTGGAAGCATTTACAAAATATATCTGAACTTGCTGGCATCTTTCATAAATGCGGATTTATATAGTTGGCAGGCTATATAGAGGGGCCTGAGGTTCATAGTTGCATGGATAGCCCTGCATTCATGATATAACATAGTTGTGGACCAAAATCAACAGCAGTCAATTTTCTCCCCCTTTCCTCCCCTCCTTTCCCCTATCTAAATTCTGTCTACCTGGCAAGTAATGTTTCACCTTCAATGTATAATGCTGTCACACAACATCCAAATTTAGGTTGCTATTGCTGTAAAAGTCCAAAGTGATTCCATCAAATTCCAAATGAGAATTACACTATGTAATATAACAAATGTATGCACTTTGAGAAAGGGAGGAAACATAAATGTATATTCTAACCGAAGTTGTTAAGAAAATAGATTACATGCTTTGATTAAATTACAGAGGCATCATGATCTTTCAACTGTTTTACAAGGAAAAGTGGTCCTCATTTAGAGTTACAGCCACATACATTCCCCTTATGACCTCCGTGAATTATTTGTTTTAAAAATTTCTTCTGTTATATCACAGCTAAGTGGATTTTAAATAGTCAAGGACAAATTAGATGGAACAAAAGTCAAAGCAAGTGAAAATCCTAGGTACTGTTACTTAGTGTGTAAAAAAATAAACTACAGAGAAAACTAAGGTAGCAAAAATTTTGTTGTTGTTTTTGTAAAGCCTACTGCTTCCCCCCACCCCCAAATTTTACCAGTAGTCAGTGTCTTGTTTTGGGTGGGACAATATAAAATATAATATAAAAATATGCACAAACAGCTACATATGAATGGATGCTTAGTCCATCCTGTACATATCTTGGTTGGAGGTAGTGATTTGAGGTAATGTGACACTGATTTACAATTATAATTAAAATTGAATTCTAAAAGAATATTATGCTATGCAATATAGACATTGTGCTAAGACATCCACTGATAACCTTAATAAAAATCCATTTGTCCATCAGTCACTCTGCCACTGCTTATATTCTCAGAGAAATTGATTAGAGAAAAAGATCTCAGTATTATATGTTCGAGGCAGCAGAATGTGAAAAAGTAAAGACAATATTGACTGTGGTTCCTTCTAATATATTTGTTTGGAAATAAAAGGGCAAAGAAACTTAATTACCAGTTGGATCACTAGTATTTGGCACTTAATATGATTTTTTGTATTATATTTTGTTGAGAGATATTCTATTTCCTTTTATCTTTTTCACTATAGCTTATTATTGGGGGAGAAGTACTGTGGCTGAGTGGCTAAAATTAGAATGGGTTCAGCATGACTTCAGTCAATAACCAAGTAGCACTACAAGTATTGCAAGATGTTGTGTTCTTGATAATTATCTCTGTGTGTGTGCCTGTGTGCTTGCACACATGCCTGCACACTCACAAATCCAATTCATGTTTAACCAAGAAAAAGGTCTCACCAGAAAGGCAGAGATGAGCAGAGCGACAACATGATGAGATGGATGAAATTAGTTGTTGTTTTGAAGCAAGTAGGCTCAGGAACCTCACTGCTCCCCTCCACACCAAAGTATATAAAATCTCAAAAGCACTGAAACATTTTATTGAAGGTTACATATAGCCTTTTGCAAGTGTTTTACAAGCACTCCTCTGCCTGATTCTACCTTGTAAGAACACCTACTTCTGCAATACTTTATTTTACATCCCCTTCTATTCCAGAGGTGAAACTACTATTGAAAGAGGAGATGTATATACCCATGTGTGCACAAGAGATTATGAGTCTTCTAGGGATGTAATTCTTCTTGAAGGAAGCAATTGGGGATTTTAGCCATTTTTCCCCCAGCTGAGAGAAACTTATCAAGGCCTACAGTTTTCAAAGACTATCCACAGTTTAGGACTCTGTGAAAACCTTGTATGTGGCTGTTCAGCACAAAAAATAATATTTCTGTGAAGAAAGTGGACTTTATTTTCTATGCAGAAAATGCTGTTTTCTTTGCAGAAACAGCATTTTTTTTTTTTTTGCATAAAACAAATACATGTGAACGTTGCACAAAATAAGTCCTTGCACTGCAAAGATCTTCACAGTATTCTCACAAAATACATCCAGGATTAATCTTGTCAGGGTTTTCTTTTGGCATGTGAGAAATATGTTCCAAGATCTTTTGGAATATTTTCCCAATATTCCTTCCATTTCTAGCATCTGTGAAGAGCAGTGGAGAAGATAGGATTGTCTGGTGTGCTACTTCTTTGTATTGCCTGCTGTGTTGCAGCTTCATTTAATAGATTCAATTCTCAGGCTTGAGTTCATACTGTTCTACATACTGATTCCTCCCAGTGGCATCACTAGGGTTGGTGTCACCTGGTGCAGTAAGTCATGATGTCACCCTCCCCCCCATTGACTCATGGTGTCACCCTCCCTTTTTTCAGTAGTGTTACTTGTAAATTCTAATTCCCATATATCACTGAATGTCATACTAATAGTTGTGGCAGAAACAGCTAGCAAAATTAAAATTATACCTTCAAATTACAATATCATACACACAACCTAAATATATTTACATATACATAGTGAAGATTTGGTTAAAATGTGATGTTTTTAAAGAAAAATGAAAATAATATTTTCATTAAAAAAATTTAAATTAAAATTTTGGATTTTGAAATTTTAATTTAACTTTTTTGGGGGCCTCTCTTTTCTCCTCCCACTGAGCTTCACCTCACTCCCACCATCTCTTAAAGCATTTTAAAGGGAAGCAGGTAAACATCACAGCCCATTTCTGCAAAAAGGTCGGTGTTTGAGGAATAGTGGTGTCACCTTCCCTTAGGGTGTCACCTGGTGCGGTCCACACCCTCTGGACCCCCAAGTGTAAACTGTAAACCTCAGGATTCTGTAGGATGGAACCATGACAGTTAAAGTGGTGTTAAACTATATTCTTTCTACAGTGTAGATGCAACCTGAATCCTGTAAGCAATGTTAGCAGAGCTCATTTTCTCGTTTCTTTAAATACAAATGCCTAGAATATTTGTTTCTTCACTGATTTTTTTCTTTATTATTCCAAACACTAACTTTCATACAGACGTTCACATTGCAACATCCATTCAAATCAAAGATACAGGAATTATTTGAACAGGAACTCTGTGAGTGTCCCACAGTTTCTGTGTGGGTCTAGATAAGAATATTTGAGAAGAAATATTTCTTTTTCTCTCTTAATTTGCAAATGTTATTGATGTTAACACTGGGATACAACTGATTGTCCAAAAGGTTTATTGAAGACCCAAGATTCTTTAACAATATAACAAAGTATAGATCAGAAGAGGCCAGTTAACTCAAAAATATTATGGAAGTCAAAGAGTTATCTAAAAAGAGTTAATAGCATACTGTAGTAAGTAGAACAAGAAGTTCTTCCCCACTTCATTGGGACTCAGGAAGCAGCAGCAGCATCACCAGAAGCAAGGCAATGAGTTGGGCATGGCCTGGAGCCTCTCCTTTAAGAGGGCACTACTCCACCCTCCCCCCCACCTTTGTGAACACCAGGCTGCTTGCTTTGCCCCTGAGAGCAAGCCCTCAGGATTCTGACTGTCTTCCTCCTCCATCCCCACTCCATTGGGACTTAGGAAACAGCAGCAGCATCACCAGAAGCAAGGCAGTTAGCTGGGTGTGGCCTGGAGCCTCTCCTTTAAGAGGGCACTGCTCCACCCTTCCCCCCACCTTTGTGAAGATCAGGCTGCTTGCTTTGCCCCTGAGAGCAAGCCCTCAGGGCTCTGACTGTCTTCCTCCTCCTTCCCCACTCCATTGGGACTCAGGAAGCAGCAGCAGCATCACTAGAAGCAAGGCAGTGAGTTGGGCGTGGCCTGGAGCCTCTCCTTTAAGAGGGCACTGCTCCATCCTTCCCCCCACCAGTGTGAAGACCTGAGTGAAGACCAGGTTCCCCATGGCTCCTCATATCTCTCCCAACCTGATCCCCATCCGCCCCCTCCCTATCTCCCAGCTTCCTTTCTTCTGTTCACTTTGGAACTGTCGCTCCGTTGCTTCAAAAGCGACAGTACTCAATAACCTTTTTATTTCCCAATCCCTTAATCTTCTCGCTCTGACTGAAACTTGGCTCCCGGCCCATGATACCATTACCTCTGCTGCCCTTTCTCATAGAGGTCTTTCTTTTACCCATTCAAGCCGTCCTGAGGGCAGAGGAGGAGGG
>JAIPUX010001232.1:90801348-90814992 GCA_020142125.1 Phrynosoma platyrhinos | reverse complement strand
GTGTGACAGTTCAGCTGCTAGGGAGATGGTCTTCCCAGGGCTGGAGCCAAGGCCAGACAGTCCTCCACAGCCCCACACGCCGCCACTCGCTGCGCAGTCGCCCTTGACCACAAATATATATTTTTAATAAGATTTTCTTTTGGGGGCCTTTTTTGTTTCCACAGAGTCATTGTTGCCATTGTGTGTGCCTTTTCCCTCAGGCTCAAAATGTTTTTCTCTGATTTTAGCTACATTTCTAGAGATGATTGTCACCAAATATTGGTTCCATCACTACCACCATCAACTATCTAGTATGAATCTCACAAAATCAACCCAGAACTATTGAGTCATAGGGGGGTTGCAGACTGCCAGAAATAGTGCAAATTGAGCCCACCTTTAGGGTTAGGGTTAAGGTTAGGGTTAGGGAATCATGGGAACTGTAGTTTATTGTGGCACCAGAGCTCTCTGTCAGAGAAGGCTCAATGTCCCAGAAAAAAAAAATTCCCATGATTCTCTAGCACTAACCCTAACCCTAAAAGTGGACTCAATTTGCACTATTTCTGGCAGTCTGCAATCCCCCCATAATTAACATTAAAATGTCTGGTTAAATAAACACACTTTTGTGTGGTAATAAACTGGTGGTGCTGGGCAACACTGTAGGTACCCTGCTGTTATGGAGGCTCACTTGGGTCCTGGCCTGGGAGAAATGCAGAATATAAATAACCTAAACAAACAAACAAACAAACACTCTTAATGCAAACTATCCAGATAGCTCTTTTCACTTGTAAACCAAATGTTTTTATTTAGAAAGGCCTTTGGTTGATAACTATTTGTGACAGAAGGTTCTTTTCATGGGGTGTGTTATACTTATCCTCTGTTGTATTTTAAATTGTTTTCAGTTAGTGTTTTTAATAGGATTGATTGTTTAAAGGCTAAATATATATAGCTTCCTTGAATCCCATTTTTGGAGACCGGTGGGATATAAAGTTATGGAGGGTTGCATGGACAAAACCAGCCAGGAAGACAAAAGTAGATCTAATTGCTATGATGACCCTCCTCATACAGGCATGATTGAACAGCGTTAGAGGTCCATTGCTGTGTCACTGGAGAAAATATCTCACAAGCATAATGGCACTGTTCTCATTGAAAGCTTTTGGCATATTGGATACTAACAGTTAATTTTCACCTTTCCTGAACCAAACAGATTTGTTAAAATATAGCAAAAAAAGAAGAAGAGAAACAACTTCAACTTATATGAAGAAGAAAATCAAATCTGTTAGAACTTTACTCTAGTTCCCACTAATAAATATATGGGCAGGTAAAGCTTGACCATCTTATAAACTTTCTTTTAGTAACTGCATTTTATTCACTAGACTTGCCTTTATACAAATGATTGCTTAGAGCACATGGGGCTCTATCTCCATTTGCCCTAGTTATTTTATTTCCCTGCTTGTTGGAGTATTGCATTAAAAAATTTTTGCAACCAAATTCATGAAATATATGACAAGCCCAATGACAGAAGTAATAAAAGATTAATATACTAGACACTGCAGCTACATGCCATATCATAGTCCTGTGGTACTAGTGAAGATGGTGTAAATATATTTGCTTGTTGCTCATGGGAGAATTCCCTGCTATATATATCTCACTACAACTTTCCTAGGATTCTTTTTCCCCAGAGTAGGGGGGTGGGGGTGGGGGTGGAAGATAGGGAAATTTTACAGATGTACATGCATATCAGACTTAGGCCTGAAACAGATGGGCAGGAAAGAGTGGCTTCCAGCCACTCTAGGGGTGGGGCATATAAACAACCCGTACTCCCAGAGCATCCGGAAGCTATGGAGAGAGTGTGCCAGGTTGGGAAAAGCAGGCTGGAAAAGGAGCAGTGAAAAACCACTCTTTACTAGCAGCCTTTCAAGGCTGTGACAGTGGCCAGCTTCAGACCTGTGGTGTCTGGTTGCCCTAGTCCTGCACTGATCAGAGTCTGACTGGGCTGGAGCAGCCAGAGGCCACTCCATACTATTGACCTGTTTGACTCCTAAGTTAATTGGCATACTGTATGTAACATACTAAGGGTCATCTGTAAGACTCTGACCACCAGATGTCATTAGCTAAGCCCATCATCCTGTATGTAGAGAGATCTTGTAACACCTTTGAGACTAACTAAAGAAAAGTTGGCAGCATGAACTTTTGTAGACTTACATCACAAGGATTTAGCTGCTGAATCTGCTGCCCAGGTCCAACCCGAGTCCATCCACACTCACAGGGGTGCTCAGAGCGCCTCTTTTCAAAGCTGGGAGGTTTTGGTTTAAGTTTTTAAATTACTACTGTTTAACTTGCATTTTAATTCTTATACAGTTTAATTCGATTTTTATGGGGGGTGCGTCAGGGATGGGGGAAGAGATGGAATTGCTTTAACTTTGTTCTGTTTTAATCTTGTTTAATCTTGTTCGCCACTCCGATTGCCCAACAGAGGGGTGGGATATAAATAAAATTTATTATTATTATTATTATTATTATTATTATTATTATTATTATTATTATGTTGTTGTTGTTGTTGTAAATGCTCTGTGAGCAAGGATGGACCCAGGATGGACCCAGGTGGTGGATTTGGCAGCTAAATCCTTGTGATAATATCAGGATGCTGCCTGATTTAAAATTTAATCTGGAAAAAGTAAGCCAGTTTTAAAATTAATGAGATAAGCTTCTTAGAATAACCCAGTCAAGAACAGCCTAATAAACTTAAATTCACAAGTCTAGTTACTAATGGAACATAAAAGACATAAGAAGCAGACCTTCAAACAATTGTCATAACTACCAGCCTTTCACCTAACTTTTCTTTTTCTCTAACTCTCTTCCTTCTTAAATATTAATCTTCATCCATCACACACTCTGAGCCTGCTCACCATTCTATCTGATTCTTCTGCTGTCCAGTTATTCTTCCATTACACCACAATTTTTCCTGAAAAGTTAATAAAATAAGAAAATAGATTTCTTCCATTTCTGTCAAAGAAAACTTTTTATAATTTGTGTATGTGTTTTGACAAATTCTCCTGTTACTAATTAGGCAATTATAGATTTTTGAGAAGTTTTTCATTTCCAAAAAAAAAAACAAAAAAAACTTAATCCAGATGTTGGTACCTCAGCTTGTTAGTTTTTCTGTTTCTTTCCCCTCCCTACCATCACTGCCCTTCCTTATATGTCATGTCTATCGAGCCATAAACCTTCATGTGGAATTGTCTTGTTTTGTTTTTATTCCGATATTCTTTGTAGAGCACCTAAGAAGCTTTATGGCACAAGCCTATACTCAGGTTACACTGAGTGAGAAGTTATAGCATTTGGTGGAAGTCCTGTTATGCCAGCACCATATTAAATACAGTTTTTCCATGACAGAAATTCTGGCAGGACTGCAGATACTGCCACAAGAGCCTGCAAAGATGCCTGAGGGGTTTATCTGCTGCAGCATCCTTTCCAACAGTGGCCAGCTGTATGTCTCTGAGGAGTCTGCAGGTCAATGTATCAAATGTAGTTAGTCAGGTGTCTTTTGTAATGTGTAGTAGGGTGATAATGAATGGTAGTATTTCCTGACAAGGCTGTCTGAATGTATACTTCTTTTGTTTGAAGCCAAGCACAAAATGCCCCCCCCCACCAGACACAAGTTAAGGCAGATGGTCCTCAAGAACATTATTTTGGCATCTGTGTCAAAGAACCTCACAAGTGCCTTTATTTATCCCTGGCAGTAAAAGAATAATAATGAATTAAACAACATATAATTTGCTGCCCTTCTTGATACTCAAAGCCAAGAGTAGCACAAGGGATCCAACTACTTGAGAAAGGAGAGCACATACTCAGCCCTGCCTTGGGATGTAATCATGATTAGATTTGTCCTTGAATGATTTGTGAGAAAACATGGTGTTCTACCACAATAAGAAAAAAAAATCAGTTTGTGTATGTTTGATGGATTATTTTAGGTACATTTAGGAAAATACACAGTTGAAAAATGCTGTGTTGCCTGGTTATATGTGTAAACTAGATAGTATTGGACATGTTTTGTACACAGAGACTTTAAGCCATCCTATATAAAAAAGAAACTAACATTACCTTCTACAAAAATTAGCTCTTCAGTGTTCATGTTTTTGCACGAATCACATTTGTAATGTGTGAAAATTAAGGAAAACAAAGAACTCTGGCTTCATAGAAATGGAAGAGACCACAGGGCCATCTAATCAAACCCTTTCACCTAACCTCTCTTTAAAGACCTTTGGAGAAGAAGAGTTCATCAACCTCCAAAGTAATTTGTTCCACTGTTGAACAGTTCATATAGAAAAGAAGTTTTTCCTAATATTTAGGTGGAATCTCCCTCCCTTTCTCTCTCCCTCCCACTCTGTTTTTGTAATATGAATCTATTCATTTCATTTTCTAGGTTCTGGAGAAATTTCACCCCAACATCTACATGGCATCACCTCAGATATTTAAATATAACTGTCATAATTCCTTTCAGTCTTCTTTTCTCCAAGCTACAGCTCCCTAAGTTATTCCTCACAGGCTTGGTTTCCAGATATTCTAACCCTTGATTTTGCTCACCCTACTCTGAACACAGCTTGTCTTGAACTATGGTGCCCAGAATTGGATGTACGGTATTCCAGGTGGAGTCTGACCAAAGCAGAATAAAGTGCTTCCTTTCATCTGGACATTATAGTCCTGTTGATGCATCTGTTGGCTCATTTTTATCTTGTGGTCTACTGAGACCCTTAAATCCTTCTCACATATACTATCATTAAGACAGATATCACCCATCTTATAATTTTGCATTTCATTTTTCCCACCTAGATGTAGTACATTACATTCATTTTTGGTGAAATTCATTTTGTTAGTTTTGACACGGTTCTCCAATTTGTTAAAAGCCACCCACTCCAAATAAATAAATAAATAAATAAATAAAGTAATATCTTGGTTGCAGTGTAGTTTCATCATACCAAGATGACCAGATCTAAGAACAATCTTAGGTACATCAAAATTCCTTCATGTTATTATCCCTGCCCACTACCACTCCCCATACCTGCCTCTTTACTAAGCCTCCTACTTTAGTATTCAATTTTTCAGGTCTTTCCACACAGTAAGGTATTGTGGACAGACTATTTACAGAATGTGCCTTCACTATTGTGTCATTCTACCTTGCAAGCATAGCTCTGAGGACCACATCAGAGGTCCTTTTTGCCATTCCTGTATAGTATGTTGGCAGAAAGCAGCAGAGCTCTTCGGACTTCCGGCTGTGGTGGGAAGGTGAGTGAGCATGTGAGAGAGTTCCTCATGTCATCTCCAACAAAGAGGGGTTCAGAGAGCTGATTTAGCAAATTCCATCACTAATAGCTCACTGAGGTTGCTTTTCTGGGAAGGAGGCAAAAGATAGCAAAGATGAAAGCTGAAGGTTCTTGGTGCACAGAGCAACCATCCCCTCTTTTACTGGCATTCTCTGGATTCTCTGGATGTGAGAACACTTCACCTAGCCACAGAAAACTTCAAGCTTCAAAGAAATGCACAAGAGATAATAGATAGTCTATAAGGTGTGACTAGAATAATTACTTCAATGAAAACATTCTGTCTTCAAAAAGACATTGATAAAGAAAGAGGGACTCCCTTCTATGATAAAGAAGCCAATTCAGAAGCTTAGGAGGTTAATGTAATTTTTAAAAAACTGTCTTTCTTTGAACTTCTAAACTTGTCTTTTGCTGCCAAATTGACTCCAGAGCAAGGAATTGGATTTGAGGCAGCACCAGAAGCAAATGAAAAGGGTGTAATTCGTGTTCTGAACCCAAACTGTAAACTGGAGTTAAAATGGGCTTAGAGGGGATATGAAGCACTGCTGTAGATGAACCCAGGACAGAGAGAAGTAGATATAAGGCTAAGAACATGGATGTAAGAAGACACCTTAAGAAGTAATACAGACAGATAAACTAGACAATCTTGGAGTTAGACAACAAAGAATAAGCAGCCTGAGGAATTAGGTTTTTGTGGGTGTTTCGGGCTGTGTGGCAATGTTCTAAAAGAGTTTCTTTCTGATGTTTCATCAGCATCTGTGGCTGGCATTTTTCTGAAGATGCCAGCCACAGGTGCTGGTGAAATGTCAGAAAGAAACTCTTCTAGAACATAGCCACACAGCCCAAAAAACCCACAAAAAACTATGGATGCCGGCCATGAAAGCCTATGACTTCACAGCCTGATAAATTAATTGTAAATAATTGAAAAAGACATTGAAAATAATAGAATCCTTCTTTTTATTCATCCCGTGTTTTAAGACCAATAACAAAACCAGAAGGGAAAGACTAGTGGTGAAGACTTAGCACAGGAGAAACAGAACCAGTAAATAGACACAGTAAGTGGAAAATATCACCTTGAAGCAATACAAAGTGGTAAGACTCCTTTTCCATCTGATATATGAAACCTAGACTCTCTATCTTTTAATTGTTGGAGATTCACCTGGATTTTACTTTACTTTCTCACAGCTGCTGATCTCTTTGATGATAAAGCTGAGTGGGAAGGAATAATGGACTGCAGCCTTCTAATAAAATTTAATGGATTTTGATTTAAAGAACTAATGACACCAGGAAGTTAATTAAGTAAAGGAATCTGCTTTCATTATTTAAGGAATCAGCCATAAATAAAACTGAAATGTGGATGTGAGCTGGATGATTAAGCTAAGTTAAGAGGAAATAGAGACTGTGATCTTTTTAGATAAACCTAATTGATTTTTTATTTAAAGACTAAAGGCCTTAAGAATTTAATTTAAAAAAGGAATCTACCTTTTGCTAGTTGAGGGGCTAAGCAGATGAGCAGCCATGGGCTACCCTGGGAAGCTGCACCGCAGGACCGAGGCATCCCCACACCTCAGTCCCATGGTGCAGCTTTGCCGCTCCTGAAAGGAGCACTAAATCAGCACTCCTTTCACAAGTAGCAGAAGGTGCGCTGCAAAAGGCTGCAGCACACCTTCGGTGACTTTTCCGCCGCAGCGTGTGCGAACGCTGTGGCAGGAGGTCCTCCTTGGAGCACCGGCCCTCTGAGGACAACCTCGGGAAGGGGTTGGGGTGCTGATCATGCAGCTGCCCCTACCCTTCCCTGCCCCCAAGATGGCCCAATAAGCCATCTTCTTAGGCCCTAAGTCATTAATTGAGAATAAAACTGACCTGAGGAAGTATCTATAAAAGCTGAAGACTGAAACTGGTACATTGAAGTGATTTGGAGCAGTTTGGACTATTATAAATTTATTTATTTATAATTAAGTAATCACTGAATTTATTGAACTTCTGGAACTAAGACAATCACCATTGTTTTGATAAATATTGCTTTTAAGCAAGAACTTGTGACACCAGAAGATACTGCTGATAAGAGTTAATTATACTTAATGACTAATAGGAATACATTGCCTATATTGCAATAAAAACAGATTATAGGATAGATAAGGGCAAAACAAGACTAATAAATTAAGAGATATAGTAAGGGTAGTCACAACTCTTTAGATTTACAGAAAAAATATTTTGTGTTGCTGCTATAGTTGTTATTGTTATTATTTGATTGTGGTGCTGCAAACAAGTCTGTAATGCAACAGAGACTGTAATTAAGTGAAACCACAGCGAACTGATAAGATAAGCCTAGATAACTTAGCAAACTGAACTTTGAGCCTGAAAACCACTTCTAAATTCCCAAATAACTATACTGTTATTGGTATAAGTACCAGCTAATTGTACAATCCATATAAAGAAAATTGTTTAGTTAATAGTATAACAGTGGAGACATGTTGTAGGGAATTATAATGGTTTTATAAGAGATGGCTTCAAGTACAAGAACACAAATATCTAAAGCTCAGGGATATAATTTGAGTAGGTGCGGTTCAACAGAAATGACAACCAGACAACAACAATCTATACAAATGGAAACACTTCTAGAAGAATTAAGATACTTTAAGAAAGAAATAAGGCAAGAGCTGAAAGAACATAGAAAGAAAGTAAATGACAACTTAAATAATGGCTTGGATAAATTTTTTTAAAAAAACTCTAGAAGTAATGACAAATAAAATCACCATATTAAAAAGTGAAATGGCCATTACTAAAACTAAAACACAAAAATTAAAAGAAAAGATGAACACTTTGGAAGAAAAACAGAAAATGGAGAGATCTCTTTACTGATACAAGAGCAAAGGTATGGGGGAAATGCCTCAAGTTAAGAGGAATCCTAGAAACTGTAAATGAGTATCTGTATAAAAAAATAATAACATATTGGAAATCTCAAGATAACATAGAATTTAAAATTGATAAAATATTCAGCATTAATTCAAAGATAGCTAAGGAAAGAAACCTCCCAAGAGACACAATTATATGATTAATGAGATTTAAAATTTGAGACAAAATTATACAAACCCCCCCCCCATAAACTTCAAATAGAAGGCAAAGTGATAGGGATATTTAAAGACATACCATTGACTATTCTGAGAAAAAGACAAGGCTATACATAATTAACCCAACGAGTAATTAAAAACAACATCAGATACTCTTGGGATTGGTTAGAGGGATAATATTTATGTTTAAACAAAAAAGATACAGAATCAACACAAAAATGAAAGCTGAAGAGTTCCTGAAATATCTATCAAAAGAAAAAGGGAAAGGGAAAGAATAGGATACCAATTATAAAGATTCTCCCAAACAAGACAAATAATCACCTAAATGAGACAAAGAATCATTTAAACCAGACAAACAAAAAGGGACCAGACAAGAAAAATAGAGACACAGATAAAAGTAAACATCAAAAAAAAAAAAAAACAAGTAGAGAAGATAGACTCAGGAGAAGAAAATAGGACAATAGAAACAAAGAGGAGAAGAGAACATAAAAAAGAAGGAAAAAGACAGAAGTGGAGGACTCAGAAGAGGAAGATTTAACTTCAGAAGATTAGCCTATATAATAGTGTTAAAGGATACACATTTCATTCTCAGCACATAATTCCTTCTCCCATTTAGACATGTTCATGACCTCAGCTTCTTTAATGCTAAAAATGAGAGAAATGACAATCTTATCCAAAATAGAATCAGACCACAATCCTATTTGCTTAGAATTTGAAGACTGTAAATGGCAATATAATTGGATATTAAATGAGGGATTGCTTACAGACACAGATTTCAAACAGAGTATAAATAAAAATATTAATAACTTTTTCAAACAAAACAAAAGTGACAAATTATAAATGAAAATAGTGTGGGATACACATAAGGTCATAATAAGAGGACTATTTGTTAAAAGGGGGCAGAAACTAAAAGAAAATCACAGACAGAAACTAAAGAGTTGGAAAAAAAGAATACAAGAAAAAGAAAATGAGATTAGAACTGATCAGACAGAAGGTAAACTACACAAACAATTACAATTCTTACAAAAACAAAAGGAAGCAGTATTAACGTAGAAGAAAAATAAATAAATAACCAAACAGATTAATTTTCATTTTGCTAACAAATTGGGAAAATGGTTAGCCACCAGACTAAAAAAAGAAAGAGAAAAGAAAACCATAGAAAAATTAAAGGATGGTGAAAACTATATAAAAACCCAGGAACCAACTCAAAAGAATTTTAGAAAGTTCTATACTAATCTGTTTAAAAATGATACCAATAACACTGATATAAAAGATCTCCTCAATTTTTTTTATAGATAGGCAGAAACAAGTGTACTTTCAGAAGAAGATTTTTTTTAAAAAAAAACAAATTCAACCAAGATATTACAATTTCTGAGATGTCTAGAACAATCAAAGATATAAAAATAAGGAAATCTCTGGGGCTAAATGACTTTACAGCAGAATATTATAAAGAATTTGAGTAAGAATTATGATCACCTTTAAAAGACACTTTAAATGTTATATTAGAACGTGGCATCCCAGAAGCCTGGAAATCAGCAAATATAATAATTCCCAAAGAAAGGAAAGAAAATATTTCATTTGGTAACTACTGCCCAATAGCACTTTTGAACATAGATAATAAAATCTTTTCATCTATATTAATATATAGATTTAAACAAATCTTTTAAAAGATCTCATTCATGAAGATCAAGTAGGATTTCTTCCATATAGAAACATGAAAAATAATATAAGAATGGTGGTAAAGAAACTTGTAATGCTATTCACTGATGCAGAAAAAGCCTTTGACTACCTTAAATGGGAAAGCATGTTTGAGATTCTGGAAAATATAGGTTTGGGAGATAGATTTATAAGCTGGATACTTAATATATATAAAGAACAAAGAGGACAACTAATAATAAATGGTCAAAAACCCACAGAATTTGAAATCCAATGTGTGGTTAAGCAAGGCTGCCCACTATCACCTTTGTTTTTTATCACAGAATTGTTGAATAACAAAATCAGGCAAGATACCACGATAAGAGAAACTAAGGTCAAAAATTCCACATATAAATTTAGCACGTATGCCGATGATATAGCAATATTTTTAGAAAACCCATTCTACGGTATAACACATTTGATGTCCACTATGGACAAGTTTGGGAAATGGACAGGTTTTAAGATGAACAAACAAAAATCAAACATTATTACTAAGAATATGTCACCATAAGAAGAGAAAAAATAACTGAAATAACTCATTGTAAAATAGTTTAAAAGTAAGATATTTGGGGGTATGGATTACAAAAAATAAAAATAACTAAAATACAAACCTATTCAATAATAATTATAAAAAAATATGGGATGAACCTAAAGAAGAATTGATAAAATGGTTTAAAAGAAAATTATCCTTTACAGGGAAGATTGCAGCAATGAAGATGTGTATACTTCCTAAATTTAAATTTCTTTTTGCAAACTTTCCTATTATAACAAATAAAAAAACTTTTGATAAATGGAACCATGAACTCAAGAAATTCTTATGGGATGGGAGGAAGCCTAGAGTAAAATGGAAAGTATTAATAGATTCAAGAGAAAACAGTAGCCTCAGCTTACCAGATTATCAAGCTAATGCACTGCCGATGGTATAAGGCTGGGTTAAATTGAAAAATAAAAGGCTTTTAAACTTGGAAGGGTTTAATCTTTGATACAGTTGGCATGTGTACCTTTGGTATGAGAAAAATAAATACACTGAGAATTTGAACATCATTTTAAAAAGGAAATCAGTATTTAAAGCATGGATAAAAATTAGAAATGATTTTTACAGAGGCATTCCTGGATGAGCTTCTTCACAAGTAGCTCTAATGAGTTGATTTAATTTAATGGACAACTGGTTAAGCTAAAGAGACATGTTAAAAAAAAACACTGGAGAAATAGACATGAAAATTGTTGAAGACATACCAAACATACAAGGTAAAAATCACCGATTATTGTTTTTGCAATTAAGAGAGATATTTAAGATAGACCAAAAGCAAAGTGGTTTCACATTACAGAACAATGAAATAGATAAAATCTTCTTAGAAGAAAAGCCCAAATAAATTTATAGGCTATATAAAACAATATTAAAAAGAAAACTAGAAACAAATCCAGTGAAAGAAAATATGATAAAATGGGCTAAGGACATGAAAAGAGAAATAGATTTAGAAAGCTGGTCTTATGCAAGGAAATACACATATACATTTACAAAAAAAATATCAAAATATTAGGGACAATTATCATAAGATGGTATCTAACTCCAGTTAAATTAAATTAAATATAGAAAAACCAAAAGCCTACTTGTTGGAAATGTCAAAGAAATATAGGATCATGTATAATTATGTGGTGGACCTGTTCACAGATAACAAGATTCTGGAAGCAAATTCATGATGCTATTTGTAAAATTCTTAATATAAGATTTGAGATGATCCCAGAGATAGACCTTCTAAATATGATTGATAAAATTAAAATACAAGACAGAAATAAATATTGGAAAATCATCTTATATATGGTCTCCCTGGTGAGAAATCTTTTAGTGCAAAGATGGAATTATCCTAAGACACCATCTAGTAAAGACTGGCTGATCAAAATGTTAAAAGCCATTGAAATGGATAGATTAACAAAAGTGATAGAAGGATCTCACTCTAATGAAAATGAATGGAATATTTTTTTGACATTTTGTAAAAAAAAGTGGAGTTGTTAATGATATAGCTAAAAGCAAGAATCTGCATTAATAACAAATTAACCTACTAAGCAAATATATACAAAAATAAGTAAAATAAGACAGGGAAACACAAACAATAAAATAAGGTGAAGTCAAAAGAAAATAAGGAAAATTTGCACCCACAGATATGACAAAGAGAAGTCATTTGTTTATGTTGATATTTATGTATAATGATATGAATTAACCAACATAAGAACTCTAGGAGGGAGGGGGATCTATAATATACTATAAAAATTTTCTATGTTAAAATTTGCCTGATTGTTTTTAAAATTGTATATGAGAAAACAAATAAAGAATAAATTTTAAAAAAGAAAGCAGCAGGGCTCTTGTGGAGTAGACTTGTGAACAGAGGCCCCAGACAATTTTTCTATTGCCTCAAATAGCCTGCTTACCTCCTTCACACTTGTGGGAAATGTATGTACTGGAAAGTAGCCAGAGATACTTATCAGTACAATTGGCAGGGCACCTGCAAAGGACATATTTTTGCGGATGACAGGCCACCTCACTCATTCAAATAGAAGATCCATCCTTGTTTGATGCAGATGGTACACTTTGCATAATAATAAGGCCAGCCTATATTTTTACATTCTTTAGGTTCTATACTGTTAAGAAAACAGAGTGTTTGTTTTCCCAGCTAAAGTTCAAGGAAAATGTAAGCACTATAATTTCCTAATACTTTGTCCCAAACTACATACTATTTTAATCACTACAGGTGGGCTGTTACAGAATAAGGTAATGTAGCATATAGGACAGATAGACAAGAGCTTTCAGCAGTATATATTAGTAAAAGGGTGCAGCATTCCTTTGAGTGAGAAACTGTCATTAGAAGTACACAAAATTATTTCTCTTTTTGCCTTTGAGATGTTGGAGGGATGGTATACATAAGTTAAAACAGTATTGGCACATCCATCATCACCTAATGCATACTACCCTGTTTTTCATATACTGGAATCCTGTTTCCTTCCTAAAGAATAACATGTTAATAATATTTGAAAATAGTGAGGAGAATAGTGACTCTTGCTAACCTTCATAAAGATTGATGTTCAGTTGTAATTTCAGTGTAAATCCATCAAATCTCTCTATGCATTTCCCCCATGGAAGTAGTAAGGTCTGACCTGACCCTTTCCCAAATCAAGTGGTAATATTATTTTATTTTATTTTTCATTAACAGGATGGGGAAATGCAAACTGTCACTTGGCATTTGTACCTAGATTAGTTGCAATCTATCTTCCAATTTCCAGAACAATTTCCACCCAGTAAAAGAGTTTGATTTTCTTCCTAATTCTCAGAGTACCTGAGAATTTGGTGAAGGAAATTACTTTTGTCCTTCCTTTTTCATTAGACACCTGCCCATCATTCCTTATCTATGCATGCTGTGTAAGCTTCATCATCTAAAAAACAAAAACAAAACCTCACCATAGATAAATAAATGCATTATATAAAAAGAAAAGAAGAACCATGCTGGATCAGATCAAAGGCCTAACAAGTCTAGCATTCTGTTGCATCGGCACAAAGGACTCATACGCATTGTTATGGGTAAAACACT
>JAIPUX010001232.1:90786605-90798694 GCA_020142125.1 Phrynosoma platyrhinos | reverse complement strand
CTATGATTCTATGATTCTGTACATATATACGCAATAATACATAGCATCAATGGGGTCATTTATGTTTGCAAGAGATAACAACATTTAATATTCTGTTTGATGATGATGATGATGACGACGACAAATCAACAGCCAGAGATGTAGTAATATATGTTAATATTAATCTGGACTTGGTCTATGTAAAAGCTTAACTCTGCAGGTAGCTGAAGAATTTCACTAACACAGAGTGACCTCCTGCTGTGCTTTTCTTTTTGTTTTGAGGAAGTGTCAGCATCTTTTTTTTTTTTTTTTTGCAGTTTCAACAATTGCTTTATTCATTAGTCTTCATTTTAAATGTAATTATTTAAAACCATTTTAGTGTCATTCAGAGTAATCAAAATAACATCTTTCTCTGTCAGCATCTAAATACTAGATACTGACATTTATTTTAAAAGTTTCTTAAACAATGTTATTGTAGCCATGTTCAAGTTTAATATGAATGTTCTACTATGACTTAATTGTTTAGAAAAATTAAATCCTTTTTCATCTGATGGACATAAGCAGCTGCACATAACTTATAGCATAACTGGATTCACAAGAAATGTTAATTTTAGTATGGGCTCATTTAAAAAGAATTATATTTTTAGTTATTAACTTTGTCCAGTAACATGAAGCAGCTTTCCCCCTATCTTGACAGTACCACACATTTTTCAATTTCCAATCTATTTTGAAAGAAAGACAGACACATACAGAGCAACTGCTCTTTATTTCAATGGCAACTGATAATGGTTGGTTGTATAACTACTTCCTATTTCCATACAAAGAAGAAGAAGAAGAAGGAGAGGAGGAGGAGGAGGAAAGAAAGAAAGAAAAAGGGAGAGTAGAGGAGAGGAGAGCTGATTGGGCAAAAATTGTTCCCAGACACATCAGCAGCTCAGATGATGGACAGTACCAGAATATTCACAGGCTACCAAGTTTGAGAAAAGGAAAAGGAATAACTTCAGCAGTGGCAAATTCCTTCTGAGGGACCTCCAAAGACTAAAATAAAAAGAAAAATTAGAGATTCCTTAATATAGGGAGTTAAACATCACTGAAAATAAGAGATGAGAAGTTTCAGGAAAAGCAGAAGCAGTGAAGAATTGGGCCACAGGAATCTGTAGAGAGATAAAGAAATGAGAGAGGTCACTAGGGAAAAAATTCCAGCTACACAGGCAGAGAAAGGTTGGACATAACCTTAATTTCACATATTGGTTTAAAGTTAAACTAACCAGACTTTTTCTTGACTGTGCATTTATAAATTAAAAGAAAATTAAACAAAATATTCAGGGGATATTTCTTTTCAGAAAGACTAGTATTGCCATTAGGAAGAATGGGTTATCAGGGAAATCTCATCCTAAATCAAAGGTCCAGTTCATTCAATGGGGTTGCCATTCAGTGCAAACAACCAATATATCCTATTCACAAACTTCTGAGTACAATGAATAATGATAAGGTTAATGCTCAGAAGATCTGAAATGAATAAAGTTGATAAATTTCCAGTCCTTGTCTATTGATAGTTTCCAGATGTATTCTGTAAACCAAAAACAATGTATTTGGAAAGAGAAGACTGTAGTATCCACCCAGAGAAAAATGAAAGCCTTTGCAATCTTGTTCAAATCAGATTTAGGCTATAATTCTATTCCTGTTTATGCCCAATGGGAGTTCCTTCAGATTAAATGTAAGCTTGTGCCATTATATGGATAGTTAAAAAGTGACACTATGGCTGTTTACCAGCATGTGCTTTTGTGGACCAGTCATACTGAGTATATTTTGGATTGTATCATTTTATTTGGAATGGTTATTTAACCATTTATTGCCAGCTTTGTAATAGTGTTTTTGAACTGTCTTTCTTTGCCTTCCTTGTTTTGCTGTCTTCAAACTCCCTCCACCCTATTTACCAAGAACCCAGTCATAAAATGTCATATTGGGCTGATTACTATCCCAGGAGTTACACTAATTTGTGAGATAATGAAAACTGTTAAGTTTCCATATATGCTTCTCATTTAGTAACTCTTTAGGACAGGAGAAGGATATCCCTCTCTGTCAAATTATGCCAGTGGAAAATTCCTGTTCCACATAGTTAATAGTGGTAATGAAAGGATCCTCTTTTATACTTGGTATCCAAGTTAAAGCAATAGCTTTCTGCTATACATTATATTGTGTTTAGGCTGGTATAGTGTTTTCTTTGGTTGAACAGTTGAGGCTTCTGGACAATGTTCATAAGCTTAGCAGAGTTGGGAAAGGCTTTTCTTGGAGATTCATGGCTTGTTGCAGTAGACACATCTGAACAGCATGGACAATAACCAGAAAGTATAAGACATGTTCATGGTTTATATAGCCACAGAAGGTTCTATTTCATTAGGATCAACCAAAATATTACAAATCCCTGTGCAACATATATTTACATTTTAAAATAAGGAAAGAACAATTATTGCTTCTTTATCCCAGTAGCCTTCAGAGTAACCTAAAATTTGTCTGACACTTTGCCTTGGTTAACCTAATTAACTCTACACAAATCCTTCTGCAATTAAGACTGTTAGAAACAATATCTTCTCATTTAGAAATAATACTCAGACACTGAAGAAGAATTCTGGAACATTTAAAAGCTCATAAAACCTTGTGACATCTTACTACATCCTAATAAAAGTGTGCCTGTACTGTAGCTTTTGATTTTTTTTTAAATAGATCAAAATAACTTTGTATGAAAAGAATCCTTTGGCATTCCATTCAGCCCTACAATTTCACATAGCTGTACTGCAAAAAGGAAGTCTAAATTGTCTTTGGTCCATTTATTTTCATCTTTATTTATAGACAATTATATGCCTCTTTTCAGCCATGCAAGGTTTCCCAACATGATTTATACTGAATAAATTAAAATACAATTAAATCAATTTAAATACAATAGATTTAGATCTATGATTAGAGTATAATCAACAGGGCTGTTCTGAGCATCTGTAAATGGGCGATACACCAGCTCAAAATAGGGTCTTTCTCTTTTTTATGGGCTCACTGGGCAAGGTGATCTTCAGTAAAAGATTTATGGCTAATTTTGCATAATCTGCTTGCCAGATTCAGATCCTGAAGGGGATTCTTGTCTTTAAGAATTACCTAATAAAATGTTGTGTGTATGTGTTCATATGCGTGCATGCATTTGTGTTTTAGCAGAACACTGGAGTGGTAGGTAAAGCAGCAATGGATGGATTTTTCATATCAATGATATTCTGAAACCCAATTGATTAGTTTTATTTTAGACTATAAATGATCATAGTCCCATGATGAACAAAATGTTGACAAGCCTGTTGACCCCACCTCCTATCACACATACCCATCATTATTTCGAAGACATCCTACATATTGAACTAAACAACTGCAGTGAGATGACTTTGTTTCCTGCATAGGCGTCCAATTCAATTGAGAAACCTGATTTGCCCTGGGAGACTATATGGATGTTGTTCTTATTTGTTCCACATGGCAAAAGCTGCAAAAAGAGGAATGGGGTCATGAGGGTGGCACTAGCAGGCTCAATCTTGCTGTCCACTTCATCAGGGATGTAAGGAATATGTATAAATATTCTTGTCCTTCTCTAGCAATAGTATTGATATGCTCCACTGAGAAACTGGCCAACCGCCACAAGATTTTTCAGACATAGGATTTTTGGGAGTCAGGGGGAGAAAGAACCATTTGCAGAAGCAGGGTTGATTTTGTGGTGGGAAATTTTGCACAATTCCCCCCCCCCCAAAAAATGTGCATGTGCATAAACCAAATATTGTTGTTTTGTGCAAAGTTCTTTTTAAAAATCCTACAGTTGAAATAAATCATTGCAAAAGGCAAAAATGCCTCCATAATCTCACCTAGTAGGGAGAAAAACCTCTTACTCTTGTATAAAAGTTTAAAATAAGTGCAGGTTTACATTCCTACTTTACACAGTAGTAATCACAATATGCTGGTGTAGGTTAAAATTAGGTAGAAATTGTTAATACAGGTAGCTGTTAGAGTCTCAGCCTTCCAATCTTTATTATGCAAGAGAAAGAGACAGATTGACTCTTATGGTTTAATGATAATTGAGCCATCTATAGAAGGCCTGCACTACTGTTGAAATACCATACAGAATTCTTCCATTATCTATGTATGGAACATCTAAACAGGTAGTCTACATTTGGTTGGTGGGCCAGGAATTATGCAGACCTGATTTACAACTGTGTGATTAATAGTCTTTGTGTTACTTAACATTTCAAAAATGGCACAGCCCAATCCCTGTATAGTTCAGTGACCTTTGTTCATACCACACACACACACATTAAAAAACCACTCTGAGAATTTACCTTTTCACCTACCAAGTCTGGCAGCTGTAGCTGTTTATTCCTTTTTCAATCCTTAATAACTTCAATCTGCCCAATCTTCCTTAAATTATTTATGAACATTTTTTAAAACCTCTCCCATCTTGCTGAACCTCAGTCTCTTCCTCCTTCAACATCTTTCGATCAAACATCCCACTCCCTCCTGTGAGGCTCATAAACAGTAGGAATCCTACTGTGTAAGTATACATAAGACAATGGTTTTGTTGCAATACAGGATAAAATGTGTTTCCCACTTCTAGCTAGAATTTGCACCACTTTTTAAAAACAACAACAACAATCACAGAGGTTAGATACAATGACAGATAATTCAACAGATCATAGCTTTCCAGGAATGAAAATTTATATGTTATGATGACCTGCATTCCAGGATTTCTACCTGAATGAAGAATGGCCTTTTTTCAGGAAGGAATGGTAGTAACTTAATTCCTAGCATTAACCTCTTATTTATCTTGCATTTTAGCAATTTGTTGTTGTGGTGGAGGCATGCCTTCAAGTCACTTCTGACATATGATGACCCTAAAGTGAACATATCGTGACAAGATTTTCTTGGCAAGATTTGTTCAGGGGAGGGTTGCCTTTGTATTCCCCAGAAACTGAGAGTATGTGACTTGCTCAAGGTCACCCAATGGGTTTTATGGACATGCCGGAAATCGAGCAATAGTACAGTTCCCTCAAACAGTGGGAATTCAATGATTCACTGAATGCAGGATACAAGATGGGTAGATTAGTCTATTTCTGGCCAATCTCACTTTCATATATGTCTATGCATAAGTGTATTTGTGGTGGGATAGTGGCTGAATCAGGGCTGCCTGTACAGCATGGGTAGGCAACCTGTCCCTTTTAAGGACCAAGGGACTTCAGCTCCCAGAAACCTCAGCCATGTAGGCCAATAGTCCCATGTTGGCCAATAGCTCTTGGGATTTTGGGAGCTGAAGTCCCTCGGCCATTAAAAGGGACAGGTTGCCTACCCCTGCTGTACAGCATGACCCTCACACCATTAAAAAAAGCATAAGCCATAGATGATGAGAGACAGAAGCACCTAAGGATGGCATCACATATGGGTGCTACTCACATACTGCACTGTTTAAAGCATGGGTTCAGCAGCTGCTGCTTCAACAAGGTGGTATAACTGGAAGGAAAAAAGGGAAAGTGAGGAATGAATGGAACATTGGGATGAAGGAAGAAGAAGAGCCAGCCAAGCCCGGCTGCTGGGGAGAGGATGGGGGAGGTGGAACTGAATTAGAAGAACTGAGGGGAAAATGAAGGAAGGTAATGGTGAGGAGAGGCAGGAAGTAAAATCAGAGAGGAACAGAGTGGAGGAGACAGAGACAGCAGGGTCCCAGAGAAGGGAAGAGAGCAATGCCAGGGCTCCTCTCCAAATCAGCCGTCTCTATAATCTCCGGGCTCATTACCAATTACTTACAGATGCATCTTAACAAAACCCTATCCAAAGTATTTCCATTGAAATGTTTGTAACTGAACTACTATAATTTTCAAACCTCACAATGTAATAAGACACCCTTGTATTTGAACAGCACATTAATATTTTCTGGGTTTTTTAAAAATTTTATTATTAAAACAATGAAACATACATTCATTGTGCACTTAAACACCAATTACTGACTTATTGATATTCCACAATTTTATACAGTTTTATATCCCTGCTATATTTAGTTATACAAATATTTTTAAATCAAGAATCTAATAAGTGTGTCTTCAATATAACATAACACCTTTTAACAGTCCTTCAGTCTGTCCTTTCCATCCTTTAATTCTCCTTTTTCTTTCCTTTACCTCTCCTTTGTACTTTCTTGCCCCTCTTTTTACTTCCATCCTTAAAAAAAACCTTTGTCTCTCTTTCATCTTCTATCCTTCTCTTCCTTCCCTTTAAATCCTTCCTTACTTCCTTCTCCTCCTACCTTCCCACCTTTCCTATCTACATACACACACCATCTTCTACTTACACATACCTTCAGCTCTTCCACCTCATCTCATCTCATCTCATCTCATCTCATCTCATCTCATCTCATCTCATCTCATCTCTTTCTTTCTTTCTTTCTTTCTTTCTTTCTTTCACATTGATATTTTCTGGGGTCTGATCTGCGGTGTATGGCTCAATGCTATGGAATTTTGGGATTTGTAGTTTTGTGAGATATTTAGCCTTCTCTTGTCAGAAAGCCCTGGTGTCACAACAAAGTACAATTGCTATGATTCCATAGCATGGAGCCATGGCAGTAGAAAATATGTCAAGCTGCATTATTTCTGCAGGGCAAATTAGACCTGGGTTATATAGAAAATCAAATTCCTAAAAGTGTTTACTAAGGAGTAAATCCTGCTGGTTTTAGAGAAATTTATAATCTGAACTCTCACACATTTATCCAGAAACAAACTAGATGTGATAGTATTCATACCTTTAGCCTTATTGTGTCTTGAAAACAATCATAACAACCTAAAGGACAAATCAGGAGGAACTCGGTATAGGAAAAAGGAGAGTTTTAAGATTTTGTTCAGATCATGGTCCTGACTCAGCCTCCTCATTAGCAATATGCTGGCCATTTTTTTTTAAATCATCACGTTCTTCAGGGATAAAAATCTAAATAATGTTTTGTCATTTGTACCCTATATCAGATGTGATCAACATGTAGCCCTCTTTATGTTGCATTTTAGTTACTAGCATTCTTCTATGGAGATTATCCCACCACTCAAATAACCGGGTTTACCTCTTCTGAACTGAAGTCTAATTTGGGAGGCAGCTGGGTCCTATCACAAGGATTTTGGAAGCTGCAAGGTGAGTCCAGCCCAGTTACAGCCTGGGTCCCCAGCATGCTTCGGCTGCCTTATTTCAAAACTGGACTTTTTGACTTGAAAAAATGGCCACTGAAGCATGCTAGGGACCCAGGCTGCAGCCAGGCTGGACTCGTTTAGCGGCTTCTGCAGAAAAATCCTTGTGATAGGACCTGGCTGCCTCCTGTATTAGACTTCAATTTAGAAGAGGTAAATTGGGTTATTTGAGCTGTGGGATAATCTCCTATATTTGGCTAATGCTAATGGGAGTTTCTGCCCAACAGTCAAACAGTAGGACTCTCTACACATATTTAAAGACACCCAAATGGGTATACCTACTTGGGAGTAAATATTTAATGGGATTATTTCACTTGTACTGTACAGTGCATAGGATTTCCTCTCATGTACAGCTGTCAGTGGGATTTTCTCTCATGTGGAATAAACCTGTATAGGATTAGGTTGAAGATGCAGTCTTATGACATTCCAAACAGAGTTAGGTTATCAATGGCCAATCATGATGGATATACGCTGCCATTATGGATTTGAGGCAGCATGCTCCTGAATTTCAGGTAGTGGGAAAGAGTAATAGAAGAAGGTTTATTGTGGGTTTACCATAGCTATGGGGCAAAACAGACCAACATAAAAAACCAGCTTCCCAGCAGCTTGGAGGTGTGGTGTACGCATGACACATGCCCCCAAGGTACCCAGAAGTCAACTTCAAGGCACCTGGCTGCCTAGATGTGAGCCAGCTTCAAGGCATTACAGTGGCATGGCGTTTACATGCCACATGCCAAAGGCCGCAGTGGGTGGAACAAGCTAACTTTTTTCTCATGCAAAAAGGTGGATCGGGGCTGCAGTGGGAAGTTGCCATGGTCCCAATCCATCTTTGGTGGGGGCAGTTTGATGCTGCCTCTTCAGAGCAATCTGTTTCACCCCTATGTGGCTGGCTCCTGTGGCAAACAGGATGTTTATCTACTGTTCTGTTCCTTTTACAATTATATAATTAATATTAATCATCTCTTTTAATTGGTGAGGTTTAATATTAGGAAGCATTGTAAGAGATCTCAAGGAATGGCATGACTGAGTCCTTAGCTATAGAAAGAGCTGGTTTAAATCATACCAAACCAATTAGTCTGTCCATCCTGCCAATTCTGCTTAGGTTTCCAGATGCTCAAGCAAAGGTCTTGCTTGGTTTCCCAAGTGAGATCAATTAAGGGAAAATTCAATGAACTTTATATGCAACCTCATGAGCACAAGCAATATGCTCCAGCACCAGGCAAATCCCCCCTAAAACTCTCTTGTTCACATAATATCTCCCAAATCTAATGCTTCAGCTGCTGCAAACACTGAAGCAAACTAAAGTAGAAAAAAAATCTTGTAATATAAAGTAATATTGGAAACTGATAAAAAGACAGTTAAGTTCCCAGTGTTTTTAATAACTGCAAAAAGGGAAGGAATTTGTGTTGTGCTTCCCACATCTTTGTGTTATCCTGTATAATTTAAATAATATAAAATAAATCTGTCTTGAAGTACCAAAAAAGGTTACACTATGGGCCAGTATTAAAGAAGTGGTGTGGACCACCCAAAATGTTCTGCAGTAGTTGCTATTGCTATTTTGCAACAACTGGGTGTGTTCAAAGTTCATGTTGGGTGGTTTTATAGAATGTAAAAAATGTGATTCTCAAGCCATCTTTGTAAAACATTCTCTACTAGTCTTGGTGTGGCTTGTTCTTTACCATGTGAATCCTAGTCAAGAATGCTTTAAGAAATCTCTTCACTCAATAGTTTAGCCATGTAATTTGCCCAAGTATTTATGAGTCAATTATACAGTTGAGAGGGAAGAAGTAAGAACAGTGACAGTTGGTAGTTTCTATGTCAGCGGGCCAGTGAATCTTCTCTGAGTTTTAAAGCAAGCTGTAACAGAGATATTCAAAATGCTGAACCCCAAATAATTTCAGCACATGCAGTTCCATTAAAATTTAGGCTAAGAGTAGATTTGTTGCCACAAAAACATGAAAGACATTACCCACCAATGAGTAAAAATAAAAATTACAGCTACTTTGAAAGTTAGAGAGGTAGCCCTTTAGGATGTCTCTGATGTCATACAACATGATATGTTGCATCATCTGACTTCAAGCAAAGTAATAGAAGCTGAACTGTTAAAAATGAAATAAATGGGATTTTTATAAGGTTCCCCCCCCCCTTATGTAGATATTATTTCATTATTGAAAGAAGCATGCCATACCTATATTTGTTGTTGGTTGCCTTCAAGGTATTGCCAACTTATGGCAACTGTAACATGGGAATTTTCTTGGCAAGATTTGTTTAGAGGAGGTTTGTCATCAATTTCCCCTGAAGCTAAGAGTGTGTGACTTGCCCATGTCACTCAGTGGGTTTCATGGCTGAGCAGGGAATTAAACCCTGGTCTCCAGAGTCATAGTCCAAATTTTAAATTCTTTTGGCAAGACAGAAAGCTATTGCCTTTGAGACCCAGTTTGTTTCAAATTCTTTGTGAGGCTACAAGCCCTTTTGGAAGAAAGAGAACACTGAATTTCCTAGGAGGCCTCCATGATTTTGCATCAGGAAAATGTTTAGGTGTTAAGGTAAAAAAAGAAGACAACAAAAAAAGGAAAGAACGAGAGACCTCTATCAAAAAATCAGAGAATTTAAAGCCAAGATCAAACTGAGGGCAGGGATACTCTATGAAGAAAAAAAGAAAATAATACAGGAACAAGAAGAAATAAAAAGATGCTAGAGACAATACACAGAAGAGTTATACAAAAGAGATGAGGGAATGAACCATATTTGGAATAATGGAGCCATTTGAAGACAAACCCCAAATTCTAAGTGTTCTAATGGAATCTGCAATAAAGGAAATGGGGGGAAAATCACTGGGAAAGAAGATATCCTGGTTGAACTGCTACAGTGCCTACAGACAGATGCAACTTTAGTGCTAACTGAAATATGCCAACAAATATGGAAAACAAAGTGGTAGCTGACAGACTGGAAGCACGCGATTATACATATCAATCCACATGAAAGGAGATACAAAAGACTGAGGCAACTATAGTACAATGGCACTAATCCCACATGCAAGCAAAATAATGCTCAAAATTCTGCAGCATAAACTCCAACCCTACATAGAGAGAGAAACTCCAGAGGTACAAGCAGGTTTCAGAAAAGGTAGGGGCACAAGGGACTACATTGGCAACATATGATGGCTAATGGAGCACACCAAAGAATTTCAAAAAAGAATCAGTATGTGTTTCATGGACTACAGCAGCAAAGCATTTGAATTGTATAGATCACGAAAAAACTATGGAATGCACTCAAAGACATGGGAGGTGCCACTATATCTGATAGTCCTAATGAGGAATCTGTACTAAGGACAAGAGCCCACCATCAGAACAGGATTTGGGGAAACAGAATGGTTCCCAATAGGCAAAAGGATCAGGCAAGTCTGCATCATATCACCTTACTTGTTTAACATATATGCTGAAAACATCATTAGAAAAGGAGAATTAGAAACAGAAAAAGGAGGAGTTAAGATAGGTGGAAGCAACTTTAACAACCTAAGATAAGCAGTCAAAATCACTATATTAGAAGACATTCAAGAATTGGAACAGTTAAAAAGAAAGGTCAAAGATGAAAGTGCAAAGGCAGGTCTGATGCTGAACACAAAGAAAACAAAAATAACGACCACGGATGAAATACACAAATTCAATCTAGACAATGAGGAAATTGAGATAGTTAAAGAATTCCCATGTCTAGGATCAAACATTGAGCAGAATGGAGACTGCAGTCAAGAAATAAGAAGAAGAATAGGAATGGGAAGGGCAGCTATAAAAGAACTAGAAAAGATACTGAAGAGCAAAGACGTACTACTGAGCATTAAAGTCAGAATTGTTCAGGCCATTGTATTCCCAATTACCACATATGGATGTAAGAGCAGTTCAGTGAATGAAGCAGACAGAAAGAAAATCAACTCATTCGAAATGTGGTGCTGGAGAAGAGCAGCTAGGATACCATGGATAGCCAACAAGACAAACCAATGGGTTCTTGAACAGATCAGACCAGGGCTCTCCTTGGAAGCAAAGATGATCAAGTTGAGCTTATCATACTTTGGCCACATAATGAGAAGGCATGGATCACTAGAAAAAACACTACACCAGGGGTAGGCAACCTTTCCCCTTTAAGGGCCGAGGGACTTCAGCTCCCAGAAGCGTCAGCTATGTTGGCCAATAGTCCCATGTTGGCCAATAGCTCCTGGGATTCTAGGAGCTGAAGTCCCTCGGCCCTTAAAGGGGAAAGGTTGCCTACCCTTGCACTACACCTTTGCTACACCTACCATCACCAGAGCCTTCAAAAGCTGAGAAGGAGCTGAGACTGCAGAGCAGAGGGCTTGTTTGCCACATCTATCATCACCAGAGCCTTCAAAAGCTGAGAAGGAGCTGAGACTGCAGAGCAGAGGGCTTGTTTGCCACACTAATGCTAGGAAAGGTAGAGGGTAGAAGAAAGAGAGGCAGACCACAAACTAGATGAATAGACTCAATTAGGGGTGTTATGGGGAAGGGCATGCAGAATCTGGACAAGACAGTGGAAGATAGGGATTCTTGGAGATGTCTCATCCACAGGATTGCTATGATTCATAACCAACTCAAGGGCAGCTAACAACAACAACAACAAAGCTAAAACATGCCAAAAGCATGGAGGCTTCCTGAGAAATTAAATGTTCTTTTGCTACCAAAGGTACTTGTAGCCTCACAAAGAACTCCAACTACCACTTGATAAGGTTTATCATAGTTTCCTTTTGTGTTCTCACATGATAGAAGACACCTCAGAAGCACCTCAGAATCCCCTCCAACTAAGGAGAGGAAGGAGAGCAGCAACTAAGGAGAGGAAGGAGTGTCGGAGGCAAAGCCATCGCCT
>JAIPUX010001232.1:90679727-90697661 GCA_020142125.1 Phrynosoma platyrhinos | reverse complement strand
ACACACACTTCAGCCTCAGATTTTCCAGGTTAAAAAGTCATCTAATACACCGGAAAATATGGTACTTGAAATGAAATCCAGCTTCTCGATTCTTTAAGCTTTTGCTGACAGAGGAGCTAGTCACATCAGCCTATATCACAATCTTCAAGCACAAGATGAAGGCAGAAAGTTAATAATCCAGATCTAGGTCATACTGCTCCAGGTAATGCTTCTGGATACATAGTTCAACACTTCCCACATTTTTCTAACAGAGAGAAAGTCATACATTTTTTATGACTACTGTGTAGGGCATGCCTGCATATTTTTTTTCTGTTGTTGATACTAAATAACCTTTTGAGGAAGTAGTATTCTAGTAAGAATAGCTCCCTTAGGGCCTTTACAGACTGCCAGAAATAATGCAGCTTGAGGCCACTTTAACTGTCCTAGCTCAGTGCTAGGGAATCATGGGAAATGTATTTTTTCTGGGACATTGAGCCTTCTCTGTCAGAGAGCTCTGGTGCCACAATAAACTACAGTTCCCATGATTCCTTAGCACTGACCCAGGGCAGTTAAAGTGGCCTCAAGCTGCATTATTTCTGGCAGTCTGTAAAGGCCCTTATTTACATTTCTAAAACATCAGACAAAATAATAAAGTGTGACATATGCATACACAATTATTGTGTATTGGATGAAACTGTTCTGGTGGCTAAATAGACACCAGTGTGGTGTAGTGGCTTGAGTGTTGGACTAGGAATCCAGAAGAGCAGAGTTAGTTTGCAAACTCATTAGATGGTCTTGGGCTAGTTACATTATCTTGCCTTAAGGGAAGGCAATGACAAACTTCCTCTGAATAAATCTTGCCAAGAAAACCCCAGGATAGGATTGCTATAAATTGAAGTTGGCTTGAAGGCACATAACAACAACAAAGTTTAGACTAGGGATGGATAACCTGATGCCCTCTACATATTTTCATTATAATGGTCGTAATGTCTTATCATTGCACATGCTGGTTGGGAAGTTGTAGTCCAAAACATCTAGAATATTTCACTCTCTCTATGTGCTTTAGGCAGAGACTACACATAGCATCCTACACGGTGGTGGAAATGTAATACTTGGAACAATAATCAAATTCACTGCTCTTTAAGGGTATCCTTAAATCTGTCACACTTGCTTTGGGTATGTTTTCTTCTGCTCCCATCTAGTGAGTTGGGAATTAATCTGTTTGACATATTCTTCCCTAAAAGGCAAAATATAATGCTTGAAGCACTTGCACTTTTAAAGATATTTTGTGTGTGCACAAGGAAATTTAGTTCTATTTTTGATGAGAGAATTTTTGAGGAAGATAGAATTCAGAATGTGGGCTTATTAAGATGTTACCTCAGCAAAAAAAAAAAGAGCTCAAAGTATTTTAAAACATTAAACTCTAGCAGGACCTGACTGCTAATTTTACTAGTCCAAACTTATTTTCTACATGACTGAATCCAGAGATTAAAGTTTCAGCCTATTACTTTAAAATAAGATTGGGTCTCAGAAACATGCAGAGAGCCAGGGACAAGATTTCCACGTTTTATCAATTTGAGCACCTATGTAGTGCACATTGTGACTTGGACTAGAATAATTTAGAATGTGTTGCTCTGTATTCCAATAGGGTTTTTTCTTTGTATTGTATTTAAAGGTTATATGCTCTGTCAAAGGAAGTTATAAAAAGCTACAGGGACTGTGTTTATTTGAAATCTTTCCCTTAGAAGCACATGTGGCTGTCTTGTGGAACACGAATGGAGGGATGAATGTTAGAAGACCTATGCAAATCTTTGGCTGCTCACATATACAGTTAGAATGGGGATGCACCCCAATATCTCCATGTACCTGCTTGCCTTCTAGATCTTTGCACATTGACTGAGATCCTGTATCGCAGAGCATTGCATAAAAGTTCTGTATGGGGAAAATCACTCTTATCAACATCTTTTGGAGTAACAGTAGCCACTGCAGCTTCCCTCTTCTGTCCCATTTAGTGGCTGGTAGATAGTGAGGAGGGATCACAGGTGTGTTCCTATAGAACATGCAGACCAACAACATCTGGATATGTTCCTATAGAAAATGCAGACCAATTACATCATCTGCTGATATCTGTTGAGGCCTTCTGGAGGCTGCAACATATAATATCATTCTGCATTTGGCTATGGAGGCATAGTCAGATGTTTTTCCAATCCCCACTCTCTCTGTCAGCCATCCTACATGCTGTTTTTTGATATATACATCAGTATATAAAAGGGAGATACCTACACTCTGAGTAATAGTTGCAACACATTATTTTAGAAGGTATATGAGATGTCTATAGATCTGGATTTAATAGATTGGTTGATTGGAGTTACCCAGTGGCCTCTTGGGACCAGAGCTTTTTTAGGAAAAATGAATCATGGCATTTTGTTATCTAGGTTCATATACATTTTTGGGCTTTTTTTTAATCATTAACACTTTTTCAGATATACTGTTTTTTAACAAATGCACATTTCATTAATCTTCCTAACAAATACAGTGAAGTACCACTTGGTTTGTGTTGGATGGCTTTATTGCAATATGACCCTTGAGTTAAGCGGGATTTGTCTCTTATGATTATATTCTGCAGCAAAAAAAATGGTGTATTCATACCATAATAGAACTATGAACTTGTTTTTGATTGTCCCTAAGACATACTAGTTTCAATGACTTGATTACAACTCTATGTGCTTAGTATTAACCAATTGTAGGCATTGTATGATATGTTAGAGGCATAATGATGATAGTGAGCCTAGCAGAATAACAGTTTTTGTGATGAGAGATGAGCTGTTCTTGGAGCGAATGTTGCTTGTTCTTATTGTTACTAAATGTCTGGATATGTTTCATGTTCATCTCCTGCTGCTGTAAATTTGTTTAATTCGTAAGGGCTCTTAAATATAGCATGTGCAGTTCTAAGCTGTGAAAAATGCATGGCATATACCCTTATTGAATGAGATATGACAAGTAACTGATCAAGTTTTGTGCGCTCCCTCATTATTGAGTGGACTAATGATTTGAAATAACTCTGTGATTTCTTTGAGCAGCTCCAATTTTTGTTACTCAGATTTCACATTGGCTACTTTTTGTTAAGGTATATGTTAAGAGTTGGTGTGAAGGTGAATGTTTATAGAAATGTCATTCCACTATAAGCATACGGCTAGCAAGTTGTGAGAGGAATATGGAATTGCAAATGGTACAGGTTTCTGCTGCTTACCCCAAGAGTTCTGAGATATGTTGAAGGGATAATAACAAAACAAATCCATCTCTCTTCTTTTTCTAGACCTTTTTAAAATAAGATAGTAACCTTTGACATAAAGATGAATCAGGCAACTTTTTACAGTAAATTCCATGCTAATAACTATTGGTTGCTCTGTTTATATTGATTCAATCAAGAGAACAAGGTAAGACTATAATCCTCTATCCACTTACCTGGGGCTAAGGGTGCTGCCACACTGCAGAAATAAAGCAGTTTGACATCACTTTAACTGTCAATGCTGTGGGATTCTGGGATTTGTAGTTTGGTGATGCACCTGTGCTTTTAGACAGGGAAGAATAACTATCTCAGCAAATTACAACTCCCAGAATTCCATAGCATTGAACATGGCAGTTATAGTGTGTCAAACTGCTTTATTTCTGCAATGTGGCAGCAGCCTATGTGCCATTGAAATCAGCAGAATTTATTTCTGATAGGATTGTAGTTTAGATAGTTTATCCAACTGGAACCTTGTAAATAAGTGATTCAGTTTGGAACCAGATTTTTTTTTGCTCCATATCTCTGTTCTTTCAAGCAGAACTTTATAGCTGCTACATGTTGAATCTTGAGTATTTTGACATTTGTATAAGCAAAACTGTATTTCATATTTTTTACTGCATAAGGCAAAACACTACATATAATCTACCAAAAAAAAAAAAAAACCCACTAGAAAATGTGATTTGCTACAAAGGAATTCAGATGCTCAGGCATATAGTTATGCTTAGCAGTTTCCTAAAATTACTGAAACACCATGGTTCAGGAATGCGTTTTGTCACAGAAGCAGCAGCAGAGCCACAGAAAGAGAAGGCTGCTGAAAAGAAGAAAAACACTCAGGAGGCCTGTAGAAAGATAAATGTAACTCTGCATGCACATGTTTTCCATTAAAGAGTTGCTCCAACTGAATTCTAAGTCATAAGCTTATCGCACGACACTTAAGGAATGGGAACAAAGAAGAACACAATGGAATGGGACAAAAATTAGTTTTACTGGATGGGAGAACACCACCAATGCTGACGGGAGTCTCCAATGCATTCCACTGCCATTCCTGGCAGCTGATTTTTGAAGGACAATTTTGGACTGTCCTTAAAAAATCGGCTGCCAGGAACAGCTGGGGAACACCTTGGGGACTCCCGGTGGTATTGGTGGCATTCTCCCGTCCAGTAAAATGTGTTTTTGCCCTATTCTGTTCCGTTCCATTCCTTTCCATTCACATTCTTGTAAGTGCCATGCGAAAAGCTTATCTTCCATCCTGCTTGAAGGAAGCGGTGTTTAGGCTGCTCCTGAAAAGACCTTCCCTGGACCCTCTGGACATGAACAGCTATAGGCCAGTTTCGCTACTACCTTTTTTGAGCAAAGTGATAGAGAGGGCGGTTGCTCTTCAACTCCAAGCTGTATTGGAGGAAACTGATTATCTATGGGCCTTTGCAGACTGCCAGAAATAGTGCAAATTGAGTCCACTTTAAGGGTTAGGGTTAGGGAATCATGGGATTTTTTTTCTGATACATTGAGCCTTCTCTGTCAGAGAGCTCTGGTGCCACAATAAAATACAGTTCCCATGATTCCTTCTAGTTTTATATATCTTGTTTAATTATCCATAAAGATTCCAGTGAAGTAGGATTTATTTCTATACAAATATAAATAGGACTGGATTCCTAGTATATTTTTTTTATAATTTCATACTAATAAAGTGGGAAAGAATGCATCTTAAATGATGAAACTAATAAAATAATCATTTTAATAGACCTTAAGATGAAGTCTTCTTCTTGTCTCTTTTAAAGGTAGGGTAAAAGTATGCTTCAGGGTAGTGTAGTAGTTCTGTTTGTGGAACTACATGACAGCTAGCCTTTCAATGATCCCCTGACCTACCATACATGATGGAGATTGGCACAATTGGGGAAGTGATTGGCTATGTCCCTCTAGCCAGATGCAAAATTAATAAATCATCTACTGAGGTTTTCTGGTGCCTTCCAGAGTACTTAGTGGATGATTCACCATTTTGTGTCTGGCTGCAGAGATCTGAGCCATATCTACCCACTCTTCACCAGGTATGAAATGGTCACAGGGTGATGGTTGTGGTCTGCAGTGATTCTATGGTAAGTCAAGGAGAAGCTTTGCTCACTGTGGAGAAAAGAAGGGGATACCAACCTCTGCACTGACCAGGAGTAAGGTTGACTTATGCCTGTGTATGTCACTAACAGGATGTCAGCTGATTTCTCTAAATAATATTAAGTGATAAAAAGAAAATAATAATAATAATCCAGTAGCCTAGATACATGCATTTTTAACTTAGCTGACTAGTAATTCCCCCCACTCCACTTTTTTTGGGTTGCTGATTCAAGAACTGAGTATCTGAAAAGTACCATGAAAGCAATCAGTGACAGAATAAGCCCCATGTTTGAATAATTTAGAGTTAATGGTGTATGTTCCTTATAATAAAAGCCTTAATGTTATCCTTCCTCCCCACATCAGAAATTTTAAAAGCTCCATTTGTCATGAATTTTATAGACTGCTACTTTTAGCAATGCATATCACAATTCAGAGTTGCTACATTAAGCCTGAATGCACACAGTGTTCTTGTGATGGATGCTGGTCACCAGAAATTGTACTGTAGGAAATGCAGGCTGGCAAGTATCTGGTTGGACTTCTTTATCAAAACTGCAGCTGAAGAGAAAGAATTGTACTACTGGAAAGAGGGAAGTGAGGAATAGAGAACTCTGTTACAAGCTAATTGCTGTTCACAATCACATTGAATTGCTAAAATGTCTGATGTGTTGGGAAACCAAAAGCAATGTGGCATTGTTTTAAAAGATGTTTCTTCATTTTCTTTTCTTTTCCTTCCTGTCTTCCTTTTTTGTCTTTAGTAATACCTTTTAAGAGCATAGTTTTGTTTACTGAAGCACATTGGACCATCTTGGATGAGATAAGCTTTTCACAATTTGCATATTTCTGTAGTCATCCAGATTCAAGTGTCAATTACCATTTTCTAGGCTGTGTGCAGTGAGGACAAAGTAGAGGAAAATAATTAAATTGTTGGGAAAGTTATAAATTTTCAAGTTGTACTATGAGGTGTTTTTACTGTAGCTGATAAAGCTATACTAACTTTGAAGAGACAGCACATTTTAATTAAAACATTCATGGCAATTCTTAAGTGTTCATCATTCACTGACTATGGCTTCAAAGGGTGACTTGTGAGTGAATGAACAGATTAATCACCATAGCCAAACCTTTCACACCACACAATATCCATTCAGTCCAATACGTTAGTTATAGAGATGGCTCACAAAGTGGGCTGGGATCATCATCTTGTGATGTGTAGGTTAGTGTGAACCAGCTGCCCACTGAAACCAAATTCAAATCTGGCATTATGTTTTTCTTATCATTTACCCAAAGTTGCACTGGCACAAAAGATTCCACATGGCTTTTCTTGGGTAATAAACTGGCCACAACTTTATTTTATCTGTATGGGGTCTTAAAACAGTTTTCATTTACAAGTACACAATTAACCATATTTTTGTTCTTGACACATGTATCCATGCACATATCTGGAGCATCTGTCAGGTAAACCACACCCAGCACAACATGTGTCAAGAACGTCCTGTTCATATTAGTTACACAATTTCAACAAATCATCCCCCTTAAACTGGAAATGATGTCATAATTAAACATATAATGTAAACAAGTCATGACGTCATCAAGAAGGTTTATGACATAATAGAGAATTTAATTAACGCAATGACGTATACCCTTCATCCACATGGATTAATTGAATTTGGTAAGTTCAATTAACCGAATTATCCCAAGGGGGGGTGGTCCCTGCCTGCCAGAACTTACAAAAGAAATTTATTTGAAAATCAACCAACCAAGACCCTTATCCCAAGTTGTGACAAAATAAGAAATTTGTAACAGCACGTGAGTAAATCACCACAACAATTACTAAATCAATATGGCATCATGCAAACCCACACCATATTATTATTATTATTATTATTATTATTATTATTATTATTATTATTATTATTAATCTCAGGGAGTGTGAAAACCCAGGTTACAATAACTCTGGGAAAAATTCCCTCCCGGCCCCTGAAGGCAACTAGCTGAAGCCTGAGAGTAAATAATAAATAGCTGCTAATTAAGGGTGGGTCGGTTGGGTTGCTTGACTGCTCGGGCAAAATGGCTGCTGCCACATGGCAGCCGAGGGCTATACAGCCCTCAAATCTCTCTGGTAATCTTGCGAGATCCATGGTCTCATGAGAGTACCAGCGTGCTGGGGATCTCACGAGATTCCCCCCTGATTGGCTGGACAGTACAGGAAGGGCAGGACTTCTTGCCTGCTCAGCCAATCGCGGTGTCAAAACTTTCTATTGTGGCTGGCGCAACAGTAAGCCCCTCCCAATGCATCAGGGGGAGTTCTTTCTCTGAAGTCAAGTAAGTGAGCCCTTAAAGCTAGCTTGATAACATTGTAAGAATGCCGTGACTACTTCCTTAAGTGACTATACTAGAGGTCATAATATGAACTTGTCCTCCTACTTTTAGGGAAAAAAAATGATATATCAGTGCTCATTCACACTTGTGTCTTACTGGCACAATTATTCTGTTCAATTGTGCTAATAAGTAATGTTTATAAGACACAACTAATGGCAGGCAAAATCGTATACTTCTTATAACACTATATTTACTTTGTAATATAAACTCTTACATTACAGTTAATGTTCCAGAGAAATATTTAGCAATAATGTCTCCATTTGCAGCACCTTATGGGTGAAAATGGAAACATTAAATTAGGGTTTTATAGTCTGATGTATTGACTTGCATACAATGTTCATAAGCAAAGCTTAATTTTTTAAATCATTCCTACTGTTGGAAATTTTCCCCACTGTAACAAAGAATGAAAAGTGTGCTTTGAAAATATTTTCAAAAGGTAGCTATGGATTCATCCATTAATGGTACACTTTCCCATCTGTACTGCAATGCTCATTTGGGTTCTATTAAATATTTTAATGAATTCTTGAAAATATGAATGAACCTCTGTATTTCAGGCTTCCAGACTATTGTTATTGTTATTGTTATTATTTGAATGACTGCTTTGGTGCCCATAACTTCAACTAGTTCAGCACGGAGTAGCTGTATGCACCGTTCTTGTTGTATGTACTTGGGGGCAATGAAATGTGCTAAGCTGTTCATTTAATTACTATCTTTGTATCCCACCTGTCTTGCATCTATGGGAACTATATTCATAAAATTCAGATCAAAAGGAAAACTCAATTAAAATCTACACAAATATCATATAAAAACACAAGCAATAAAAAAATAAAAATTACTCAATGAGTTAGACAGCTCAGCCAATGGACAGTTTAAATACCAAAGGCCTATCTGAATAGAAATGGCTGAAGGACATCAAAAAGAAAACCAATTGCAGGCAATTCCAGATCTTGGGAGAAACCACTGAGGAGGCCCTCTCTTATATCCCCATCAGCACTCTGCTGAAAGTGGGGAAAAGGAGGGAAGTCCCTCTCACACAGTTAGGCCTATATCATGCCCTCTAAGTATTCCAAATTGGCAGGGGTAGTCTTGATTGATCCTCTGTTATCCTAATTTTTCAGCAGTTTTAAAAAAGTTCCTGTTTCTCTGCCTTCTTCCCACTTTCATCCTTTGTCCTCAGCTTATTTCAATTGCTGCAAACTGAAAGTGCAAAAGTCAGTTAACACAGCAAAGGAAACAGGAGAGTACCAGAATCTTGCCTCTCCCAGCTTGTGTGCTCTTCCTCATTACTAACTTCAGCCATCTTGCCCACACTTTGATGGTGCTTGGCTACACAAGTCCCAGTTTTCATCTGGGAGGATATACAGTATGCAGTTTTCAATAAGAGAGTCTTAAGTCATGGAGGGCTAAACATAGGGCCAGAAATAATGCAGCCTAAGACCACTTTAACTGTTCTGGCTCAGGGAATCATGGGAATTGTAGTTTTTTCTGAGACACTGAGCCTTCTCTGTCAGAGAGCTCTGGTGCCACAATAAAGTACAGTTCCCAGGATTCCCTAGCACTGAGCCAAGGCAGTTAAAGTGGACTCAGTCTGCATTATTTCTGGCAGTCTGTAAAAGGCCCATAGTGACTTAATTTAGTAGGTTATTGAAGAATGTTATCCTTTGTCAAATCAGATCTTGGATGGCAAAAACAATGTCTTTCCTTGCCCACCCCACCCCCCATGAATTTCCCACATGACCTCCCTGTTCTTTTTATTTGTGCAAATGCCCTAGCTACACATGAGAGTGTTCAACAAACTATCCCTGTACCTTCAAATTAACCCTCTCTTTATAATTTCCGCTTCTTTATGTTTTCCCCAGACAAAGCATTCAGCTGCATTCATATCTTTCTCTGTAGTATAAATCAAACTGCTCAATTATATATTTTTCATTCACAGAAAAATCAATGATAAGATCTTGATGGGCAGCATACTGCCTGATCCCAATTTCTTTTTAGCAAATATTATGGTTATTTCATACCATTCTTGATTGCTTATGTCTAGTGAACTTTACCTCTTGTTTTATAGTAAACTGCAATAAAATTTACCGTATTCCAGATCAGTTTCACATATTTGAACACTTTTTTTGTTAACCCATGCTGGCAGAATATTTTACTAAAATAGAAATGTTTCATCCTGTTGATTTAATCACTCACGGACTTTTGAAAACCCGTAAAGGTTACAGAAACCACGCTGAACTATAAAAACACAAATATAAGATAAAGAGTCACTCACCAGCACCAGCACCACGTGAGAATGCTATGCTCTGGTTAAAAACATTTTAGTTTAATAGACCTCTTAACAATTGTTAATGTATTTATTTTTTAAAAAATATACAAACACATCAACAGCAAAAAGGACTTAGGGTGATTGTATGTCCTATTTGAAAAGGAACAGCTTTCTGTTTGAAGGCACTCTCCATTTGAAGGCCTAGATAATCCAAAACTGGTTTAAACATAAAGAGTCAGGAAGTGGAAGGGAAGAGCAGGGACCCTGAAGATACCCATTGAATAGACAGCCAGAACACAGATCTCTACCAAACTCTTCTTTTTCCTGCAATCACTGTCTCCCCCAAAAAGAGTAAGATGTGTCATATTTCTATATGTACAGTGTTGTATATACAGTGCAGTATATTCATACTAAATATACATGTTCTCTCCTTTTGTTCTCATTTCTTTTTCAAAGCAAAACGGTTGGCAAAGATGGGGGAGTACATCACCCTAACAAAGGAAATAGCCTCTGGAATTTTCTTTTCAAAGCAAAGCTGTGCGCAAAGATGGGGGAGGATATCGCGCTAACAAAGGAAATAGCTTCTGGTAAAACCCAGTAAGAATAGTAGTTTTGCGTATGCAAAATATGCAAATCCTGGCCATCAAATTGTCAGCTGAAAGGTCCTGTCCCTTCACTTCATTTGCAAATGATTAAAAATACAACATTCTTACTTGTTGATCAAGAAGTTCTAATAATTTCTTCTCTTTAAAAAGCTTACGAAATCTTTGAATAACAGACATTTCATGTGTTTATAGAATTTTTATGAGAATTATTTACATCACTACCAATCACCCATGCTCTCCAATGGTCACAGAATGGCTGTTCAAAACTATAAGTCCTGAAAGTGTTGAATGGAAAACCATGGTAACAATTCCATCCATGGAACCCTTATGCTATCCTAAAAAATGTAGGATCTTGACCAGTATTAGATGGCTTCTTTCTGGTGACATCAATTGAGAAGGCTATTGAGTGTACACACCTAAATGCACTTCCCATGGAGCAAGTCCCACTGAACTATTGACTTAGTGGGAATGCGTGAATAGGGTTGCAATATACAGTTGGCCCTCCACATTTGCAGCTTTGACTTTTGCAGATTTGATTATTTGAAGTTTTGATCAATATGTTCTGTCTAAAAGGTAAAGGTAAACAGCCCCTCTGTTACTAAGAGGGGCTGTTTACTATCTTTAAACAGAATACCAATACATCAAATTTTTGCTCTTTTTTAGGTTATCACCAATGTGTGTTTGTGTTTGTGTGTATGTGTGTGCTTTGCTTGTATTTGCAGGAGTCAATACTCATGAAACTTTAGTTGCCTGAGGTTTAATCTTGACATTTATATTGAAAGCCCAGACATCCAAGCCTGATCCTCATAAGATCATTGCACTAGCAAGCTTTGGTGTGTGGCCTGTTCTAACAAAATGTAATTTTAATACTCTTGTATAGATTGCAGAATGAAAGAAAGAGATCTTACTCATTAGGAAGGTTTGAATATTCAATAAAGTCATGTTCTTTTAATTTAATAAATTTAATAAAGTCATGTTTTTATGAAAAAAGAGACAGAAAAAATGCTCTGTATTTTAAAGATGATGATGATGATGATGATGATGATGATTTTAAAGTGGTCAAACATATTCATGAAAAAAGAGAAGACTATTGCATATTACAGTGTGCAATAGGTACAAACAGTCTTAGGGCTCATTCCCACTACAAAATAACCCAGTGTAGAAACCCCTTTTAATTCCTCTTGTTGTTCACACAGGGGGGGGGGGGGGGGGGGAGGAAGAACGTCTGCCATGGAGAGAGGAAAAAGAGGAGAGGAAAGACAAGGCAAACTCATTCTGAATAAAGCTTGTTAAGTTGGAAATGACTTGAAGGTACACAACAACAAGATGGACATATAACCCGTTGCACCAGCACAAAGGACTCCGCACACTTTTTTCTTGGGTGAAATCTGGCTGCAACTTTATTTCTGCACAGGGTCTCAAACAGTTTGAATAGACAATTGTTACAAAATCTCAGAATTTATTCTTGGTACATGTGTCCATGTAGATAACTGAACCGTTATCAAAATAAACTGCATTTATTACAACACATATCAAGAACATCCGCTTAAATCAAATGCATGCCAACAATTAACAATTCCCCCCTTAACTAGAAATGACATCATAAATGATATTATGATGCAAAGAAGCCATGATGTCATCAAGTTGTTTAAAGAGTCATGTAAAATTTAATTAACATGATGACGTATACCCAAGATTGAATTTGATTAACCCAGTTTGTAATTTTCAGTTAACCAAATTATCCCCCGGGGGGGGGGCTGCCCTGCCCACCCCAAGTTGCACTACAATAATTGAACATTAACCAAAGTAGACCCTGACCCCCAAGTTGCGACAAAAAAAAGCAAGGCATTATGACATGAAAGTAAATCCCATTATCAATAACAAATACAATATAAACCACTTTTAATTATGGGTGGGTGGGTTGGGTCGCTTGACTGCCACAGATAAAATGGCTGCCACCATGTGGCAGACAAGGGCTAAATAGCCCTAAAATCTCGTGGGTAATGTCGCGAGACTTAAAGCCTTGTGAGATTACCCAGCATGCCTTGGATCCAATGGGATCCAACCCAATTGGCTGGGCAGCCCAGAAAGGGTGGGACTTCCTGTCTATCCAGCCAGTTAGGCGTTGGCTTCCTTTAGTGAGGCCGGCGCAACAGAGGACCCCTCCCCACATGTTGGGGGGGGGTGTCTTTGCACTGGCACAAAGGACTCCACACACTTTTTTCTTGGGTAAAACCTGGCCAAAACTTTATTTCTGTACAGAGTCTCAAACAGTTTGAATAAACAATTGTTACAAAATCTCAGAATTTATTCTTGATACATGTGTCCATGTAGATAATTGAACCATTATCAAAGTAAACTGCAACTATCTCAACACATATCAAGAACATCTGCTTAAATCAAATGCATGTCAACAATTAACTATTTCCCCCTAACCAGAAATGATGTCATAAATGATGTTATGATGTAAAGAAGTCATGACATCATCAAGTTGTTTGAAGATGTCATATAACATTTAATTAACATAATGACATATACCCAATATTGAATTTGATTAACCCAATTTTTAATTTTCAATTAACCGAATTATCCCCCCGGGGGGGTCCCTGCCTACCACAGGAGGGGGCCAGTCATGCTTGGCATCCCCTCCCCCCCATAATCACTCATTTAATATGGGAAGCGATGGAAGCCAAGTATACATCAGATCCTTCAGGAGAGAGATGAACTCCCTCCCCCCTGTACAGATGTGGAAAAGAGATCTGAATTCCATCATGTTCAACAATGACAACTCCCATTCCCCCCCAACTTCTTGGCTACAGTTCTATTCAGCCAACGTCGAGCTCCATTGATGGCCACATCCTTCCGAGCACCAGGCCAGCTATGCCGAGGCAAAAAATTTGTCCACAAAAGAACTGTATTTGGCAGTCTTTGCATAACGTCCTGCATGTCTCTCACAATTCTTTTTGCTAACTGCAAACAAGGCAGCTTTACTAAATTATTTTCTCCCAGGTGGATGAGAAGGATCCTGGGATGTGGAAAAGCTGCTAACAATTCGATGATTCAGGGAATCAGGGCTCCCCACAGCATGCCCCTACGTCCAAACCAATGCACAATACCGACATCCTTTAGTCCTATATTCAAATCTTGGCGATGTTCAAGGATGTGACGTTTGTCCCAAAAGATGAGGCTGTGGCCAAGGATCCATGTTTCACCCTGATCCAAACCTGCTTGATAGAACAACAAAACAACTGTAAATGCTTAAAACTGATATTTATAACAAAATCACCAGGGATCCCTCTAAGTGCGAATATAAGACTTAAAAGCCCTGGAATGCCAATGGCCAATTCGGCATATCACAACATCACTTAAACCATGGGTTGCCACAGTAGTTGCTGACGCTATTTGAAAAGAATGTGAAGAGAATTGAGCCGCCAGCAAACCGGCATGCCTCGAAGCCTCCCACAGTACAACTTGAAACTGAAACTGAGTCAGGGAAAGGCCAGAAACATGCAGAAACAAATAGCCAGAAATGTTTGGCCAGACTCTGAGGTAATCAGACAGTGCCAGGACAGAGCAAATCTGACCCTCAGGTGCCCTAGACAAAACTACAGATTGGCCCTTAGCTAACTGGTCAGTCTTTGACTGCCTGATGCATAGTTGAATCTGCTGTTCTGAAATTTGGATATCTGAAAAGGAAAGTACCCTGTCCGATTCATCAAAGTGGGAGCTAGGGACGATTTCACTAATTCTCATGGCAGCAAAAAAAGCCAATAATGCCACCTGAAACAAGATCACCTCTTTGGGTGTAAAACACGTTGTCGGGAGGGATTGCCAAATCTTGACCAGAATGGAGCCCATTATTGGCAAATGGTTATTGCGTGCTACAGGGGACTCCCTAGACCAGGGGTAGGCAACCTTTCCCCTTTAAGGGCCGAGGGACTTCAGCTCCCAGAATCCCAGGAGCTATTGGCCAACATGGGACTATTGGCCAACATGGCTGAGGCTTCTGGGAGCTGAAGTCCCTTGGCCCTTAAAGGGGAAAGGTTGCCTACACCTGCCCTAGACCATCCCTCCAATGACCTGCAAACCCTAAAGTTGACAGTTGGGTCAGTGAAACCTCCCACTCTAGAATAAAATGCCAAGGCTGCCAACCTCCATTTATGGTAACTGGAGATAAACCAGACTGCCTAAGGTGGACTATGAAATGGAGTATAACCTCTACCTTCAGGGGCCAAAAGTCCACCTCCCCGACATCTGACAAGAAATGTCTAAAGGTTCACATTGCAAGCTGATATGACTTGCGTGTCAAAGGTTCAACAGACTGGAGAATTGCCCTGTTGATTTCTACTCTCCAAGACTCCATAGAGGTGCTGGTACCTCCAGTGGTTGCGCTGCTGCCTCAGGAGTCAGTTGACAAAACCTGCAAAACTGAAAATGGGAGAGGGCATCCGCCAAAGGATTTAGTAATCCAGGAACATGGTGAGCTTGGAACAGAACATTGAACTTCAAACATTGTGCCACCATATTCCTAACAAGTGCCATCACCCTAGCAGATTTGGAAGTCTAGGAGTTCACCACATGAACAACTGCTTGGTTATCGTACCAGAACCACACAGTTTTATTTGCAAATTGCTCTGGCCACAAATGAACTGTTACCTGCACTTACCTGCATTGAAGTCCAAACACAGTCCAGTTTGTTTTCTCTCCCCCGTGCTAGGCCTTGCATACTGCCCTCTCGGCTGTGTGACCATAGGCACATACCCAATGTCACAATAGCTTGAAGGAGAGGCCACCACCATAACATCCGCCCAAAGCTTAGACTGTACATGTTGCCAAGACAAAGAGCGGTCTAGGGTAACCCTCATCCTAAATTGTTCATCATATTGAAGCCAGGCAGACCCCCTTGAAATAAAATGACAATTAGTATATGCCTTGATCATTATTTCCTGATACTTGGAGAAATCAGGAGACCCAGAGGGCTCTCTCTCTTCAGTAACTACCCTATATATTGTAAAGCCCATTATCCAGTTGACAAAATTTCTTTCAAGCTTCGGTGTTTGTGAGCCTGAAATTCCTTCGGAAGGCTGAACAAAACCCCATCTTTTACCATGATCCTCAGTTCAGGATCACAAAACATAAGGGAAAATAAATCAATGTATTCCCCTTTCCATATTCTCTTCTTAGTAGTAAGTGGGAGGTGTGATCCAAGAGGAGTGGACACCCCAGCATAAGGATTGCACTCAGACACTCTGTCCACCCTGGCCAAACCCATAGCTCCCATGGACGCCACTCCCCTTGATTCACCTGCCGTGGAAACTGAAGCCTGCTCAACCGGCACCCTTGAGTCTGAAACCTGAGCGAGCCCTTTGGGAAACCCTGGGCCTGGGCCTCAGCCCAATTGAATCGTCATTCATCATCATTTATATCCTACCTTTTTCCAGTCCCTAGGGGCGTGGTTTGACCTGTAACTCAAGGCCAAGCTGGTCCGCCCTGACGGCAGGCTAGACAATCAGCACAGGACTCTCCCCAGCCCTACCACACTGGGTTCCACCCCTCCTCGGTGGCAAGAGGCCCCAAAAATATCAGGCCACTTGGCGACCAACTTGCAAGGCCACATCCGGGCTGATGACTCCAGCAATGGGAGCAGCAAAGTCGATCTAGGTCACGCTCCTCTTCACTACTCCTGCACTGGGCCCAGCTGAAAAATAGGCTGCCAAAATGCCCACCCGCATCAGGAGCAAATGCAACAGTCAAGCACTTCGCTTGACTGCCGCAGATAAAATGACTGCCATACATGGTGGCCGAGGGCTAAATAGCCCTAAAATCTCATGGGTAATCTCATGAAACTTAAAGCCAATGTGCCTTGGATCCAGCCCAATTGGGTGGGCAGCCCAGGAAGGGTGGGACTTCCTGCCCGCCCAGCCAATTAGGCGTCAACTTCCTTTAGTGAGGCTGGTGCAACAGAGGACTCCTCCCAATGTGTCGGAGGGGGGTGTCTATCTGCAATTTGGGTTAAATCCTAGTAGGAATGAGGCCTTAGAGCAGTAGAAGCTCTAAGCTAGAATCTAGAAGCTTCTATGGAGACAGTAGATTCAGGGTTAGCTAGCCCAGGAGGATTTAATGTCCAAGAAGGAAAACGATGTTCTTGATCTGAAAGTGTGGAAACTTGGGGCTTTATCACACAAGCCTTTTGTCTCACAACAATTACATTGTCTAAGCAAATAGAAACATACTGGTATGGAAACAATCACTATCATACCTTCATTGTACCTTCTCTGCTATGGCAACCCTTTGATGAAACAGGTTCCTGCAAAATCTTTTGCATGGTTGCTAACTCTGCCTTCCTCCTCATGTCTCCCCTACTTAGTACATGTGTGCTATTTATTCTTTTCTGGACTTTTTTTGGTCACAATTGTGCAGTTTCAATGTGTCCTGCTGCCACAATTTCACTCTTCCTATTGAATTTTTTTTTCATCATCATCATTTATATCCTACCTTTTTCCTGGATTGGAACTGAAAGCTGCTTACAATAATTGAAAAAAAACAACATTGTTTAAAAATCCGCAAAATATGAAAGTTAAAACACAGTTAATCAGAAAAAAAATTAAAATCAGGTTAAACCATATATAATTAACACACACACCAGCATGGTCATTAGCAATATCCAGGGCATTGTGTAAGATGGGCCTTATCATCATCAAATGTCTGTCAGAATAGAAAAATCTTTCCTTGTCTGAAAAGAAAGTAAAGAAGGTGCCAGTCTAATTTTCCAGGAAGGGAGTTCCAGAGCCTGGAGGCAGCCACATACTCAGTGAAGCTCATAATCTGTCCACCTCATTCACATATTTGTGCAGTGCAGAATATCAGAATTGCAACAGAATGGGACTTCCCCATCAATGAAAAGATGTGATCCAATAACATTGGAAATACAATGGGAGAGTCATGATGTTGTATGATAAGGAAATATCAAACACAGACCATGGAACCAAGCCAGTGCAATTGTGTGATAAAGTCCTTGATTCCAGTCAGTGTAGAACAGGATTGAACAAAACAGGTTGTAGGTTTCCCCACACTATTTTTGTGGGCCCTGCGACCATTTCTACATCTTCCCATGTTTGGTTAAAACACAGAAACACAGAATCATACTCCAGGAGCCATGATTCTCCTTTAAACTGAGGCACACATTATACAAGTGAATTAATACAGTCCTACTTTAGGCTTATAAGTCAGAATCTATTCCAAGAGCAGAAGAGGAGGATATAAGTACCTCTGAACCATAAAATGTTGTGAGGTAAATAATACAATTTAAAATA
>JAIPUX010001232.1:90634641-90653280 GCA_020142125.1 Phrynosoma platyrhinos | reverse complement strand
CATACATTGTGTGTGTATAATGAGCTTCACCTATAGATAAGCTACACACAATTTAAGGTATAGCTTAAAATGAATGCAATCATGAACAGGGAAAGCTGTGCAACCTTTATATAATAAATAGGAAAAAAATATGATGAATTACCTTTTGAGATGCAGATGTGCTCATATTTCACACAGTTCAACTTGTTCTCCTATCCTTGAATACTTGTGAAAGCAGCCCCACTGATGGAGGAGGTGAGGGAAAGGTGAAGCTAAAATGTAAGCCTTACAAGCATGTATTTGTAATTTAAATATAGCTTTTTTTAATTAAAAAGAAAAAAAACATCCCCACCTAACAGTCAAGACTAGAGGAGAAGAGTATTCTGTTAAAGAAGGTTGAACTGGATCCTGAAGGGTAGATCCAAAGTTGCTCCATGCCTGTCTAGACTCTTCACTCCCCCAGTGCCTGTGAGTTATGAGTTATAACCATTATGAAATAACATCAACTTCATGTTATTGTCTGAATGTTTTACCAATTGAAATGCAGATAGAGAGGAAATCCTTTCATATATTTTAAATTTATGGGGCCTTCAAAGCCAATCTTCCTTTTATTGTCTCTTTTCAGCTCAGAAATGACTTGAGCTGACAACAAAAAAAAGAGAAGCTGACAGCATTTTTAGATGGCCACTTTAAAGCGATACACTTTGCAACTACAGTATATGATAGGGCGACCTCAGTTGCCTGGAATATGAAATTAGCTTGTTGATATGTGCAGCTACAGACTGAGGAGCAGATGTAGTAATTCTCATTCTGACTTATTTACATAAAATCTCTAACTAAAAGGACATGTTATTCCATGGCGTCAGATATATGGCATCTAGTAAATTCTGCCTCTTGTTCCATTAGCCAATTTTATTGTCTCTGCTAATTGTGATTGTTAAGATGTAAGTGGAATCATTGTTCATCCAGAAGGCATCTGATTGCTAGGATATGGATTCCCATCATAGTCTAGTTCATGCTGCAGAGCATGTCAGTTCTAAGTGGCTGTCAGTGAATGGATTTAATAAATGAAACCATGTTTTTATCTCCAGAGCTTCATGTTTTCCTCTTCAAATTCATATGAAGGTTAATTCCCTTCATTGTGACAGCGCTATTTGTAAGAGGAAAGCAACATGTCAGCAGTGCAATGTGGTCTAAATACTCATGGAATTAAGTCCATACATCCAACATGTATACATATGCAGGCCAAATCAAGCTTTATTGGAGCTGGTGTATGAGGAAGCAGATTCTGTGGTGTTTTTGCTAGTGTTTTATATGCTCTATAGCAAAGTCAACTCCCTTCCAAACAAATCTTGCTCAGAAAACCCTGTGATAGTTTCACCTTAGGGTTGCCATAAGTCAGAAATGACTTGAAGGTACACAAGAATAACAATTAGGAATCCAATGAGGCACACAAGACTGGAACACAAATGTGCATTATGAGAGCAAAGAAGCCCATCTGAAAGCTATATTCACAGAGAGAAAGAGAGAAATGTTATAGAAACCATTTTTGTTCTTGAAATATTTAATGTTTAATTTCTATTATGTATTTATTTTGTTTTCTCAGTCTTTTATTAGTCAGTTGAAATTTTTATTTTATTTTATGAGAAGATACAATTTGTTATCTGTCCTGAAACCATAGGACAGGGTTGGGCAACTGTGACCTCCTGATATTCTTGGGCTGGAACTCTACCCAGCCTGAGCTCTTAAATGAGGGATTATGACAATCCACAACATCTAAAAAGCTACATCATATTACCCCATCATAAAATAAGCTAGGCTAGGATTCACTTGCATTACATTTCAGCATTAAGTCAAGGTGTTGTGAATACATCATAAATTGTACCAGTTTGGGGCAGCTTTTATCTAGTTAAATCTAATTTAATCCTATATGTGTATGCTAAAAACATCCTAGTGGGTTCACTACAGCTACGTCTGGTTAAATGGGTATAGGATTAAGTATCCTGAAGCTGTATAGATTTTATGGTGTTATTGCTGTGTGCCTTTAATTTATTCCCAACTTATGGCAACCCTAAAGCCAACCTACCATGGATTTGTTGGTAGGTTTCTTCAGAGGTGGTTTGCCATTGCCATCCTCTGTGGCTGAGAGAGTGTGACTTGCCCAGGATCAGCCTCTGGGTTTTATGTCTGAGATGGGATTCAAACCATGTTTTTCAATGCTCAAACCACTACATCATGCTGGCTCTTAGGGTACATACAGCTGCTTAATAGTAGAGTGGCTCTTTTGTTGGTTAAAAACAATGTGGATACAGGGGTATCAGGTGCCATGCCATTCCTATTTCAGAAAGAACCATCCAAGATGTTCTCACTTCTGCCTGTTTCAGATTACATAGTAGCAAATTCAGCACAGACACACTGTGGACGTTATCACACCAGCGGCAAGAAAAGCGGCAAGGAATCAATCCAGAGCCATACCGGAATGTTTCTGGTCGCGCAGCTGTAATTCCTCTTTGAAAGAGGAATTCAAAAGAGCTGGAATGATGCAGTGATGACACAAGGATGATGCAGGGATGGGCGGGGTTTGCCGCGACGTCGTCTGATCACGGGGCAAAGGATCCAGAATGATGCAGCGATGGCGCAGGGATGATGCAGGAATGGGCAGGGTTTGCCGCGACGTCATCTGATCACGGAGGCAAAGGAACCGGAATGATGCAGCGATGGCGAAGAGATGGGGCTGCTTTAGACCCTGTGTGATAATGTCCTGTGTTTTTCTTCTTTCATTTCCCTCCTCCTGAACCTGGAAAGGATATGGAAAATATTTTATGCTGAGAATATCTTTAACAAAACTTTTGTTATTGCAGATTGTGAATATGTTATCTAAATGGCTTAGGAATAATGCATGGGAATCTGAGATTCAGTTTAAATGCCTGTTAGCACTCAGGGGCACTACTGTGGGACAAGTGTAGGAAAACAAGCTGGAGATCAAATGGGAGAATAAATGTGTGTGCATGCCCATGTGTGTCATAATAGCAGACACATAATAACATGAAAAACTGCATTGTCATGTAGGAGTATATGGTTTAGTATTTCTGAAACAATCAGATGTGATTTTTTAAAAAGTCCTGCATGTGAGAAAGTCTTTGGTATACAGCAGGAGTAGGCAATTGTATTGGACCCAAGAGCCAGTTTCTTCCACCCCACCTCCAAGCCTCCTGTGGGCTGCACCTCCATGTATCTACTTTCTTTCTGCAGTCCCTCTCAAATTGGTGACAGGAAGTGACATCACATCACTGTGCAACATGTGTACTTGGAAAGTAGTGCAGGTTCTTGTGGTGCTGGTGAGGAGAATGAAGATATATTCAAACTTTGTATGCCTTTTGGCTTTTTGCATTGTTTGAGAGCAAAAATTTCCCAAAAATACTGATGACTATTAGAAATGTAATCAGAGGAGATGGACAGTTTGGGGAAACTAGAAAAGACTTTAGAGGCCACAAAAATAGAATCAGGGACCACATGTAGGGTGTAGGCTAGAGTAGTGTTGCTATTACTTCAGCATAATGATAAATAAGTTAACAGATGTCAGTATCCACTTCATTCTTTAAAGCCAAGCCAGTCAATTGCACTCTACATTATCAGCTATTTATAAAATGCAGCAAAATATTTAAAATAACAATAATAAAAAATAATGCCCATCATTCCTTGTATCCTTTAGGCAATATCTATTGATGATGTGACTGGCCAAAAAATGATGCTTGTGTTAAATAAACCCTAATGATCTGCCACTCATGAGATATGCTAGATGCAGCTGATATCATTTGACAGAACTATGAAAAAGCTCCCTCCCACTGCAAGTGCAGACAACAGGTACAGGCAAAAAAAAAAAAAAATCACCTGGAGAAATAGAAACTCTCTTAGATCTGAACTGAGTGTTCTCATCTCATTAGAGGGCTGTTCATTAGGATGCACAGAGATTTGTGGCATTTTGCTCTGGCTGTCATCTAGATAATAAATAATTGCTCAGGACATGAATAATGGTGTGCATTTCAGAAGTCTTTCCCAAGAAGCAAAGTTTGTTTGTATGGAGCAATGGTGCTGTTTGTGAGGGTTTGTTAAGCTTTTCACTGAAGTCCAAATAATAGGGAACAATTGGGGAAGGAAGACTGAAGAGAAGAGAGGAGGGGTAAGAAAGGAAATGTCCCTCCTCCCATCCAAAGAATCATATCTAAGAAAAGCTGTGAGCCTTAATAAAGATTGTGAGAGAGAACACGAGTGCTGGGATTTGGAAGAGATTTGCAAATGCACTGCTCTCTGAGGCAGAAAGAAGGCTCATTAAATGCAGGATGCTGCTGTGTCTCCTTGTGTGTTTGCACTAAGGCATAGGTTTGCCAGACTGACGTATCAGATAAAGTCAGAGTGGTTACCACACCAGCAGTGTAGCAGCTGCATAATAAATGATGGAGAGAATCGTGTTAGGCATGCCCACCTAACCTAACTTGAATCATGCGAAAGGGGAGCTATTGGAATTCAAATAGACTTTCTAGTTCCCAGCAGTCGGCAGCAATAGAATGCTTTCAGGAAGATGACAGATGCAGAGAAAAGATGCTGTTTTGTACTATCTTGATTTGTTACCGCAGCCAACTTATTGGCATGATGGAGTGATGAGGAAAGCAGCTGGCATGGAAGGTAGGATGATCAAAGCCTTTGCATTGCCGTGAATGTCATTAGAAACTGACCATGACAAAGCATACATTAGAATGATCCTCTCTTGCTGGCAGAGGATTTGTTGCTCAGGTCTTGAAACTCCTGAAAACAGTGTTGTTTCTGCAAAATGGATTTCTGAATTGCATTTGTGCTTGCCTTATGTCTTTCTGCTTGCTTCTCACCTCAGGGAACCACTTGCTTGGAAAAAGATGGTTATGAAATGGTAAGGTTAGAGAACAAAGTGTGTTCTAAGTCTGGAATAGCTCAGCTAGGGGGAAACAAGCCACTCAGAAACCTCAAATGTTCCATATGGTTTAGTTGCATGGGCTTTCACTTGAATATCTGGACATATGTAGTTGGTATGAGGAAAAAGCTGTATATGTTAATCATTCTAAAACAGCAAATAACATTACAGGTTGTGCTTTTGTAATTAGCTTTGCTATCAGTGTTTCTTTTTCTTTTTCTTTTCCTTTTTAGTTCTTGTCATGTATTCACTTGAGGATTATTACAAGGAGGAAATGCATCTCTATGTCCTGCAGGTCTTTCAACAACTCCAGCATCTGTTTTAGCTGCTGAACTGTATTCACGTTTTGCCAACTTGATGCCTGCCCAGCTGGGTCTACCATTTTTCGCTTGATTACTGCCCTTAATTTTTGTGTATCAGCTTGTTTCAGATATAATTTTGAAAACTGCTAATGACATATGACAGGAAATGCAAAATTATTTGAATGGGAAACATGGGGGAAGGGTAACAGTGAGCATTCTTGTTTGTGCGTTCCTTAAATTCATGCCTCAGTTTGGAGTGGGGGGTGTTCAGTTGTTGGCTTATTTCTTTTGTAAATGGAAATGAACAATAATTGGAAGCTTCAGGTGAGTTTATTAAAAAGTTTGAGGTTTTTTTTAAAAAAAAAAAACACCATTTTTTCAGCTCCTGCCACCATTTCCTCTCCCCCTTTTCCCCTTCTTCAGTCATAGTGAACAGCATTAATCTACATGGCTTATACTTCCTGATTATTATCCTAAGGTTGACATGGGCTATCTATCTTTTAGTGAATGTATAGATAGTTTATTCCATACATTCCTTATTTGTAGGAATATGTTTGCTCAGATTAAAAAGTGAGTTTTGCTGTTTCTAAACCATATTATTAGTAATTATTAAAATTAACTCAAGTGCATCTAGGTATGAAGAAGAATTAAATAAAATTTACAAGGGGATTATGACAGATATAGTGTTTTCTCCTCCCATCAGGTAAAATTTAAGTATTTTGACTTAAATATTGTATTTAACATGCATTTGATGGATTACCTGATAAATGATAGACACTTAAGTAGTATTTTAATAAACCTGTATACAGGTAAAAGAAGTAATGTGTTACCCAAGAACACGCTAACAAGAGAAGCATGCAGTTGGGCAGCTTGAATATTTAAGCTGTTTTCCTTGGTTTTTTTTTCAAAAACCCCAAAGCTTGGAAAAATATAAAGGTTGCTATTTTATGTAGTTGTTCAGTGATTAACTACATCCCAGTCGAACTCTCAAATACTCTTCAGGCAGGTTTGAGTGTCCCAAAGGACTCAGCATTTAGTACAAATATAAAAAGCATAGGTTCACATTACATGTGCTTTAATATAACAAATTTTCAATTGATAAGTGGTAAGCTTATGATTTTGATTTTGCAAAGATTTAGAATGTTGTCACTGCATACATGAAAATAGTGATACTACATTTTGTTTGCCCTTTTCAATATGTATGTTCACTTTGAACTGCATTAAAACAACACTAGGTGGAGCTAGCCATTGATTATATACAAGCTACAGCATCAAACACTTGAGTTAAGCAACGTAATGTACAAGCTGACTTCTATAACAATCATGGTAATAATTTTTCAAAACTCCTGTCAAGCTTGAAATCAGACCTTCAAATCATGAAATGCTTGGGTTGCAGGAGTTTGAAGGACATAGGCTTCAGCTAGTCCATGTTATTTTTCAGATAGTCCACTCTTTGTTGTTGTGCCTTCAAGTCATTTCCGACTTAAGGTGACCCTAAGGTGAACCTATCATGGGTTTTCTTTGCAAGATTTGTCCAGAGGGGTTTACCTTTGCCATCCTCTAAGACTGAGAGAAAGTGGCTTGCCCAAGGTCACCCAGTGGGTTTCCATGGCTGAGCTAGAATTTGAAGACTGATCTCCAGAGTCCTAGTCCAATACTCAAACAATTACACCATGCTGTCTCTCAGCCCATGCTTTAGTAGGTGTCATACACATTAAAGCTACAAATGCATACAACCATGAAAGGATTTGAGGTAGCACATAGGCATGAAGGCATCAGATAAATAGTTTTTTAGGCTGGTGCTTCCAATGCAGTTGCTTCCAGTACAGGTAACCAATTATTCCTTATTTTTCTAAGTTTTGCCCTACATATGTATTTGACTTGTATTCAAGAATTTGGACTATATGGCTAGCAGTAGCTGCACTGGCATCTAAAAAAACATGGAAATATATGTTTGAAATGTATTGGAAATGGCTTGGGAAATGGTAAAGCAAACATAGACCAAGACTAGACCAATAAATGACATCCATTTGGTATCTTCAATACTGCCTATAGAGAAGTAGCAAAAATTTGGAAAATCATTTAGCTATCTTGTGCATTTCATATTAAACTAATATGGAACTTACTCCAAAGAAGATATATATGAAAGTTTAGCTTCAAGGAGAAAAGAAAGCATGAAAGATATCATCAATGTTTCTTATATTGGCTACATTTGGACAGTGTTAATGGCTCCAGGTTCACTTTCTAACCTTGTACTACACCAAAACAAAGGAAAGAATATACATCCTACAATTAAGTTTGGAATAGAATATTATGACATTATGTTTATACCAGCAGAACATTATTATTCAAATTTTGCTTTATCTCTGTATTCATTGATACATAACTAGTCCGTGCTATCTGACTGCTGTTTGTCAGCTAACCTGTAGAATTCCAACAGAAGGATGAATTAGAGAAAACAGAAGAACAGGTGTAGTTGTTACCAACCCTCTGTGGAAACAGGAAAAACAGCAGTATGTATGAAGATAATGTAATTGAGCAAAATAAGAGTCAATACTAGTCATTTCTTTGGTATTAAACCTTGTGTGGTGGTTTCAAGTAGTTGTCTGCAGAAATCTTTACCAAGGCCCATTCTTCTAGCAGTCATTTATTAACATCTTTTTTCATTAGTTGTAAAAATAAATAATAATAGAAAAGAAAGGGAAGGGAAGGGAAGGGAAGGGAAGAATTATGACTAAAAGAAAAACAATAGGTCAAGGATTTGTTGGTTGGTTGGATTTTTTCCAGGGCAAATACTGTCCCTTTTGGTAGCATGAAACTACTTAGAAGAAAGTAAGAATTAAATTATGTCCCCATTTTTATAGTCCTGCATCTTTGTAAAATAACTGCAAATCCAGACTGTACTTTGATAGACAAAAGACCAAAACAAAAGATAGTCTAAAAGGAAGTAGAGAATGAAATTGGGGCTGGGGGGGGGGGAGCAAAAACAAATAGAGTATCAAGTTGCAGCAGTTCCTGATTTAGAGAAATATTGTAAATCAAAAACCTGTTGTCTGATCTATGATTGTGGAAACTTGATCAATAAAGGCAACATTCTAAATAAAAAATATAAGATTGAAGACTATTCCTCCCAGTAACCCCCCTCCCCCCTCCAATATTCTGGTATTTCTCTAAAGGAACCATGGTTGTTACTCTCTTGACACATGTGAGGATTAGAACTCTTGCTTGAAAGAAAAATTCAGTCCATGGTAGTCTCTTCACCCTTTGTTGGCAATTATGCCTTTCTTCTGTGTCAAGCAAATAAAGAATTCTATTCATGTAGATTATCATCCAGTTTCTCTCACATCTGATTATGTAGTCAGTTTAGAGAAAGGTGGAACTCTAGAAGGTATGTTCCTTGAGCTTAAATGTTCTTTCAAAAAAGCTAGGGTTGTGATAGATAAACTGATTAGGCAGAGGCAATCCTAAAGCAAGAACTTGGATGTAAAGATTCTTTACATCCTCCATGAGAAAACATGTCTCAGTCCTGTTGAAGATTCTGCCAGTCTGGTTTGCCAATATATTTCCAATATGCAATGATAGAAATGCTAGCAAACAAAAGGTATCAAAATAATTTCTCCATATCTGTATGCATTAGATCTGAAATAACTTATCAATTATATTATAAATTAAGGGCCAAAACAGACTGATGTAAAGGGGTGGCTTAATGCTGCCCCTTTGATCACTGGGTTGAGGCTGCAGCAACTAGACACTACACTCCCAACCCAGAATTTTCACGGTGCAAAAAGAAGTGGCAGAAAGCCACTTATTTTTGCACTAGGAAAAAGGTGCTTTTGCCACAGCAGGGGTGGCTTTTCAGCATTTCTGTGGCATGATGAGTGTAAATGCCACATCATAGAAATGCTGTGATGCCACCTGCCATGTGGTCAGTGGGGCAATGTGACACCGGCTTGGGGGCAATGTTAGGGCATGCACCATGTGTACGCCATGCCCCCACACCACCCTGAAGCCAGCATTTTTTGCCAGTCTCTTTTGGCCCTTAGTTAGTTTTTTTAAAATAAAGGGACAACTTAATTAAAATTATCTTTTAACTAAAGTGATTGACCTCACTTAAAATTTTATCATCTAACTGATTTTACAATAAAGTTATTAATTAAATTATGAGCAGCACAAATTTTATCTTTTCCTGCTGATTCTCTTGGATTTTTGCAAGACTGTTTCTTGTTCTTTATTAGTTCCTCAGGGTTGGGGAATTACAATGCTTTGGTTATGAGCTCCAAACCACTTATGATTCCATGAGTAAAGCATGATAGCTTATTAAATTCCAAGGCTAAATGATTTTAAAACAAGTATAAATGCATCAGAGGATATGTTCTTTGTATCAAATACTGCATAAAGGGTCCTCATCAGTCCCAAGAAACTAATTAAATTCTGATGCTCTTAATCTCAGAGTTTTTGTTGGGATCCACACAGGAATCTCTAATCTAAAGAAAGGTTGAGATATACAACATGAAATTATAAAGGAAAGAGAAAGAAATAGCAAGAGAAGTGCTTTTGGTGGAATGCATAAGAAATTAGATGGACAAAAATCTATGCAGCTGTTTCCTTCTCTCCAAAACTCAAAAGAGGGGTGTAGGGTTAGTGGAATTAAAATCATCGATGGTGTTTCTTGTATCATTTTGCTAAGTGTGGACATGCAACATAAGTGTACATGTCAATTTGAAATTCATCCCTTATAATGTGAGTGCAATTAAATTACATTTTACCCTATTAATGATCAACTAGTGATTGTTGTTATTAATGCCTTTAAGGTGACTTCAACTTATCATAATACTGCCATGGGTTTTTGCAGAAAGATATATTTAGAGGAAGTTTGTCATTGGCTTTCTCTGAGGCTGAGATAGTTTCCATAGCTGAACAGTGATTCAAATCCCAGTGTCCTACAGTCCTAGTGACACTCAGACCACCATATCAATGAACTAATGTTGATGCATTAATTGCCCTCATGTTGATCCCGACTCATGGTGACCCTGTGGATGAGACATTTGCAAGATTCCCTGTCCTCCACTTTCCTGCTTAGCTCCTCCAAACTCATAACCTCCATAACAGTCTATCCATCTAGCATGCAACCTTTTTCTCTTTCTACTTCCCTCCACCTTTCCTAACATTGTTGTCTTTTTTAATGAGTCACGCCTTCTCATGATGTGTCCAAAGTACAACAGCCTCAGTTTGATCATCTTGGATCCCAGGGAGAGTTCAAGGACCCATTTGTTTGTCTTTTTGGCTGTCTGTGTGTAGTCCTTAGCCAGGGGTAGGCAACCTTTCCCCTTTAAGGGCCAAGGGATTTCAGCTCCCAGAAGCCTCAGCCATGTTGGCCAATAGTCCCATGTTGGCCAATAGCTCCTGGGATTCTGGGAGCTGAAGTCCCTCGGCCCTTAAAGGGGAAAGGTTGCCTACCCCTGTCCTTAGCAATGCTCCCCCTCCATTGTGAATTCATTTTTCTCCATATTGGTATCTGAACAAGTTAATGTAGTTATGATGTGAAGTGAATGAGTGAGAGAGAGAAAAAAAAACTATCAGTTCTTGTTTTCTGTTTTTGCCTTCTGTTGAGCAGTTGCTGGTGCATAAATGAATCTGGGTTGTGGACAGGATGACCAGCTAAATTAGTGGGGAGACATGACAAGTTGGTAAGACCTGATGGGCTACTGTAAAAAGTATACTGCTTACTCTCTGAAGGAACATGATTATATTTGTCAGTTAACATTTACTGAAAGCTATGTTAGCTCATGCAAATATTTTTTTTTGGCAATAAAAACCTATTTTAATTAGCTCATTTGAGTCCCTTGTTCTTGATGAGAAATCATTGAGGAGGGAAAACCATTTGTGAGAGGCAATTATGGACAAAAGTTTGTGAAAATCTCTTGCATGAGGAGGTGAGAAAAAAGTCATACCACAGCAAATCTGAGCTAATAAGCTGACCAAAGACCCACATGGAAAAGGAGAGGTGTCCATGAGTGCATTTTAATTTCTAATAAAGTTGAAATTTATAGTATTGGCAATCCAAGAAAGGATAGTCAAAAAGGACTTGTGATTTGAAATCATAATGAAGCACCAGAAAAATAAAATGGACTTTGTTGGTATTTCATTCATGAATATTTTAAGTATCATCTGGCTACTTTCTTCATTCATAGGACTGCAAATAATATTTTTAATGTCTAAATTATTAGGAAAGTAAAATTATATTACCATTGCTGGACAGAGAAATAATAATGAACATAAACCAAACATTTCAGGGTTTTTGTCTCCAAGCTTTTATACTTTTGAGTTGCTGGCCATTGCTGTATTGTATCTCATTATACTGCCCTTTAGATATATCTCTAGCTGTGTGAGAAGAACCTCATCTTCATGCACTGTTGATTTATAGGGTGTATCTGGATAACACAATTGTGTGAGTAGATGCTGATTGTCTTGCAATGGAATCTGTACTCCCGTAGTTTCCAGCAAGGGGCCAATTACATTGGAAATCTTGCCTGATCATGCCCACCACATGTTGTGGTCATTCATATGTAACCCTGGAAGAGTGAATCAACTTACTGAAAACAGTGCTTTAATTATGAAGAAAATTGGGATGCTGAAAATGAAATGTGGAAGTTGCATCCCCAGTTGATCATGATTTTTGCCAATTCATGTCTCTTTCTGTCTTTTCAAAATGTCAATAAGGATGAACTGCCTCCTTCCCATCATAAGATACAATTCAAGCATGTCTAAAGGGGCACTTGAATTGCATACATTTCATTCCATGTTTTCTTCAAAAGCTGGGAAAATAACTTTTGAGCTAAAACTCCCAGACTCTGGACATGCTGGATGTGAGATACTAGACGTTGTAATCCTAAAAGTATTTTCTAAGCTCTTTTTTCTTGCACTGCTTTCTCCAAATGGTATCTACAACTAATAGTTATGTATAGTATGGACTTTCAGAGATTGTACTATTTCAACACAGAGTAAACAGATTGCCAATCAAATCAGGAAGATCTTGCAGATAGAAGGCAAGCTTGTCAGGGAGACAGTTTCTAGACAAGACTAGGAAATGGATTGCTTGTTGTGGGAGGGCATTTAAACATACCCCTTCCTACCCAGCATTCAGAGACAACAAACTCCCAGGAATGCAATATGTCAAGTTTTTTTAATGTACCTTTTTTATATGTCCTTTTCTCATAGAACTATTACTTCAATTAGAACTAATAAGCAACATAAAACTCAACATCCTGTATCTAATATCTCACTTGGTTCATGATATAAATTTTCAAGACCATCAAAACCTTGGTCACCCAGGTATAACACTTGTAATTTTAAGATATATCCCAACACATGTGGTGCTTGGTGAAATGATAATATTAATTTGAAAATAGTAACTGAAATATTTTTAGCTCTAAACACATGCCTCCATTTTTTGAACACTAAAAACTTTATGACTTAGCTCAGCTACATAGCTGATTTAAGGATGGGCAGTATTGAGGGATATAGTAAGAATATTTTATTCTTTCCATTTAGATTTTAAACATCTTATGCTATCTGAATGATGTCTGGGAGGGAACGAGTCAAAATATATTTACAGTAACATAACAGAACTTTCACCCACATACCTAGAGGAATTTGGTTACACCACACCCTCTGCAAGAATGAATTCTTAATCTCTGCTACAGACAGACATGTGTTCTTTGATGAGATGAGTGACATTGCTTTATATTTTTTGACACAATATTTAGCTGTTGTGAGTTATTCATTTTTATATATGTATATTATTATTTTTATTTCACACACACACATTTCAATTACCCATGCAAAGATTCACCTAATAGATTCCAAACAATAGTCAACGTTGTTGGAAAGAGTGTGGCCAAATTGGTTCATGTTTTCATCTTTGGTGGGAAAGTTCAGCAATACTGGAATTCTGGAATGTGGGGGCTGATTACTGTCAGGAAGATTCCACATTAGAACACTCTAATAGCCTAAGGCTATGCTACTTCCATCATTTCAAACCTGATTTTCCTGGATTCATATGTAAATACTTTTTTAACCAATTGTGTAAAGCAACAAAGTATAGCACATAATTGGATGTTTCCAAGGCAACCAAATAAACAGAAGAGAATTGATAAAATTTGGGAGTTACATTATGCACAAATCTCTTCAACAAGTGCAGCAAGCAAATAATCCAGTTTTTAAAAGATGTGTTGTGACATTGTGTTTCCATTTATGTCTGGTCAGGATATACTTCAAATTTTGTATCAAATTCCAACTATCCCTATACTGTTCTGTGTGTGATTATGCCCCAACACATACTATATGTGCTATCTAATGTATATATCCAATTTCATTAAACAGATTACATTAGACTCCTATATTCAAACAGTTAGTAATATATTAATATATTTAATATATTATGTTAAGAATTATGCCTGACATCCTGTTGCTTGGTATTCATGTTTACAAACATCACACTATGACCAATCACAATTCTTCCCATTTGTTTGCTAAAAAAGTATATTGCAAAAGTTCTCAGGTGTCCAGTGCTCTTTCATCCAATATATAATGTAAAAGGATAATTCAGTACTTCCATTGCCCTTGGAGATGAGGAATATGGAGCATCCTTGCACTAACTGACTGTTTCAGAAAACAAAACAAAAATGTTAAGAGTCTTCTCTTTCCTTAAAGTATGGATAGAAATTGTGCAGCTTTCCAGATTTTGAATTGTAACTCTCAGAAGCCCTAGCCAAGACAACCAGTACAGAGGAAAGCTCGGTTGCAACTTAGCAACATCTGCAGGATCACACAATTCCCACCTCTGGCCTTAAGGGTAAATGGTAGATATATCTGAATTATGAATGTCAAAGTAATCCCCTTGGTAACAAAATAATTCAACTGTTAGTTCTTTCTTTTGCATGGAGTAGATGTTTAGTGTTTGCAAAATAAATTACACAAGTCTAAGTTGTCGACTGTTTCACATTTTGAATTATTCAAGGATTTCATGTGCTGTAAAATACCTATGTTTTAAAATGCTCCGTTTGTTGATATTGGATTTAACCTCAGTTTAGACCCCCTGGAGCCTGGTAAACTTGGAGAGCTTTGCTTCTTTAACATTTCTGGATTTTAATTTAACTTTAACTACTCAGGAAAAAAGAAAAGACCTGAACATCATCATATATAATTCAATAAAAAAGATCCATGGTTTGAAAATGTTACGATGCATGCAAATCAACAGTGAAGAGGAAGGCAATGCAATTAGCATTATTTGAATCAATAATAAGCTACTGCCTGTAACGGAGCATTTCATTTTGTTCAGCTTACCTTAAAATACTTACTCCTGAAAAGGGAAAGCTACAAAAAGAGATAGCAAAAACAATTGGTTAAAACACAGAGTTTAGAAACTTGCACTGCAGAGAGAAACATAGGTGCACTATATGAAAACTGGAAAGCAGTCCTTAAAACTTGTGTTTATATTTGTATATATGTGTCACTTTTCAGCATTACAAGATGTACTGTGGAGAGCCTGGTTAGTAAAGGAAAAAAATAAATACGTAATTATCTATAGCTGACTAAAAAAGAAGAGTGGATTTAAAAGGGCTCTTTATTGACACAGGACACAAACTATTTTACAGCCAATTATGAATTAGGAGAGAAATGTTTCTATAAGGGTTTTTAATTTTTTTTCATAGCATATTGCTTGAACTTTTAGTTAATTAAATTTTAATTGCTACTACAGCAGTTGCTAGAAACCACTGATATCAAGTTGCAATGACAAACAAATCCATATACAATATCTCTTGATTTGCTTTTTAGTCTTAGGCTAGATATGACTGGACACAGAAGTGATTCTCTTGGTAGCAGCATGATCACTTTTCTGTCCTTGAAGAGAGTAAAGCCAACTACTTTTCCTTATTGGGTTGCATCCAATAGTCTACTTCCACATTCCCCAAATGCCATTGACAGCATCTGCTAACAAAATAAAATGTTTAAAAATGATGGGAGCAATAAACAGAATAGCTATATAAAAGAGAAGAAAAAATGAACAAGTCATGAAATGAAGAACCATATGAAGATTAACCCCAAATCCTAGAGAGCAAGGCAGAATCTGCTATAAGATATAGTGGGAAGAATAAATCACCAGGGAGAGGTGATATTCCAATAGAACTGGTACAATCCACACAGACAGAATCAAGTCTAGTGCTTACTAATATATGTCAACTAGTATGGAAAATAAAATGGTGGCCAATGGACTGGAAATGATCAACATACATGCCAATTCACAAAAAAAAGATACATAAAAGACTGGAGAATTATAGAACCAGAGCATTAATTTCCTGCCCAAGCAAAATTATACTCAAAATTCTGCAGCATAGATTCTAATCATATATGGAAAGAGGAATCCCAGAGATTCAAGCATGGTTCAGAAAAGGAAGAGGCACTAGGGACCACACTGTAAACATATGGTGATTAATTGAGCACTCCAAAGAATTCCAGAAGAAAATCAGCATGTGCTTTATAGACTATGGCAAAGCCTTTGACAGCACAAACCACAAAAAGCTATGGGATGATTTTAAAAACATAGGAATGCCACTACATTGGATACTCCTGATGATAAATGCATACTTAGGACAATAGGCTACTGTTAGACCAGAATATAGAGAAACAATGGTTCTGAATTGGCAAAGGAGGTCAAGGCAAGGGTGCATTCTATCACTTATTTATTCAATTTGTATGCAGAAAATATCATACAAATTGCAGGTTTATACCCAAAAGAAGGAGTGAAGACAGGAGGAACAGACATTGTCTAAGATATGCTGATGACGCCATACTACTAGCTGTAAAGATCATAGAGTTGGAATACTTGCTAAGGAAGGTTAAAGAAGAAAGTGAAAAGGAAGGCTTACTGCTGAACATAAAGAAATCAAAAATAATGACCATGGAGGACATACATAAATTCAACCTAGATAATGAAGAAATAGAAATAGTTAAAAAATTTCCTTTACCTTTGATCAAACATTGTTCAGAATGGAGACTACAATTAAGAACTCAGAAGAAAACTAGGAATGAGAAGGGCAGCCATGAAAGAGCTAGCCAAGATCCTAATATGTAAACACTAAAGATAGGATTGTCCAAACCTCTATATTCCCCATCACCATGTATGGATGTAAGAGCTGGACATTGAAGAAAATAAACTCATTAGAGATGAGATGCTGAAAAAGAGTACTGAAGATACTGTGAACAGCAAAAGACAAACAAATGGATCCTAGATGAAATCAAGCCCAAACTGTCCTTGGAAGCCAAAACTGAGACTTTCATATTTGGCCACATTATGAGAAGGCATAACTCACTAGAAACTACAATAATGCTAGGGAAGGTAGGAGGTAGCAAAAAAAACAGGAAGACCACACACCAGATGGCTAGGATTAATCAGGGGTGGGGGGGTGTCACAGGCCTCATTCTGTAGGACTTAAGCAGAACAGTGGAGGACAGGAGGACGTCTCATTCGCAGGGTTGGCATGAGTTGGGGAAGGTCATTGGGCAGTTATCAACAATAACAATAGCAACGGCATTTACTTAGTAGGCTATAATTAATAAATAGGTTTGACACATACAATTACAGCATTTCATTGTTACCACCAGCATCTTTTAACTTTTCTTAATAATTGTATTGAACCCTCAAAGGAGCATTTTTTTTTAAAAAAAAATGTAGCTTGGTAAAATATAATTGTAAAAAGTTATAACCAGGGCAGCTTGCATATGTCTAATGGCTATATTTTTTTCCTGTTATCCAGTGTCTGGGATTACACAATGAAAGTGTAGTTAAAACTTCATATTATAGGGAAATCACCTGCAAAAATTCTCCCAATTGAAAGGGTCTTGGAGCTACTTTCAGGAACCAAGTTAAGGAAGGGCAAAGCTATCAAGTCCATTGTTCTGGACTCTGGTATCCATCACATTTCAAAACTGTACTATTTTGTTACCACTTAATTTTTTTTATTTTATTTTATTCACAAAACATAAAAAATACAATTAAAATATGTTCTTTTGTCATTTTTACAATATGCTTAACCATAATTCAAACTTCTCAATAGTTCTTTGAAAATAAGTGCATTTTTTACACATTTTGCATACATTATTTCTGTATCTCTTACTTTGTTATTTATACATCTCAAACCCATTTTATTTAAATAAACTCGGTAATTACTTTGCTGCTTTATTCCCATTTTCTGTTTAAATATTCTTCCACTGGAGCCCACACTTCCTCAATCAATTCCCCATTCTCATTATTCAGTAACCTTGTCAACTTATCCATTTCCTTCATTTCTGACAGTTTCAAAAGCCATTCATCCACTGATGGAGTTGTCTCATTTTTCCATTTGGAAGCTATTAATATTCTTGCTGCCGAGACCATATAAAGTATTATTCTCCAGTATTTCCTAATTATATCCAATTCTAATTTATGCGTCATGTTTAATAGGTATAGTTCTGGATATAATTCAAATCTATTTTTAAGTATATCTTCGATCGCCATATGTATTTTTTTCCAATATATTTTCATTTTGGGACGTTACCACTTTAATTATTACAGATCCATCCTTTGTAATCTTGGCATAATATCCTGTGGTATTTAGAATTTTCTTCCCAAGAATGCTTGTGTCTCACCAAACAACATATCTCAGGATTTTGTAGAATGGAGTCCTGACAGTTAAAGTGTAGTGTGGAGGGGATCTTCCTCTTTTCCTGCCTCCACATTCACTGAGTTTTATCCAGATTTTTTTGAACTGGAAAGAAATCCAAAGACTTATTTTATATGTCCTTTTTAAATGGATAAATCACCCTATTTATTACAATGTGTTTCTGCATAATTTTGAAATGAGTACAACTTTATGTGCAGATTTTTTAAATGTGTGCATGTTGTTGAATAAAACACTGCAAGACCAAAAATACATGGGGTTCTGACAGAATATTACACCTAGTTTGTAGTTAGACTGGCAATTTATAGCTCATTTCACATTGACATTTCTTTATGTGATCACTTACATATGAAATATGAGACCTAGGCCACAGAAGAAATTATTAGCATTATAGTTTCTTCTCACTAGTTAGCTAAACTACACAGCTATAATAGCAACAGGCACATGACCAAATAAGCAGATCTCCATGTTAAAGAAATCAAAAAGTGAAAGTAACATATAGGTAAAAATTCGGAGTTGTCTTTGCTTTTGGGCTCTCTCCTTGTCCCTCTACTTTCTCTATTTTTCCTGTGTGGTGGTTTTTGTTTTGTTTTGTTTTGTTTTTTTCAGAATTGAACAAATTTCAGTCTCTCGAAATCTGCCAGGCAATCTTTGGGCCTTTGCAGACTGCCAGAAATAGTGCACATTAAATTGA
>JAIPUX010001232.1:90619287-90634541 GCA_020142125.1 Phrynosoma platyrhinos | reverse complement strand
CAATTTAATGTGCACTATTTCTGGCAGTCTGCAAAGGCCCTTTCTCCCTGTTTTTGCCTTTCCTGCTGTATTTCACTTCTGGTAGCTTAGGGAAGTGCTTATGCACATATATTTACCTTTTCCAAGCCATTCTATAATAAGAGATCTTTTCCAGTGATGAAAGAAAAAAAAATAGCTAACTTCACTTTTTGAAGTCAGGCTGATATAAAAGACAAAAATGTTAAGTAACAAAACATCAACTGGTTTCCATTCTGCTGTCATCCTTTCTGAAGTTGTTCAAGATTAGATTCAAAGAAACACACACACACACAAAAAGGCACAGGACAGACACTTTGCTGCTACTTTGAACTATACATTTCAGATTGACTCCCCTATCAAATATTATTACACTAAAGAAGAGCCAGAAGGTATAGATTAGGATTTTTTTTTTTAATCCTTTGATCATGCATCAGCTCAGAGGGAATTTGCATTGGACTATATTATGTGAGTCCAGTCTAGCCAGCTAGTCAACTGATTTTTGTTACTAATGCCTTTGGTTTGGATGACTGGTTTCTGATTTCTCTTGAAAATTTGTTTTGTGATTGTCTTTTTGCACAAGAGAAGTTTATCAGTTAGCTTCTGGAATTAAGGCTAGAATTATGGTTGCGTCACAATAGAATAATTTGGCTCTACTACACTTCATTCTGTCATTGTATGATGTTGTTTCTAATGTTATTTCACTAATGCTGAATTCACATTTCTTTCAGTGCTAATAGGCTCTGAGAAGCATTTTACACATTTAGGGAAAATATTCTGCCCTAGAGATGCTTGATTAAAAAAAACAAAAAACTTCATTCCTCTTGTTTCAGGTTTGCTCTTCACAGTGGAGTAAAATTGTACAGGGAGGTGTGGTTGGTTGGGTTTTTTTAATTTTATTTGGCAAACTTGTGCTAATAATTATAGCTTTAACTCAAAGGGTTGTCTTTCAGTCTAGCACATTGTTTCTGCAAGTGGAAGCTGAAAATATTTTAATTTTATTCCTGCTGAGAATATGCAACTTCACTTTGTTCTTCTAGTTTCCACTGAACTGATGACTTTAGGTGATTGAAGAAAGTGAGAGTGATTTGTTTATTGGATTTATACCCTACTTTTTTCCTGGGATGGTTATTATGTGGAATGTTGTGGTGGTGGTGGGGTGCCTTTAAGTCATTTCTAACTTATAGTGATCCCAAGATGAACCTATTTATTTATTTATTTATTTATTTCATTTGTATGCTATCTTCTCCCAGAAGAAAACCAAGGTGGCTCATAGATAAAAGCATTTTAAAAAAAATCACAATAAAATGTGAAACAATTAAAATAATCTAAAAACGGGATGCAGTGTTCAAGTGGTTAAGACGCTGACTCTGTTGATTGCAAGATTGGCAGGCTGGAAGTTCGAGGCCTGGGTGCTGCTTGATGGGGTGAGCTCCTGTTACTAGTCCGGGCAGGGAAGAGGAGGGGCAGCCGCACGAGCGGCGCCCCTTCCTCTCCCCGAGGTCGCCCCCAGAAGCGCCGGCCGTCCGCACGGCCGGCGCACCGGGGATGACCTCATGGCGCAGCCCCCATATGCGCTGCGCCGTTTGAGTCAGGGAAAGTGCGCCCGCAGCTTTTAGGGTGCACTTTCCCTGAAATCTAAAAGGAGCGCCAATTTGGTGCTCCTTTTAGATTCGCCGCAGGGGCGCTGCGGTGCGGAGCCTCCGCTCCGCCGGCGCCCCAACCCGCGGCGACTGGGAAGCATTCGTCTGCTTCCCCCCACAGTTCTTTAAATAATCTGAACCTAAGCTATATAGAGATTTATAAATCATGACCAGTACTTTGAATTGTGCCCAAAAATGAACCGGTAACTAATGAAGCTATTTCAACAAGGCAGTTACATGCTCCTTATAACTGGTCCCATTCAGGATTCTAGCTCCAGCATTTTGCACCTACTGAAGTTTCTGCATTCCAGGTTTCCAAAGGCAGCCCCACATAATGTGTGTCACAGTAGTCCAAATGGAATAGAATCAAGGCATGTATGACTGTAGCCAGACCTGGTGTCTCAATGAATGGACGCAGTTGGCTCACAAATTTTAGCTGTGCAAATGCACTCCTGGCCACTGCTGAAACCTGGACATCTAGCCTCAGATTTGAGTCCAGGAGCACACCCAAACTGTGAACCTAAGATTTCAGGGGGAGTGTAATCCCATCCAGCACAGACAAAATACTGTTCCTTACAACTGACCAGGAGCACCTCTGTCTTGTCTAGATTAAGTCTCATTTTTTTCCCAATATCCTGTCCATTACTGACATTAGACATTGGTTCAGTACAGATAGCTTCCTTGGAATCAGATGGAAGGAAGAGATAGAGTTCGGTGTCATCTGCATATTGGTGACACCACACCCTAAAACTCCAGATGACCTCTTCCAGCAGTTTCATGTAGATGTTGAATAACATGGGGGACAGGACAGAACCCTGAGGGACCGCCACAGGCCAACATCCAGGGGGTTGAACAGGAATCCCCCAACTCCACCTTCTGAGTTCACCCCTCAAAGAATGCCTGGAACCACTGCATAACATTGCCCCCAGGTCCCATTTCAGAGAGGAAGCCCAGAAGGATACCATGATCAATAGTATCAAAAGCCACTAAAAGATCCAGCAGGACCAATGGGGAGACACTCCACCTGTCCATGGTTTTCTATCACAGGGTTTCCTTGATAACTTTATTCAGAAGGAGCTTGTCATCACCATTTTCTGAGGCTTTGACTTGCCCGAGGTTACTCAGCAGGATTTGAAACCTGCTCTCCAGAGTCATAGTCCAATGCTCAAACCACTACACCATGCTAGGCTCTAATTGGGACTAGTCAGCAGCTAGGACAACACGTGCAGTTGATAACCTGATTTCTGAGCCCATTGGGTTTCAAGACAGCCATGCTTTTGCCACTTAGGTAAACTCTTCTGTTCACCATTGTGTATCAGCTCCTTATTGCCCAGGTAGTGGCTTCCAGACATCTAATTGAAGAACCTGACATAGTTTGAAGACATAGGTTTTCAATAAAGCTCACAAGTTCTTACATCCCATGGCACAAGTGGAATAATGAACTGCTTGGATTCAAGAAACTAAAATGAGAATAGAATGCTAGACATGGAACATTTGTTTATATTCAAGATATAGGTGCCTCTGACTGATCAATGCTGCTACAAATCTAGGCTATCTGGATGAAAGCCTGACATTTGCCAAATCTCTGGAACATGCATTAGCTACATTTGTATGTGTTGCCTTTACACATCTTTCATTTTCTTTGTAGTGCTAGCAAAAATGTAGCTTCAAGATTTCACCTAAAATAGGAATTTTGCTCTATACTGTTTTGAAGCTTGATACTTTTGTGTGCATAAGCTTGTTAAGAGCAGTGTGCTGGGTTTACTAGTTTAGGGGGAAAGCTCTCCAGGCACTAACTCTCTACAGAACTTTACAGGCTAAGGTTTTAAAAATGGACAATTAACCAGAATGGCTCCCCCACCAAAAAGAAAAGAAAAGAAAATCAGGTCAAGAATAAGCTCAAACAATTATGCCTTTATTAAATCTGACAACAGTCTTTGTTCAATTCAAACTATTTACCAAAAGAAAAGAGAAAAAGATGACAGATGCTAAAAGCCTACTCCTGACCTATCTAAGGAAGCTAGAGGGGTGTAGCTAAACTGAAGGGAGTACAGATTAAAACACACATGGATTTTCTCATCCTCCAACATGAAGAAGCTGAATGGCTAGAGATTACAATGATGAAGCTGACCATGTGGATAGTTCAAAGTGAAGACCTGGAAACCTTCTCTGTATGTGTGTCCATCTGTGTGCATCCATGTGTGTGAGAGATGCCTTGCTTTTCTCCTTTACCTGTATTTAATATTGTTTAACTTTGGGCTTTCATTTGGAGTAAAGGAGACACCTCTAGGTGAGGCAAAATAAAACCTCAGTGTTGCTCCGTGGAAGATTAAAAAACAAAAGCATGTGCTTAAAGTGCAAAGCTTGTGTCTTGTGTGCAAAAAGGCACATGTGAATGTGCCCTCTGAGCACTGATAATGACTCTGGAGTCTGGGGACCTGAGAACAATGGAGCTGCATACATGAGACAAAGCCAGTTGAGACATTCACTCTCTTTCAAATCCAAATCTACCCCTCTGGAAACTACACAATGCTTCACAATGAAGATGTACAGTCTGAGCCCATTTGGCAGGGTCTCCATTTGTTGGAGTAAATAAGACAGATAAGCACTGATTGCTCTCCTGAACACATAAAATAAACTAATTTCCTTGTCAGCAGAAGCTGGGTCTGGAGAGAAATTCAAGTTTGTACTTTGATTTCAGGCTTGACCTGACCCAAGCTCTTGCAGACTCTGGCAAGAGGCAGATCCCTGCCTTACACATCAAAATCTAATGTTCATATTTATTGAGCATAACTTATAGCAAGCAAGAAATGTTAAACTTTTAGGGGATGGAGAAGCATTTTTTTCCTTCCAGAATATTATTATTTTTTAAATCTTGCTTGATTTTCACTAGGAGAAAATCTGGGGCCAAAGGTTCAGTTTGGATCCTGATTCATATGTTTAGAAAATACTCCAGTTTGGTCTGGATCAGGGGTAGGCAACCTTTCCCCTTTAAGGGCCGAGGGACTTCAGCTCCCAGAATCCCAGGAGTTATTGGCCAACATGGGACTATTAGCCAACATGGCCGAGGCTTCTGGGAGCTGAAGTCCCTCGGCCCTTAAAGGGGAAAGGTTGCCTACCTCTGGTCTGGACCAATTTAGAACCCGTATGATTTGGTTGGAATTTTTATCTCACTCAATAAATCTAAATTGTTATGGCTGACATTGATTATCACTGGAAGTTGATGAATACATAAAAATATACAAGGCTATAATATGCTAGAGAATTTGAAATATCGTGTTTGTGATATTTTACTGTTTCTACTAAACATATTGTACAGTTCTGAATAACTGTGCTAAGTTAGTGAAAACTGAATGATATTTCCAGGAACAGTAGCACCTCATAAGAGGATTAGGCCCACCATGTTACAGACAAGTGCAAGTGTGTGTGTGTGTATGCTGCACAGGAATGCTGTTTCCTGTGAAGAATTTTTTTGTCTGTGCATAAATACAATGTGCAATTTTTATGAAGATTTTTGTCACTTCAGCTTTCTCCATTTCAGAATTTATCATAACTCAAGAAACCCATTTCTGGACCATTTCTGATTATTTTTTAATATTTTTTTCATTCCTACACAACCACACAAATGTCGTTGAAGTGTGGAGTTTAATTGTTGAAGAATTGATCTTGGTCCTAGGAAGGTGTAATAAATGAAAAACAGTTTCAGGTTTTAGTGTTTAATGTTTTGGATATTAAAGTTACCCAAACTAGACTGAGAATGTAGTGATGTTTACCATCCAGTATTTTTCAAGCAAACACCCAATGCTAACTACATCCAGGTCTCAGAGGCTCACAAAACTGTTCAGACAAGCACCAATTGCTGAAAGAGTGCTTCAGTATATTGTTTCAGCATCCATTTTGGAGAACCCAGATAAAATTATATACTGTAATTAGAGATTATACCTTGCAGATACATACACTTTTTTTCTTTCTTTGCTCTCTTCTTTCTATTTTAATGTTGTTGAGGTTTTTGTTATTGTTGTTATATCTATTTTTATCATATTCCTTATATAGAGATACAATAAAATATATATCCATTATTTTAGATATTGTCTTAGTATCTGTATCTCTCTGATTCCCAGTCAGTATTGAAGCTTTAGATTCAAATTTAGTTCACTATGGAAGAGCTTTGCTTCAGTTTGCATGTCTCAAACATCTCTCAATCAGTACTACTCAGCTCAGAATTCAGCTGAATTTAATACGCAATCTTAATTTTACAATAGTTTCTCTCCCCCCCCCACTTGTAGGTTTTGCTGTACCTAACATGCTAGAGTGATTTTGGACAGTATGACTCTTGTTCTTGGAAGGCTCCTTTGCAATTGGCAAAGTTATGATGTCTGCTTTGAGCACCAGCTGTTGAGCAGAAGACCATCTAGTTCTACTGAAAGAAGTGTTGCTTCTTTCTTTTTCAGTCACATATCCTAATTGCCCCTACAATCAACCCAGTCTTATTTGGGTGAATCAACAGTTGTCATAGGGCCTTTGCAGACTGCCAGAAATAGTGCACATTAAATTGAGGCACTGCCCTGACTTAGTGCTAGGGAGTCATGGGAATTGTATTTTTTTTCTGAGACATTGAGCCTTCTCTGTCAGAGAGCTCTGGTGCCACAATAAATTACAGTTCCCATGATTCCCTAGCACTGAGCCAGTGCAGTGCCTCAGTTTAATGTGCACTATTTCTGGCAGTCTGCAATGGCTTATAGGCTAATTCATAGGGCTTAGGGGAGGTTTCAGGCAGGTCTTTATTGAAAGTGAAGCAACTGATTGAATGGCAGCTGAAAAAACAGGTCTCCCATGAATGTAATTTTGAAACTTCAGGTATTCACCAGTGTCACCTGAGGATAAGCATATCAGACTCCTCCTGGGATATGACTTGAAATATTGAGGCTTTAATCAAACTGGGATTTGACACAGAACTTTAAAACTATGCCATTAATACCACTTTCAGAGCCCATGCAAGCTGCAGCCTATTTTCAAATGCAGCTCAAGATGTTTCATCTAAGTAAATATAATTAGACAGTGCTGATTGCTGTTGGGCTGTGGGTTGCTAAGAGGTCAAGGGACATGAAGAAAGTGTTTTGTTTTGGTCTTAGCTTTTAATGAAAATTATTTAATTAAAGGGTGTTGTGAGCATTAACACTGGATTAATTCCTACTCAACCCACACTAACTAGGAAACCTTAGAGGTTAGAAAAATCAAGCTAATTAAATATCTCACCCATGTGTTACTCTATTATATGAGGGGGATACCTGCAAATCAGTGCATAAAAATAGTGTGGTCAAGGACAGATAATGGGGGAGATGGAGGAGTGCATTGGTAAGGTGACTGGCTTCAGAAGATAACAGGACTTGTCAGGTCTGTTGCTATATCATCTAGATATGTGTAGGATGGCTCTCCATGTGTTGAAAGGCAACATCTTTTTTTATCACACAGGACAGGATTGAATCTGAATGTTCAGACAGCAAACATGGGTAACACTAATATTGGCCACCCTACAAACACACAGCTTTCTTTTAGTCAGACCCATTCTCACTATCACAGCATGTTTGTTGTTGTTGTTGTTGTTGTTGTTAATTTTCATCAAGTTGACTTCAATTTATGGTGACCCCATGAATGAGAGACCTTCAAGTCACACTATCCTCGACAGCCCTACTCAGGTCCTGAAGACTCAGGGCTATGGCTTCCTTGATTGAATCCATCCATCTGTGGAATGTGGTCTTCCTCTTTTTGTTGACTTCTAAGCATTGTCTTTTCTAGTAAGTCTTGTAGAAATGACAATATGGCCAAAGTACAAAAGTCGCCGCTAGGGAGAATTCAGGCTTGATTTGCGTTAGGACCCATTTATGTGTAATTTTAGCATCCCACGGTATTCACAGAACCTCTTTCTAGCAGCACTTTTCAAATGAATTGATTTTCTTCCTATCAGCTTTCTTCACTGTCCAGCTTTCACAACCATACATAGAAAAGGGAAGTACAGTGGCATGGATAATCCTAATTTCATTTAATGATATATCTTTACACATCAGGATCTTGTCTTGTTCCTTCATAGCTGCCCTTCCAAGTTGTAGTCTTCTTTTGAGTTCTTGACTGCAGTTTCCATTCTGATTAATTAATGAGCCAAAGAACAGAAAATTGAATGAGCCAAGGTATAGAAAATCTTAAGATACTTCAAGTCTTCATCATCTGCTTTAGAATTATGTAAATCATCCTTTGTTTTCTTAATGTTCAGCTGTAAACCTGCCTTTGCCCTTGCTTCCTTGACTTTCTTCAGTAATCCTTCCAGGTCTTTGCTATTTTCTGCTAGTAATATGATGTCATCTGTATATCTTAAATTGTTGATATTCCTCCAGTTTTCATGCCTCCGTCTTCTGAATCTAATCCTGGTTTATATGTTATATATTCAGTATATGCGTTAAACAGATAGGGGTGATCAAATTCAGTCTTGTTTGATCCCCTTGCCAATTTGAAACCATTTTGTTTCTCCATATTCTATCTTAACTGTAGCCTCACTCTGTAGTCCTAACTTCAGAGTATGCACCAAGCCAATCAAATGTTGTGGCACACCCATTTCTTTAAGTCTGATCCATAGTTTTCTTACTATCTAAGGCTTTGCTACAATCTATAAAGCACAGGGTAATTTTCTTCTGAAATAATTTTGGTGCACTCCATTATCCAATGTATTTTTGCAGCATAATCCCTAGTGACTCTTTCTCTCCTGAATGCAGTGTGGACATCTGGCATTTCTCACTCCATATATATTAAACGTCTTTGTTGTAGAATTTTGAGCATCACTTTGCTTGCATGGGAAATTAATGCAGCAGTCCTGTGGTGACTGCAATCCCTTTGGGGGTGGGGGTGGGGGGCTGGAATACATATTGAACATTTCCGATCTTAGCTATGGATGAAGTGCTCAGAGGAGAGAAATTAGAAGAGGAGGAAAGTCTTAGCTCTTTTCCACTTCCACACTTGCTATATTGCAACAATTAGGACTTCACTCCCCACCTCCCACCCCTTTTATACAACCCTGGAGCAGGTCTGGATTTGAAAAGCCATCTGTGCATTTTGTCTCAGAGTGAAAAAGACCCTTTCTTCCTGGAAAATGTCAGGCAAACCAAGTCAAACAGTTTAGCTTTTAAAATGCTTGTGGAACTGACCAGAAGGTAAACTAGTGTGTTTCTTCTCTATATGTGAAATTCAAGTTATCAGGTATTTTCAGCTGGCTTCCCCCTCCCTTTCAAGCCACTCTGATCCTTTATTTTCAGGTTAAATGTAGCTGTAGATGAAGAACAGTTAGATTGAAGACAACCAGGTTCCACTTTAAGTCACAGAAACTTTAAACGTCAAATTACCTGAGGGTAGTACAGTAGACATTGTGCTAACCATGAAATAATAATTGTTGAGAGTGTTTATTTATTCATATTGCCTCCCCCTCCCCCTCCCCTCCTCCTCCCCTTTACAGAATCATTCTGGGCCACATTTGGCAGGTAGTGAAGTACTGTCCTGCTAAATCATCTCTTTTATGTAGAGCATTTAGATTTTAATAGGTAGGGATGTGGCATGAGAGCTAATACTGTGTTTAAGCTTGTCTTATGGCAGGCTGTCAGAATTATACTATTACTTCTCTGTAAGGCTAGTTGCACCTTATAAAATGATGATGATTAACTAAGCTACAGTTTGGCTGCATTAGTTGAGACATTTGGAAGAAATTGACTACCTGGCTCTGCTTTGCAAAGGGTAAGGGGTCAGGATTTATGCAAAGTTTCTCTTACCTTGCCTTGCCTTAAATTAATCCATCTTTGTAGGCAGAGTAGCTCAGTCTATCATATAATGCTTTTTTTTGTAGTAAGTGAAGAACTCATTTGTAGTATGTTAGCCTCCCTCTGTCAGGCCTCCCCTTGTACATATCCATGAATCAATTTAATGCATTAAGTATATGACAGGAAAAAAGCATGGGGTGCTTAGATGGCATATGGTGCCATAGGCCAGTGCACCTTCAGCTGTCTGTGGCAGAGCAGCAAGGTTTTTCAGCCAATGAGCCATGGAACAGTACCATATCTGTGCCCATTGGTTACAGCTATTTCCTTCTTTCCTGGAAACTTGGTGCAGGTGACAGCTTGCAGAGTGGCACAGGTCTAAAGACCACTTCTTCAAATAGCACTGCCACAGACATTTTCTAGTTCTCAGAAGAGAAATAAGCACCCCCTCCCTCTCATGTGTGTGTGTTTGTGTGGGGAGTCTTAATATGCCTTAAATTGCAAACCAATGTAGTAATTTTATACAATTTGTACTCGTGACCACCGGGTTACACAGGATTCTTCTTCTGTCTTAACCTAAGTACTTTGAGGCTTTTCTTCCCTCAGAACTATTTCTCTAATAGCCCTTCCTCCATTCTCTCTAGTATTAAGTGTTTTAAATATTTTGAGTAGCATATTTTGACGTTGTTATTTATAAATGACTTCAAGATACTCCTTTGTGAAACAAGAAGAAAATAACTTTTATTTACAGACAGAACTTATGATAGTATCTCTTTTGGTAGTTGATTCTCATAGCCTGTTGATACATACAATATGTACATCACTTCACTTGTTACAAATTGACTTTGTTCCAGTACACTCAAGGACTTCATGTTTTACCTCAACACTTATGAAAATGTTCCTGATGCAAAGACATGAAGAGTCTTTGAGGAATCCATTGTCCTCTGCCTACAAAAAGGCCTGTGACCTCAGAGGAATGGAGGCATATTGGATTGCAAGAGAGGGGTCCTTGTTGAGGTGCAAATGGACTTTAAATTTCCTGTGCTTTGCAAATCTCCCAATAGCCACATGGCCAGAAGGAGGAGGGGCCAGCCTGCAAAAGATACCCTCCCTTAACCATCTTAACTAAGGACAGAAACATCAAAATGCAGGCATCTGACTAACATCTCTGTTTTTTTTTTCTCCTGTTTGGTTGTAACATTTTGACTGATGAAGAAGCCAGTGGAGGTTCGAAAGCTTGCAACAAGTATACTGTGCATTTTGGTTGGTCAATAAAAGTACCATTAGTGGATTTTTGTTTGAATTTGCTAAATGGCCAAAACAGCTCCTCCTGCATGTACTCAATGACTTCAATTACACTTCAAACTGTGTTTTATTTCTTTACACAAACAATCCACTAAGGCTCATTCATTAGCAGTATAAATCCTATGAACATTTGGTTCTATTAATAAGTCACAATTCCACAGAAGAAGATGGATATGAGCCACCCCTTAACTGGCTCTCCACTTCTCAGGGAATGTAATACATTCACAAGACTTCTTTTGTCCTTTTAAATCTTTCCTCTCTATATGGGAGTCTGAATCCCATTAATAATAATAATAATAATAATAATAATAATAATAATAATAATAATAATAATAATAATGGTAATAATGGTTAATTTATATTTTCCCACCTCTCACTACGGATAGAGGCAGGAGTACAACAATAAAATGTACAACAATGTACAAGGATACAATAAAAAACATAACAAGGATAAAAACAACCCATACTATAAATACAGTGCAAAATCTAATACTTTAGATGCCCTAGATAATCAAAAAACTTCCTCGACTGGCAGGCCACATAAGACAGTACTGTTTAGCCATAAATTCATTTTGGGAGCTCTCATTAAGGCTAATCTCTTATTTCCAATGGCACTCTTGGCAGTTTTAACTGCACTCCTGGCAATTTATAACACACTCACCATGTCACTGGACTTTCTTTGTCCTTTTGAATCCTCATTCCTTAAATGGGAGTCTGAATCCCATTAAGAATTATCTCTTCTCTACTAACTGCATTTCTGGTAGTTCTAACTGCACTCCATCAGTTTCTGACACACTCTCCTCTCTCTTAACAGCTCCTCCTCTTTTTATGGCCGCTCATCAGGCAGGCCGCCATCATTTTGCCAGCCTGTCTCTGACTGGCTGTCTGAAAATTCTATTCTGCCACAGTGCTTGAATATGTGGAACTTGGGAATAAATTTCCACTCAGAAAAGTTCTTACTGGATCACTTTTGATACATTTTTTTTCCAACTCATTTCCCCATTAGGAAAACTGGAATATTTAATTATTTAGCTCTGAGGCCTGGTGTTTTAAGTATGCACCATGCATATGCATGCATATGCATGCAGACACTCACACCTATAAAAGGAAGGTGGCATGAAATTAAAGGCAATACAAATCTGCTTACAAAATTATACTAATTAAGGGAGTTACATATTCAAGATCACAGGTGGAATGCTGTTGTACTAAGAAATTGCTTCAGCAGGTAGAGGGTTCAGTGTGCCAGTCTTAACATCCTAATTACTAGTGGAAAAATGAAGTAGAATATTTAATTGCTGGAACAGCATTAATGCACATAGGAAATGCTGAAAACAGATAATGCTTAATAATGGTAGGTCTGTTTTCAGGCATAATGGCAAGCCATTTTCTTTGAAATAAGTGCCATGAGTGCACCCTAACATCCATTTCCTATAAGGGTAGCAGTGGTATGGAACAGTTTTCCTTTTAATGCAGAAAAATAGTTATTGTCATGGCAGCATAATAATTAGCATTTACAAAAAGGAAGCACTACAAAAGTGTGATTGGACAACATTATGCTATTTTCAAGAACACTTGTTTTCCCCACCACATTACCATCCAAGTACCTTTTGTGTTTATTTTTTCTATACTTTTGAATATATGAACTCCACAATCTGTTTGCACCACTACAAATTCTTGGCTTAGTCACTACTGTTAACTAGGGTTAAAAAGTGGTCTGATATGTGCAAAAAGTTTACGAGAATCAGCATGAAGGTTGGAATTATAATATTTAACACTTTTGACATTGAACAGGTTCTCTTGGTATAGTGCACTTGTTGTGGAAAATCACTACAGCTGTTTGAAAAACATAACTGCCTCGGCAGACGACTAATAGAGTCGTCTTCCGGGCAGGGAAGAGAAGGGGCAGCCACACGTTCAGCGCCCCTTCCTCTTCCTGAGGTCGCCCCTGGAAGCGCCGGCCATCCGCACGGCCGGCGCTTCCGGGTTGGCCTCACGCCGCGGCGACCGCACTCGCCGCAACGTTTGAGGCAGGGAAAGTGCGCCCGCCACTTTTGGGGCGCACTTTCCCTTAAATCTAAAAGGAGCACCAATTTGGTGCTCCTTTTAGATTCGGCGGAGAAGCGCCGTGGTGAGGCTGCCTTGGCCCCGCGGTTCTGCGGACCAGGGCGTCTTGGACGCCCTCGTCTGCATCCCCCCATAAGTTACTGCTGACTTTATCCAAATACACCTAATGTGGAACAGTTACTCCCATATAATCTGAAACTATATAACTATTCCACATTAGGTGTATTTGTATGAGGTCAACAGTTACCTTTGCAGTTACTTTTGTGATTTGATTTTTACTCTTTTTGATGTTTATACATTGTGTTAGAGAAGGGTTGCCACTGAGTTTTATCTGAATTCTAGACATGCCATCCAGAGCTTGTTTGAGTCATTATCTGGCTTAAATTCCAAGTATTATTTATTTATTTATTTATTTTAATAAACAAAACTTTATAGAAGCTGAGACAAGGGGTAAAATGTCTAGTCACTCTTCTGTCCAGTTTTTCATAAGAAACAAATTTTCCTACCCATCAGTTGCAAGATGGTGATGTGTAGAAGGGAAGAATGTGTGAGTGGTGCAAGCAGTGGAGTGTAAGAAGCAAGGGATGGCTGCATTATGAAGGTGTGAGGTGAAGCATGAGAGGGAGTAGGAGGAAAAATACCTGCAGAATGCAAGAAGCAAGGGGTAGAAGCGATGCACAAGTGAGAGAAGGAGTAGGAGGGAACAGAGTGAGTGGTTCAACAGACTGAGTTAAAAACATTATGAGGATGTGGTACCACCTTGAAGTGGTACAGTTTGTTGATTCAGGTGCTGTGCTTCCTGAGGTGGCCACTTCATGGTGCTACTCTTGAGGAAAGGAGGTGCTATGAAAAGGCAAGAGGATAGATAGAACCTTATTATGCTAGGTGCTGCTCTGCAGAGAGGTGGGATATTATTATTATTATTATTATTATTATATAAAGAAAACCTTTTTTTAAAAGGTCTAACTCCACTTACATTTGACCTGGAAGTATATATGGGCATTTGGTTTACCCGCTTTATCCTGTTAAGTTAAACAGGTCTTAGGGGCTATGCAGACGGGCAGGAAAAAGTGACCTGAAGTTGCCTTTTCCCTATGCTGCAACAACCACACTGCCTGCTCTGAAGTTGCCCTAAATGTGATGGAGCAACTGCACTGTATTGAAGCCCCAGCAACTGCACCACCAGCCCCAAGGATGCTGCAAAGGGAGACAGAGCAACTGCATGGGCCGGCAGTGGCTGCTTTAATTTTTTTTTTTTTGTTCTCTCAAATGCATGCACATGTGCACAGGACCATCTCTCCACACCTGCACATCTGTGGAGGAAAACATCCCTGTGCACCTGCTATAGACTGAAGTTTAGCATCCCTGTGCACCTGCACAGGATCTGTCATATCCCACATATCATGCAAGGATTCTCTGACCCCCACTTCCCTGCAAGGAGTGGGTGCAGTAGACAGGTGCCACTGTCTGATTGTGCCAGCCTTGGGATGAAGGAATGGGTTTGTCAACTGAAAAGATACTCCATCATCCTCCACAAAACAGGTCCCACACAGATCAGGGGGAAGGGGAGAGGTACATGCAAGGGAGGTTTGTGTGGACAGATGTGATACATGCAGCTGGTAGTCATGCAAGGGACATGGTCAACAGGACACATGGACAAACATTACTCCAGGAGCCACCCCCCCCAATCATGCCAGGAAGTTATATTCAGGTCTTATGCACACCTGCACATATGCACAGATGAGGTCACAAAGGCCTCTTTCATGCAAACTGCTATGCATGTTGACAACAAGCATACATCTAACAGAATGCATTTATTGTCATAACAGAGGACAGTTTCTATGGTGCATGCGTAGGGTTACAATTAGGGTTAGGGTTCTAATGTTCAAGCACACCTGTACCAGTGCATCCACACCTGGAAGCATAGGGCGCTTTAAATTAAAGCTTGCATCCTAGGGCTAATGCTCTGGATTGCTAAGTCAGTTTCTGCCGTATGTGCAACAGTGCATTTACATGGCTGTTTTCTGGTGCATCAGTGTCACTGCATCCATACACACATGTAAAGGTGCTCATCTTCACTGAAGGAGCAAAAAAAAGGGGCTCCTTTTTGGAGTGTCTTTTCTCAGCATACAACAGCTAGAGGGTGCTTTCTTGGAGAATTTTAGGCATGTGTCGTCTAAAGGCCACACCTACAAGTTACCCTCAAAGCACCCCTTTTTGGCTGTCTGCATAGCCCCTAAGCAAATGTGCATAGGAGGTTTATATATTTGTATTTATTATGAATACCATTTACTTTTACAGTGTTAACTCTATCAGGGAAGCCAAATATCACCTACATGTCTGAGGATGCAGAAAGGAATTATAGCAAGGAGAAGTAAAAGGGTGATTTGGGGTGAAGACTATGGACGTTATCACACTTGCAGTAAGAGAGCGG
>JAIPUX010001232.1:90608109-90619187 GCA_020142125.1 Phrynosoma platyrhinos | reverse complement strand
CTGAAATGACGCTGCTTTAGGGCCAGTGTGATAACGTCCCGTGTCTGAAACATTGGATTGGTACTTGTTTTGAAGGTTTTCTTACACAAAATAATATACAACAGGGATGCTGTATTAGCCTTTTGCAGCAAAACAACATATGTTGTTTTTATTTTTACTACCGTATTTTCCGGCGTATAAGACGACTGGGCGTATAAGATGACCCCCAACTTTTCCAGCTAAAAAAACTAACACATTTTATTCATGATAAACTTCTGTGGACTGCAGAAGTTCATCAGATCCATGGAGTGTTGTCTTACATATGTATATGGTTGAAGTGGGAAGATATAATTAATGAAGTTAAAAAGTCCAAAAATTTATGTGCATTGTGATCAAAAGATGAATAAGTCAATGACAGTTAAATGAAATTGTTTTCCAGTTGTAATAAAACATTTAATCTGTCTCTCAAGGGAATAATACCATGCTTTCCCCCTTCTATTACTGCTGTTTGCCCTTGCAAATCAGATGCAGTCACTCTCAGGAGTTTCTTGTGGTATTTTCATGGCTCTGTAGCTTTTTCCATCAGTACAAGAAAGATGGCAAAACTAATAATAATAATAATAATAACAACTTATGTCCCGCCCCTCTGCAATGCAATTTACAGTGATTTGATGGGGAAAGTCTGTAACCCTGGAAGAACCTGTTCATTACAAAATGTTATTATTGTTTTTTATTTGTACTACACTAGGAATATATATGTCCACTTTACCTAGGGCCTTTGCAGACTGCCAGAAATAGTGCAAATTGAGTGCACTTCAACTGTCCTGACTCAGTGCTAGGGAATCATGAGAACTGTAGTTTATTGTGGCACCAGAGCTCTCTGACAGAGAAGGCTCAATGTCTCAGAAAAAACTACAGTACCCATGATTCCCTAGCACTGAGCCAGAGCAGTTAAAGTGGATTCAATTTGCACTATTTCTAGAAGTCTGCAAAGGCCCCTAGTTTCCCTTTCCCTATAAGATAGGTTGACTGAAAGTTAACAATTGTGAAAATCACATGGTAAATCCCATGACCAAGGAGAAATCTTTAACTTCTCTTTCTGTCTTCCCAATCCAGCTCTTTAAGGATTACTCTGTACTGATTCTCTCAGTTCGGTGGTAAGAATTTGTACACATAGAAGAACAGAATTTTTGCAATTAATTGCTAAAGAAACACAGATTTAAGGAACGGAGATATGTCAATCCTGTGTCTGAAGGGATTTCCTTCCAATAACACAGGCATAGGACTCCAACCTTAAGTTACAAGGAAGTGGTTAGGTGGATTCTATCCAAAATAGAAGAATCAATTTTACATTTTTAACAATTTTTAACTCAAAAGGCTTCTCTGCCACTTTCACCGAACTCTTCTTCCCCAAAAGGAATGAACTGAGTTAGATACAGTCATTTCATTTGGGGGGCAGACCAAAGCAAAATACAATGGCACTATTACTTCCCTTCACCTTTTTAGTCGCCCTCCTGTGGACATACTCCAGTCTTTCAACATCCTTTTTGAATGGTGATGCCCAGAACTGTACACAGTATTCCAGGTGGGGCCTGACAAAAGCAGAATACAGTGGTACTATTACTTTCCTTGATCTAGATACTATACTATACTAGATATAATATTTCTATTAATGCAGCCTAAAATTGCATTGGCCTTTTTAGCTGTGGCATCACACTGTTGACAACCATACTTTTCTGCTACACAAATAATTTTTTTCCAGATTGGATAGTGATTTAAGATTGTATAAAGATGAAAGCATAGGTCAAGGATGGAGGCCAATATCTAGAATATACTAGACTCTAGCTCTCAGCCATGGATGATAATTTCAGCAACGTTTCAAGGACCACAGTTTCCCCATCCTTTGTCAGGTAGATGTCTTTTGCATTATGGTGGTCAAAAACAATAAATAAAGTTAGTTATGCTTAAATCCTTTTGAAGTCATGAGGGCAGATTGAAGGCAATTCATTGAAGCCCTATTATTTTCTACAACTGTATCATTATTAATTTTTGTCTCAAAAAGGTATTAGTGATATAAAATATAGAATCAAATGGTGGCTGTAATTTTATATTCATTTCAGAACAAGGAGTGACATGATCTTGGTAGCTTAATCCAGGGAAACTAAAAAAAGTGCTTTAGTCAGTGTACAATTTAAGAATATTTGTATGCTGCAGCATCTTCTACAGTAAGCATCATTTTGGCTTTATTATTTATTTTCCTCCCAGCAGAGCTATTAATTTTCACTTCCTTCTGCTCTACATGGGCAAGTATCCAATGACCTAAAAAAATCAGACATGTACTATAGATTGTGTGCTTTCAGTGTTTATGGCTGTTCTGTGCAGTTTGGAGTGATCAGATGGTGTCAGGTTAGTTTTTCCATCAGAGATTGTGTCAATCCTGGCTTTTGAAGCAAGGTGAAGTGTCCTTTTATCAGAGCCGAAGAGAGCAGATGTGTCATTGAAGTGACTTGCTTGATCACAGAAGGGAGCAACTGCTGTTCTTCAGGAATTAGTGATTGACCAAACTGATCTTGATTAAGTGACTGAAGCATCACAGACTTCTCCAGACTTAATTCCCTGCTTAGTTTTTATGGAAAGACTTTGATTTAGCTATACCCATACAAATATACTGCTTCAGCTTTTAATGTACTGCTTAACCACAATCCTATATTTAGGATGCTAATGTATCCCTCCTTAAGGTTTTAGATGGCGTAATAACCTTTAAGGGGGGGGGGGCTCTCCAATAAAATTAAATATTGGTAACTCAAAAAAGGATGGTTCAAAAGTAAAGCTGTTTTTATTTAGTTTTGCACCATTCTTTTTAATCAACCTATATAGACAAAAATGTGATCTTCTACACATTCTGTTACAAACAGTAAAGCACAACAATCTGATATCAGCTGAACCTAAGGGCCTCTGCAGATGGTGCAAAGTGCCATCTTGGAGGCAGGGAAGGGAGGGAAGCTGCACGGTGGCCACTTCAACCCCTCCCCGAGGACGTCATTAAGGCCTACACTGTTACACACAGTGCACACCCTGAATACATCCTCCCAGTGCAGCGTCTTCACACGCTGCGCCGGGAGAGATGCAGAAGAGCCACACGTCAGCTCTTCCACCACCCTTTTTGCTGCTTGAGAAAGGAGAGGCATTTTGGTACTCCTTTCCTAGGTGCCAAAAGACCTTGGCCTCAACCCTCCATTTCTCAGGGCGTCCCAAGGCCGCCCGTCTCCAAAGCCCCTAAGTCAACTTAACAGCACAAAAAGTATATTAGCAATAAATATTCATATATATTTTCTGAATGTGATCTCCAGGCATCCTAACTGAACATTTTTAAAGAGAAAAGTCTGCTCTGATGTAGTTCTTTTTCTATGTGGACATGCAGAAATCAGTATAATGTTTTCAAATCATGCAGCTGTTGATGCAGGTCTTCCCTCCTTGCTGGCTTACATACATCTGAAAACTGATAACCATGTGCTTGGAATGAAACTGGAAATTTTCTGATTTCTGTTTTTCATAAACTCTATAACACTTTGACTATTATCTCCAGCCCATGATGTACTCCTGCCTTCCAAGATACTGTCTCCCTCCCCAACATGACTCAGTTTAGAGCCCTCCAAATCAAATGTTTGAGACTATTGGCAAAAATGCTTCTGCCAACTGGTGTGAGATGCAGCCCATCTCTTGCTAGAAGTCTACCCTCATGGAACCCATGATCCAAAAATCCAAATCATTCTTGGCAGCACCATCTACAGAGCCAATTATTCATGCCTGCTATCTTCCTCTCCCTTCCTGGACCATGCCCTTCAACTGGGAGAAGAGATGAGATAAAAACCTGTTCATCCAGCTCTTTATGCTTCCTACTCAAAGCCTCATAATCCCTTCTAATATTCTGAAGACTATGTCTTGCAGTATCTTTGGTTTCCACATGGACTAAGAGGAAGGGGTAATGGTCAGTAGGCTTGAAAAGTCTTGTCAGCCTTGCTTTCACATCATGGATTTTTGCCCCAGGGAGACAACACACCTTCCAGGACATCTTGTCAGGCCCACAAATCACTGCTTTTGTAGCCTAAACTAATTGACCATCACTGGAGGGCAGTGAATTTGCATAGTATATCACTCAGATGCAGTGGCTTAGTGATTAAGGGGCTTTGCAGACCAGCCCAAAGGGCCAGCCTGGGAGTGGAACTGGGGCAGGGCAGCCACACACTGGCCGCCCCAACTGCACCCTGATGCCATCCTGATACCACACTTCTGTTTGCGGAAGAGCCGCAGCGCCAGTTCTTGGGACAGCAAAAGGAAGGATCGGGGCCGTGGTGTGGGGTTGCTGTGGCCCCAATCCACTGCTAGCAGGGCAGCCCAGAGCCACCCACCTGCTTAGCCTCTATGACTTCAATTCTGATGATCGGAAGAGTGGAAGGTTGGCAATTTGAGGCTCGAGTGCTGAGTGATGAGGTGAGCTCCTGTCACTAGTCCCAGCTTCTGCCAATCTAGCAGCTTGAAAGCATGCAAATGTAAGTAGATAGATAGGTACCACTTCAGTGAGAAGGCAACAGTGTTTGGTACAGTCATGCTGGCCACATGATCACCAGAACAATCCTTGGACAACACTGGCTCTTTGGCTTAGTAACAGAGATGAGAACCACCCCCTACGATCAGTTATGACTAGACATTCATGTCACGGGACTACCTTTACCTTTGCTATTCAGATGGCTGTAGACTATATGGCTATACAGACATTGCTCTTATATGTATCTATTATCTACTTACAGTGGTACCTATTTATCTACTTACATTTGCATGCTTGCAGGCTGCTAGATAAACCAAGCCCTAGCTAACAAGCTGTTTAAATTTACTGCAATAGGATATTCTGACATAGGTGTAAACCTTCATCTAAAAGGCCAGCTCTTCAGGTATAATTGTTTATGTAATGCCATGTAATGTGGGAAAAGCATGGAGGCAAATTCAAATTGCCAACCTAATGCCTTCCCAGACTATTGCAATTGGTATATCTTTTTCGATAATTTGTTTTAAACTGTTTTTAAATTTGATGTTGTTTAATAATTTTTTAAGGGTTGGGAGGGTCGGGGTTGAGGGTTGATTTTACTGTATTGTATTTTTTTTATGTTGGAAGCTGCCCTGATTGCTATGCAGAGGGGCGGGGTATAAATATATTTTATTATTATTATTATTATTATTATTATTATTATTATTATTATTATTGTTGTTGTTGTTGTTGTTGTTGTTGTTGTTATTTAAATTTAATGAAATGATTTAAAAAAAGTTTTGGCTTTATCTAGAAATACAAAGCACCCATCTGATATTGTTTTGGTATAAAAGATGCTGCTTGCATAACAATATATTAGCCTCACAAATATAACTATTTAAAGAATGTCCCTTTTAATTGTCCTATATAGAACAAGGACTGAGGATGGGGAAAAAAAATACTTGCCCAAAGCTACCTGAGCTGAAGTAAGATTTCTACATGGACCTTTTTTGGCTCACAGCTATCACTCCTATCCATGCTGATTTCTTTAAAGACCTTTTAAGATAATTATATTGCCATTATGTTTCACGCTTTGGGATCACCTAGCTGGAAAATGAGCCTGTATCTGTCTAAATGCATACCATAAACCTACTGTTCACTGTGCCAGCTGTTAATGAATTGGAGTTTGTCATGGTTGATTAAGTGGCCCACTGAAAGCCATAAGGAGATGGCAAAGAGCTTGAATACAGAGTATACATGATTTGTAAAATGCTGTGTGCCTGGCGTGAGGCCAGTATAAGGTGCACTTATACTACTTAAGATAAACAGAAGTAGATAGTAGGAAAAATGTCTTGACATTTGGATTGGAGGAATGAGGAATGTTTTTCCTTCTCTCTCATTTTTGTAATGTATGTGGACCTTCAGAGATCTTTCCCATGATGTATCATTACCAAGTGTGCAGTTTCCTTTGGTTCCTCATTTCAAGGGTAATCTACCCATACACTTCCTGTGTCTATCCATTATGACTTCGTGGTATAAAATGACCTCTCTCCAGGTGTATCAGTTTTAGTCAGCTGCCTGGGTTGTTTCTACATGGCTATGGATTTTCCATTTTGTTTCTAGCTAGACCCCAGAAATCAAGCTGAAATCAAGAAATCAATACATAAATGCCTTTTGCTTTCCTCATGATGCTCTTTTTATATGGTTTTGAAGCTAATGTTTTTTGATGGAGAATTCTGACATATTACAAATTGGAATATTATTTTTAAAGTGGTTACTCCTTTTAGTGCACTAAGTAATAAAAAAAACAGCAGGAGCCAAAAAAAGAATAGAAAGCTGTAGCAACTGCACATGAAGCATTGTCTACAAAATCTGGATTTTTTTTTTTTAAAAAAGGAAACAAAGATCATTTTTTAATCTGATGGGATTCTGAATAATGCAGTACAAATGAAATTTCCCTGTCATTTGCCACCCCAGTAGAATTCAAGTGGGGAAGGGGATGAATGTAAATTTAAGCCTCATCCATCAATATCCCTCAATGCCCAGATATCATTGATATATTTGCCTGTTTGATGTGAAGATTTTAAAATATAAAATTTCAGTAATTGGTAAAATATGCTTTCAAAGCTCCTGTGATCAGCAAAGATATCTTAGGTCTACTACCTATAACATTATTTTGTGCATCTAGGCATACAGCATAAGGAGAGTCTAAAACAAAGAGTGGACATGCTTCAAAGCCTGGAGGGCCACAGAGCACCATTGCAGCTGTCATTTTGAACAAGGGACACCCTGTCAGTCCAGGTGTCTTTATGGGATCACCATAACTTGACAGGTGATGTCAGAACACGTGTTTGTGTATGTTCTTTCAAGTCTCTTGTCAACTTATGGCAACCTTATGAATTTCATAGGGTTTTCTCAGGGAAAGAATACTCAGAAATGGTTTCATCAGTTCCTTCCTTTGAAATATTGCCTACAGCACCTGTTAATATTTGGATATGACGTTCAGAACAGCAGAACTGAGACAGTAGCTTCCTCCATCAGCCTTTTCCATGCCAAAAGCATGCAGACACATCTTGTAGATCTAAAGTAGAGCTTTATTGTACCATAAAGTAAATAAGAAAAGAAAACATACAATCCACTATAGGATCACATCTTGCTGATGTTGTTGTAGAATAGAAAAGTTATAGATCCATGTTTACAGATCCAAGAGTTATAGTTACATTGTAAAAACAATTCCCAAGCATAAGCAAAAAGCAACCAGCTTAAGCATAATGATATTGCTTGCATATATAAACAGAAGAGAACAAAGAAACTCTTGGCCCTTCCCATACTCCACCTTCTGGGTGTTAACATTATGCTGATTGGATGATGCCTGTATGATGTGCTTTAACCCAGCCTCTAGCTGTCTATCATCCCCCATGTGACTTCTTTCCCATGAGCTCATATGTTTATGTGTTGCCCATCTATTCCCAGGCTGAAACTGTGTTTATGTTTTGTCTTCTAAGCCACCTGCTGTCGAGTTCTCTTTGTTTTCAGTAGACACTGTTCCCATGAGAAATTTCCACACACACATCTCTACATTTCTCCTTTGACTGTATAACCCATCCATATTCCAACAATATTCACTTGTATTCTCCCATCCAAATACTAACCAAGGTTGAACCTGCTTATTTCAGATAAGATCTGGTGCCTTTGATGCATGTGCACACATACAATTTGAATAACTGTCATTTCCTTATTAAAGAATGTAAAAGATAGATATCTGTTTCAGCATCTGATCACCCAACAATATAATATTTGCAGGACCATATTTCATCCAAGCTGCTCATGTTCCCAACCATGGCCAGCTCTGATGTCAAAAGCAATAGGACCATTATCCTGTTTAATCTCTTGTGTACAACATTCAAGTTCCACAGACCAAACTAAAACTAAATTTAAAAGACTGGAGAGTCAGCCTAATCTCTGGATTGAAAATACTGAGTAATTTTCATCTATTCCCAACAGGGCATATCATTGATCTCTTATTGGGGCTAGGAAGGAATACTGTCTGAAACTCTGGAGAGCTATCACCACCTTCCAGAGTTAATAATACTGTACCAATTGTCTGATTCACTATAGGGTAACTTCTCACATGCTTTTAGTAACACTCAGTGGGATCTCTTCCCATCTACTGGTATTCACAGGACAAAATTAAATCTGGGAGCCACCTGGTGTGCTATCTGCATGGCTCCAATGAAGGCAACAAGCCAACAATCCTTGAGTTCACATTCATTGGCTTCTGCTGGAGATTCAGACCATTAGCAAAGGGCAAGGCCTAAACAGTTTTTAAAGTGGACTACTAAAGGTGGAACACAAAGGCACCCTGCTAAGCCAAATATTGACAATTTCACTTAGTTTCCAACCCATCCCTTGTTAGATGAACTAATGTAGTGAGATCATTGGTGAACTGGGGCCCTTTCACACTAATAATAATAATAATAAAATTTATTTATATACCGCCCAATGGTTGCCCAATCAGGGCAGTTTACAGCATGAAACAGTTACAATAAACAACAAATCCCTCCCCCCTTAAAACAGTATTAAACAATAACATAGTTACAATCGTAACAACAATATAACAATAAATCATAAGGTTAAAATAATAGAAAACAATTGAAGCACTGTGATTCCATTTTAATTAGCATCCCATGGAATGGTATTTAGAATTCTGAACCAGACAGGTCTTGTATAAACTGCATGTACCAGGGTTGCATAAGATAACAGCCATGGCAGTTAAAATAGAATCACACAGTGCAATCATTGTGAAATCTGAAAAGTCCTTGAATTGCCATATACAGAGTAATATGGGGACCACAGTCACCAATGTCAATGATTAAAAGCAAAATTTTGTCTCTCTCTTACAGTGAACAAGAATTAATTTATAAGAAAGTGTTCATTGTAATAAAAATGTGTTTTGTATACAAAAATAACTTTTGTAGGTCTTGGTCTCTGAAGCAAAGAAATGTAATTTAAAATGATTTTATTCAAAAGCACAAAACTTAATAAGGTAATTCAGTACTTCAGCACTTGTAGAGAAGGTAAGCCCAAAAAGGTTAAATGAAAAGTAAAGAGCCAAATAAAGAAAAGAGCATTTTTTTTAGCAACCTTGTATAAATGTGCAAAATTAAATGGACAAATGAAGGGTTGTGTAATACATTTGCAAAGTAGATTTGTGCTGCTTTTCATCCCATATCAAAGTTAACCAGAAGAGTTTTAATGTAAAAGCAAATAGCCTGGTTGAATGCAGCCATCTGCCAGCTTAATATTTTCAATTGTTTTTAATTTATGGAAGACTTTAACATAATAAACAGTAATTTAAAGTTACTTAATTAAAGGCTTGCCTTGGAGTGTGTCTTAAACAATGTTTAAAGCTTATTTAACTCAAGTCCATTGCTTTTGTGGCTTTGGGAACATTCAAAAGCATTCTAACCATAGACTTCATGTGGTTCCTGTTTTAACGTCTTGTCCTGCTGCCCCTACGCTTCAGGCTGAACATGAAAATTAGAATTTCTCACATGGCATTTGTCCCTGGGAGAGGGGAAATTAAGACTGTTTCATGCCAGAAGCACTGACAAATGGCACTTTTGAGTGCTGAATTTGGCCTCATCAGAACTACTGCTACAATTCATTGCTTTATATGGAAAAGGTTCTAGTGTGGAGAGGTGCTGTAATATCCTCTGTCTGAAATCCTAGAAAGTCACATCCAGATAGCATAGACATAGAGTCTCCTCTAACATCTGGTCCACACTGTTTTGTTTTTTTAATGTCCCTCCTGGGACAAAAATGACCTGGGTCAGCATTTTGAACAGTACTCTCCCTCCGAAAAGACCTAGAAAAATGTTTTGGCAGAGTTAGGAACATAAAAAAGAACTATTGGGATTCACATGCAGCCTATGGGATACATTTTCCCCATAACTGTTGTAGACTGTCCTGAGCATTGGTACAAAAAAAAAAAAAAAAAAGCTCCTGCAGAAATAATTCAGTTTGAGGCCACTTTAACTGCCCTGGCTCAATGCTAGAGAATTCTGGGAACTGTAGTTTTGTGAGACATTTAGCCTTCTCTTTCAGAGAGCTCTGCTGCTACAATAAACTACAATTCCCAGGATTCTCTACCACTGAACCAGGGAAGTAAACGCAGTCTCAAAGTGGATTATTTCTGCAGAGTGTTTTGAACCATTGATTTTCACTAAAGTTCTGCAGGATACAGATCATAGTCTAACGCACTGCTTCATCATTGTGCCAACACCCTATATTTATTTGTTTATTCATTTATTTATTGCAAAGTTGCTTGGAAAGAGCCGCAGACTTGCAACAAGCATATCATCAGTCATTGTTCTCTAGTTTCCCTAGTCATGTTGCTAAAAAATAATTTGGAACTACAGATTACAGAAGATGCCTACTAATATAATAAACTTGGAGACCCCTATTAAGATCTTAATCCCACCATTAAGTACTTTGGTACTCTTGAACAGTTGGCAACTTTCATCCTAGCTTACCTCACAAAGTTGTTGTGAAGACAAATGGAAGGGGGAAAAACTCCATTATGTGCCTATTTAAGCTTCTTGAGGGAACACTGAATATGAGTGAAATAAATGCAGGGATATAGCTACTGAACAGGGGCAAAAAGAGGGCATTCCTTCCCCCCCTAAGAATTTTTCCTTCCCACATAAAATTTCCTTTCAGTCCCCAAAATTTCTAGTCCTGCAGTAACTTAAAACTTCAGTTGAGCATTTAGAAACAGAAAAGAGTCAGGTAAAGTTGCTAAGTAAATGTGAACACACCAAACATAAGAGTTCTGGGTGTGAATGGCTTTCAACATCTCAATGTCTACAGTCTTCAACATTTGAGGACTGAAAGAAAATTTCATAGGGATGCATAAATTCTTTTTGAGGACAATGCCCTCATTTTGTCATTGCCCCCCATTATACCCCTGATAAATACAATTTTATTTGTTGATAATTTGAATTATTTTAAATATAACTGGCAACTTTTACTTTGGGGGGTTGCAGATTGCCAGAAATAGTGCAAATTGAGTCCA
>JAIPUX010001232.1:90595385-90607922 GCA_020142125.1 Phrynosoma platyrhinos | reverse complement strand
TTAATATTAAATCTGAACTGTGGTTGCTACCATTGAATTTATGACAGTTGATAAGTAAGAAGTAAGTAGAATTTATATGGGAAAAACAGATGCTATGTACAAACAGTGAACACTGCTCATTGTATATGTTGTGTCTGTGAGATGAAGTGCAAGTACTGTACAAATGTCAGTAGTTCTACCAGTTTCTTCAGTAATCAGAATAAAAATGTACTGTAGGTACTTAAGTGTAAACCTGCTTTGCTTATGTCATACAGACTTATATAAAGGGCTATATAAAAGATTGTCATCATGGATGATGAGGGAGGCATTGCAGCAACATTTGGAGCACCGTAGGTTTCCCATCCTCACAATTCCAGAACCATATCAACATTTTTCTACAAAGTGAAGAAGTAAAGTTTAGTCCTTGCAACACTTGCTCTGAACCATTCAAAAGCTGGTTATGTGGTTTTAGGAATGATTGTAATTGTATTGTTCTTTTTGAAAACCCATTATATTTCTTTTTTAAAAGTAAATAAGGACCTCTACAGACAGGCCCTTTGAGGCAGGGATGGGGAGGAGCAGCCACATGCTGTCTGCTTCAACCCCTCCTCGAAGACGTCCTGATGCCACACCTGTAACGCATGGTGTATGGTGTCAAGACGTCCTTCCAGCATAGACTTTTGACAAGCTGGGCTGGAAAGGGCACCAAAGAGTTGCACGGTGGCTCTTAGGGTGCCCTTTTGCCGGCTATGAAAGGAGCAGTATTTTGCCACTCTTCTCTGGACTGGCAAAAGGGAGGATTGGGGCCGACGCCTCTGGCAGCCTTGGTCCCAATCCTCCATTTCCCAGGGCGGCCCAGGCCCACCTGTCTGCATCCCCCCTGAGACTACTTATTTAGATTTCCTTTCAGAATTATTATTCCAGCAAATGTCATCTCATGACTTTTTTTTTTCAATAGGAAAAATCTATTTTCAACAGTCCCTTTAACCATCGTATTAATGAGGTACAGTTGCTGCAGGGTCTCATTTCCTAATATATCCAGATGACTGGCTAAGTATCTGGCCTAATTGTTTCATGATACAACTGCTAGTTCCTTTGACTTTTTTTTCCCCTCCCTCTTCATCAGTTTGTTCCATAATTATTGAGAGACTAATTGCCTGTCCTGTAAACCATGCTTCACCTGATCTATGCTTGCTAATAAAGGCATCTGGTGCTGGAATTGCAGCCTTCCTAACCCCACATCACTTCTGGTTTTCAGGCAGTAATATATTTCATTAGTGCTATCATTGTACCATGGACCTGCTCCAGAGTGTCATGGCAAGAATTTAAGACCCTAGAAAGCTTTAAGAGGAGTAGTAGTAGTAGTAATATCACAAATCCTTTACCACCTCTCTAAGGGGCTCTACAGGCGGCCCAAGAAGCTATGGATTGGGACTGAGGCTGCCCCACACCTTGGCCCCAATCCACACTTATGGCACCTCTGAAAAGGAGCGCTAAAGTAGTGCTCCTTTCAGACGAGCCAAAAGGGGTGCCAGAAGAGGCGCCAGGTGCCTCTTCTACTCTCCTTCTGACTCAGCATGCCCGGATGCTGAGCCGGAAGGATGTTATCGGAGTGCCCGCCATGTGTAATGGCAGGCGCTCCAATGATGCCCTCATGAAGGGGTTGGGGTGCCCGGCGTCTGGCTGCCCCTCCCCTTTCTGGGCTTTTCGCCGTCTGCATCCCCCCAAAGTCATGCTATTCCTTTAAGTAAGTTGAGCTTACTTAAAGCTCAACAGTGTCCATCTTGGACAATTATATTTATCTCTTGTCTTCTAGACTGCCAGATTGGCTGCAACTTGCTCCCATACTTAAAGGCAAAGCCTTGTTAAAGTATTGTCTATTATTGCTACATCCCTAGTCTGACATTCCTGGAGGCCCTTTCACACTACACAATTATAACACTGTGATTCCACTTGAAAGCCATGGTTGCAACATTTGGAATTCTGGTGTCTGTATCATTTGGAATTCTGGTGTCTGGGAGAGGTACTTAATTTTTCCAGCCAGAAAGCTCCTCTACTGCTTCACCAAACTACAAATCTGAGGATTCCATAGGATATAGCCATAAGTGGAAGCTGCATAGTGTGAAAAGCCTGCAGGTTAGTGGTTGCAGGTGTCATCAAATGTTGCTTTGCAGATTGGAACACTTATGGCAAGATGCCAATTGTCAGAAACTCTGCCTTGTTACTTTTAAGCTATATTGGAGGGAACAGGGAGAGATTAAGCTTGTCTTTTCTGTGATTTGATGTGTTCTTTTGTTCCTTTCTCCCTGTCTGGCTCTACTCCTACCTAAAGGTAGAAATGTACTTTTCATCTGTGCAAAGGTTTTTTTTTAAAAGATAGTTTTTACTTTGGAGTTTATCACACTTACTTTTATTAACGATCCAGGCACTGCCTGGGGATGCACGTGAACAAAGGAAAACTGATTTTATCACACTCAAAATAGTTGGTAAGCCATCCCCATGCCACCACTAGATCCATGCTGAGCCAGACAATTTTGCAAGGATGGAAGCATTCTGGCTGAGCAAAATCAGCTGGCTCAGTGCAGCTCAGCATGGCTCAGGGATGGGTTATGGTCGAGTGATGACATGGGGATGGCTTGCCAACTGTTTTGAGAGTGATAAAATCCATTTTCCTTCAGTCACATGCATTCTTGTGCATCCCCACCCAGTGTCTGGATTATTAAGAAAATTTAGTGTGATAAACTCCTTAGTCTCACATATTAACACTGGCATGAGTTTTAGAATGGGGTAGCTAGTGATTAGAGTGGTGTAGTTAGTGCAAAGGCAGGCTTACTGTTGAACATAAAGAAAACAAATAATTACCACAGAGAACTTACACACATGCAAACTAGATAATGAAGAAATATAAATAGTAAAAGAATTCTCATATCTGGGATCAAACATTGATCAGAATGGGGACAGCAGCTAGGAAATCAGGAGAAGATTAAGAATGGGGAGGGTGGCTATGAAAGAACTAGAACAGATCCTAAAATGCAAAGAGATACAACTAGGCACAAAGGTCAGAATCATACAAGCCATTGTATTCTCTATTACCATGTATGGATGTGAGAACTGGGCAGTCAAGAAAGAAGACAGCAGGAAAATCTATGCATTTGAGATGTGGTGCTGGAGAAGAGTGCTGAGGATTCCATGGACAGCCAAAAGGACAAACAAATGGGTCCTAGAACAGATCAAGCCAGAGATATGCCTAGAAGCCAAGATGACAAGGCTAAAGGCCGATGCAGACCAGCCTAAAGGAGTGGTACAGAGCCACCCCTGGGAGCGACAGATCAGGGCCACAGCAATCACAACCCATGGCCTCTATCCTCCTTTTTGCCACCCCCAAAAGAGCAGAAAAATGCCACTCCTTTGGGGGTTGGCAAAAGCCTGCCCTTTCAGCTGTGGTGGTGGCTTTTTTACACACTTTTGGTGCAGTGTGTGTGCAAGCTGCACCAAAAGGATGCACTGATGCTGCATGCTGTGCAGACAGGCGTGCAGCATCAGGATGTCATCAGGGTGGAGTTGGGGCAGCCGGCATGTGGCTGCCCCACCCCAAATCTATCCCCAGGCCAGCCCTTTAGGTCAGTGTGCAAAGCCCCTTAGACTGTTGTACTTTTAACACATCATGAGAAGGCATGAATCAGTGGGAAAAAAATAATGTTAGGAAAGTGGAGGGAAGTAGAAAGAGAAGAAGTCACATGCTAGATGGATGGACTTTATTAAAGAGAACAACTAATAAGAGTTTGCAGGAGCTGGGCAGAGCAGTAGAGGAGAGGGGGACCTGGAGATGTCTCAGCCATAGGGTTGCCATGGGTAGAGTCCGACATGAAGGCAGTTAACAACAATTAACAGTTAGTGGCTCACCTTCCCCACATCTTGATCAAACTCTCCCTCCAAATGAAGATGAAGATAAATAAAACTGAAGATATTCATGGGCAGAAGTGGCATTCTCAAAAATTTTGGAGACAGAGGATAGTACTTGCAAATAACACCCAAAAATTTTCTTCTTGCTCCTTCACTTTTTTCTTACACTTTAAAAGTGCTCTGGAAGCTAAACTGACTTGTCATGATACTTCTACATTGTAGAAAAGTAGGTAGTCAAATATCTCTTGACCTTTTCCCTTCTCTCTTTTTTAACAGTGCTGCTTCAGTATAAAAAAGTCACTTGTTCCCTTAAGTCATTCTAACCCAACCTGGTGGCTTCTAGATGAGTCTGCATCTCCTGTTATTTCCATATAGAACAGTCAGTTGCCATGGTGGTTGGAGATGCACATCTGGAGGGCATCAGAAAGATTGTTTTAAGAGAAATACTGTGATCTAGGCCTGTATTTAAATGTGAAGAACAAGGGAGAGCAGAACAGCAAAGGCATGGCTTTCACATTTCATTTCCTCATACAGTTTCACTTACATTACATTTCATATCCCATTGTTTGATTTCTAAATTATTATTCTCTGCACTGAAATTAAGGAAAACAAGGTATTTTGCATGTGGTTTTAGATCGGTCATTTGAAATGGGTGAACGTGAAAGCAAATCACCTTTTTCATTCATGGCTCTTACTTTCTCTCCTTGTTTCACATTGCTGCTAGAAACCTAATAAAGAGCTCCCACTTAATTTTGATCAAAATCGTAGCATACAGCTATCAGATTTATAGGTTTTGGATGATTGTGTGTGATATCCTAAGAGAACTTTTACCATTACAAGGGCTGTTGAACCTAGTTTCACAATTTGACATGGGTTTATATGACTCCATTGACCTTGAAGTATGACATAAAACTGAAGTAACATACAGAAGAGAATCATTTTTTGCGTAAGCAGGCAAACATAATAGGCTATAATCCTCAAACCTCTCATTTGAAAGTAGTCTGGCAGACTTTGTAGGATTTCCTATCATAAAGTAATTTCAGAGTGGCAGCTGTAACCTTTCAGATTGCTCACTCACTTATTCTGATGATAAAGGGTATCTCTCTGGATAGTGGCAATATCTTCCAGTCTGGCTCCTAACAAAATGCCTCACTGAATCTTCAGAGGAAGAGGATCAGTTTAAAAAGAATTCAGTCACAGGGCCCAGAGCAATTTTCATTACAATGCCAGTCATAAGGTAGTAGTCACTATATTAGTTCAAATGCAATCATGTGGAATTATTTTTTTTCCTAAGGAAAAAATTGCAGATAATTGCAGCTTAAGCGTCTTTGGTAAAAATTGCTTTGTAATAGAAGACTACAAGTGGCACTGAGATACATTCAGGCATATCAGAAATCATGGTGTATAATAATACAAGTAGTATCAACCACAGTATACCTGGAATTTTTGCTTGTTCTATATAGTGTGTATATGGAATGGAACAGTAAGATGAGAGTTTAGCATTGCTTGTGGCAAATCCTATTGTAGCATTTATATTATTGTTTATTGGCAATGTTTCATCCTAGGAATATACCAGGACATCATGCAAGAGGCATGGAAAAACATAGAATATGTCACAAATAAAATAGTAAACCACCATAATAACAAGCTATAGGAATAACACAACAACAACAACAGAACACAGTACACATAAAGCAGCTTTGCAACTTTAAAATACCTGAGCAAGGACATTTTAACTTGACACATGAGAGTGTTAGTTAAGCTTATATGGGTTAGAGCACTACCACACATTCTAGAGGTTGAGTTCAATAAACATTTAATTGTGAGTGTGAATAAATAATAATTAAAATGAGGAAGAAGTATCCAAAAAAAGTTTAGAATAATTGTAATTTAGTTGCAATGTCAAAATGTCACTATTCAGCCTTTGAAATTGTTATACAGGTTGAGCATCCTTTATCCAAAATGCCTGGGACCAAAAGCATTTTGGATTTTGGAGTTTTTTAGGGGGGGTGGATTTGGAATACCCCTATTTGCATATACATATATATATAGTGAGATATCTTGGAAATAGGATCAAAGTCTAAATACAAAATTCATTTATGTTTCATATGTACCTTATACACATAGTCTGAATATGTATAATATTATAAAATAATTTTGTGCCTGAAACAATGTGTACATTGAACAATCAAAAAGCAAAGGTATAAGTATCTCAGTTAGCCATGAAATAGGGTTTTGGAGTATTTTGGAATTCCAGATAAGGGAGACTCAGTCTGTATGTTTAACAAACAAAGAGCATGACTGCGATATGTACCCCAGAACAGAAAAAGTTGAATGTACATGCCTGTGAACATCCACAATGTAGTGAATGTAGTGACATCCACAAAATGCTTCATTTATTATTTAGTTTAGCAAAATATCCCATGCTTCTGTTGAAGAAACATAGGTAGCTCCATTTTGGTACAACCTCTTTTTTAAAAAAAATCATTGGCTATGATTATATATCATTATTTTTGTCTGGTTGTCTTTTTAGTAGTGCTTCTGGAAATGAGACCCTGTCAGAAGATAGGCAGGGCTGACAGGTGTTCAAGGCAATTGACACGGACTGCTTCAAGGATACAATCAGCTCCAGAAACTGCTTCAGATGGGAAAAATCAATGCTATTATTTGATGTAGGAAATAAAAGTGACACAGATAGCTAAGCAGGGTTAAAAATCAGGGAAGAAGTCAAAATATGACCAGGCTGACCTAAGAATAGTGTGTGAGGTGGACCACCTCATGTATCTAGAAAATATATCCTACAAGTCTGCCATCCCACATTTTCAGCTACTTTTAAAATGCCATTTTATCTTCCCTCACTTTTCCCTTTTGTCTTCAGCTTACTTCAATTACTGCAAGCTAGTTTATACTCAAGTAACTCATCAGGGGAGGAGGAGAGGAGAAGCAGAATTTTGCCTTTGCAAGGATGCTCAAGCAAAGGAATGCTGCAGCCTTTTGTAGCTTGTACATTCTTTCTTATTAATAACTTTTGCCATCTTTACCACACTCTGATGTTGCTTGATCACATGGTGTCTTTGTTTCAATCTTTGAAATGTTGGAGGACAAGGGTTCATGCTGGTAAATTAGATGCACAGCTAATTTTATGGGTCATAATCATTGCAGACTTATTGAGGGACACACGCAAGCACAGCACTCTTGGCTGCAAGAGATCCTCATCTTCCCCATTTGGCTGTCTGTTCAACACCACTCACCAGGTATGCCAAATAACAAGAGGAAGCAGAAGGAACAGCAGCACCCTTTGTCTGCTTTCTTGGAAATAGTTCAAATTGGGCCTAGACTGAATGGGGTATTAGATTAGCACTAATTTAGTGACAGTTGCAAAAGGTAGACATATCTTTCTGAACACCCTGCCCCAAATCCCTGGATAATTTTAGGTTGTGCCTGTATATGGCACTAGCTAATAAGTGCAAAACCCCAACTAGTATCTGCACCATATTAATTGTGTTTGGGCTTTCACATTAACCTGATATTAATGTATTCACTCAAAACCTTCCCAACAGCTGTTAACATCTTCAGATTCTTAATTATTTTGGTACTTTGATTTATTTGATAAAACAAGAGGTAGAATATTGAAGCTGGGGAATGCTACACATTTGATGCCCAGTGTAGTATACATACAAAAGAATGGCAAAATCTGAGTTTCAGTCTCTTTGATTACCATATTGGAGAACTGTTCTTAAAGTAAGTGATAAGCAAATGCTGAAAATTAACAATGTTTAGAACAGCAATACCAGTTCTGTAGGTAATTAAAGCATGTTTTATGAAAGAATTTAATTACCTAGATTTAATTTTGCATGCTTGGTGGTGCAGGAAACCTTTTATACTGAATTCATTATGCTGAATATTAAGTTTTATTCTATATGTATTGTGTTTTTCCCCCTCATTATTCTTTCTGGTTGAATACCTCATACAAGAGAATTAGTAGCCGTGACATACTAAACAAACATTTTATCCTTATTTCTAGTGCATTATTTTAAAATACCTTTGGCACTTCAGTAATATGTATAAGGATTACCTCAGCTGTGAGCTAGTCTTTCATTAGGACTGCATAGATCTGCATTCTTCCGTGTACTGAAATTGTAAATTCTTTTTATTCCTTAGTTCTAGGAAAATATATGCACAAGTGTTTTCAACAAATATTTGTGATGTTTATTTCTTGTCTTTTAATTTTCACAGTCCCTGAAAAGCTTCCAGCCTTAAGAGAAAACAATAAAATACAATAATGATGTACATGCAAATGTACATGTCTCATCCACGGTATTTATTTTGGCAGCCTGGTAAAATTTGGGCTTGATGATGCTACTATTAGGTGACCTTTTTTGCTGGTTGAGGGATCATACCCAAATAACACACATTAGGCATTGCTTCTTAATTTGGCAAATCAGGAAACAAAAGTTTTCAGTTGGGCTTTTGGGAGTTTCATTTTGTATTTCATTTTGAATTTAGATTTTGCCCTGTTTCAGTTCGTGTTCCTGTGCCATGTCTCAAATGTATCCATATTAGATTACTGGAATGTATTCCTTGTGAGTTTATGTTTAAGGATGCTTTCTTTGTCCTAGGATGTGGCAGCAAGAGTGGGGCTCATCTACACCTACCAGAATACTCTGGGCTGCTCCCGAAGTATTCTGGGCCCAGAGCTTCCCCAAATTCCCCCCATTGCATCTGCACTTTGGAGCAAAGCTGGGCAACTGTCCACACATGTATCCCATTGTGCTGCTTGGCACTCTCGCCACTGAGGTCAGAAATGAGGTGTCCAGAAGTGAAGACATCAGGCAAGATTCATGTGTAAAAAGCTGCCCAGCATTCCTGCAGATTAGTCCAGATTTTCCTGAAAAATCCAGAGCAAAAGGCGAGTATGTAAAATCTGATTTAGACAGAGGATAGCGCAGATGCAATGTGGAACTAGCCTTCTCTTATGAAGGAAGTCTACTTTACAGCTTTGGCCCTGCATCATGTAGACAGATTCTGGGGAGAGAGGGGGGAAAACAGTGTAATTGGCCATGTAGACATGCCCAATGTTAGCAGCTATTCAGCATGGATGTAAATCCTCACTTATTTCATTCCTACATACAAGAACAAATGATTTCAATGATGTTTTCCTCCATACTACATGAGAATATGGGGGTTTCTGTTTAATTTTTGAATGCAATTTGTACTACAGGACTTCATTTTTTTTAAAAAATCTGTTTTTTAAAAGGTTTTTTTTTTTTGTATTTACATAGAACATTATCTTGGTTTTTGGCACAAAAACATTTCGCAGATCGGTGAGAACATTGCTGAAGCTATTTTTTTTCCCTGTATGTGGGAAGTAAACAATCAAATATTGTTTTTAGTGTAGAAAATATGATTTCTACTGAAAGAAGGTGGTGAGTTTTTTTGTGCAGAAAATACTGACCTTTCACAATTAACATAAATCTATAAAATATGAAGAAATACACTGATTCCTGCATAAAGCATTTGTGTGTAGGAGGGGGAGAAAACATTTATTTTCCTACACAAAAGCTACATTTTTTTCACAGGAACCAGCATATTTTGTGCAAAATACACTACCTCCTAAAATACACTGAATGGTCTTAGAGGAAATTGACCCTGAACTTTCTCTAAAAGCAAAGATGATTAAATTAATGTTGTCTTATTTTGGACGTAATATGAAATGATGTGACTCACAGGAAAAGACAATAAATATTTGGTACAGTGGGAGAAAGTAGGAAAGAGGGAGTCTGCATCAAAACCACTACAGGTGGTTTGATTCATTCTAGTAAGTTATAGCCATAAGTTTGAAAGAACTTAGGAGGGGAATTGATTACCAAGACTCTTAGAAGTCTAATTTCTATAATTCATAGTCAACTAAATGGCAAACAGAAATGACAAACACTGTCTCCTGTCCCCCTTTTGTGAAGAAAATGCATCTTCAAATGCCAAAACATGTTTTCTGTGCTGAAAAAAAGCACAGGTAGTTTGGCACAAACATATTTTCCCAAAAGATGTGTAAAGAAACTTGTGATTGTTCTCATTTTCCTCAGTGTAGCATCTTAAGTGTCAGCACACCTGTTTGTTGTTGTTGTTGTTCAATATATGAATATTCATGAGCATTTTGCATTCCTAGTACCCACCTATTATGCCATCTTGCAGCCATCTTTCAACACTTGCCCTGGATTCTGTTCAGAGTTCAACATGCTTATGATAACCTTTAAAGCTCTAAATAGGTTGGGCCCATATTCCTTTACAGCCATTTCTTCTCTGACCCATTTGCCTTCTCTCTTAGATCCAGGAGAAAATCCCTTCTGCACATCTAATCTAGCAATTTGCCAAGATAAGAGAAATTGTTTTCTTAATGATCACACCCAAATTTGGAGTATATCTTGTCCTCATAGAGTTTGTTTGCTTCTTCCCTTCCCCTCCTGGTTTCATTTCAATCTTAGAGACAATACTGATTTGGTTAGTAAGCCTTTGTCTTTCTGGGCCAATTTTCTATGGTGAACCTTGATATTCTACCAGTAAAATCTTTAAAGATATTGTTATATTATGGAGACAGTTCTGTTGTAATAGTAAACTACCCCCCAATAATGTTGATTCATTACAAAAGCAGGATAAATTGTTCAAGCTATAACTATCATGGCACTGTTTGAAAAGTTGGCACTGGAGTTGTCTGAAATTTTCACACAGAATACCCTAATCCACATTTGTTGTAATAATACGCACATGAGAAATTATATGTCTACAAGTTTTCACACTTCTCTAAAACAATAGTGCAGTTCTTGGCACCATAAACATTTCAAGTCTTTACAGTACACTCAGAGAATGTCCACACAAATGCTTCATGCCATTCCATATGCATTTTTAGAAAAATAGCCATCAAAACATATTTGGAGAGGGTTTTTTCAAATTATGCATTAATGTTGAAATAGAATGAAATAAAACAATGAGTAGAAGCAGCCAAAAATTATATGGATTGGAAAAAGTTAGATTTGCCTCTATATTTGGTCCCTGATTCTTCTAAAGGACTCTTATTTTCTGTACTGTCAGTATAATTATTTGTGTTGCAGTGAATGAATGCAAATAATTTGCCTTAAATCATAAGGACTCTTCAGCAAGCACTTTATTATTAAATTTGCCAAATCAGAAATAAACCTTTGTATCTCTAATCTTGACAATTTATAATCTTGAGAATATATAGTAATAAATATCCCCATACTATCATTAGATATCTTTGAATGCTATCCTTGAATAATTTCAATCAAGGAAGAAGTATACATTCATGCCAATGGCAAATATCTGTTTTGTGCTATAGGTGAATAATACTTTGAAAATAAGTGTTTAAATTATTACTTTATGCTTCTTGTATGATCTGTAGTTATTTGTTTAGGACTATGAGACTGTACAAGACTATTCGAAACCTCTCAGATCTTAGCAGTATGTCAGTACATGAGAGATTGATCTTATGAATAGGTAAAAGATTTAAATATTATACTTGAAGGTTTTTTTTCACTTTTATAAATTCCATACTGAAAATGTACAGAAGATATCAATTTTTCATTAAAAGCACTCATCTATTTTCCTTCTTCATTTGCAGCTATCTTGCTACTGCACATCATTGAAGTGCCTAAATGTTCTGATTAAAAGATGATAGTCCTCATGCTTAAGACTATGACTCCATTCAGACATAACAATAAATTATGGTTTATCATTACACTTATAAACCTCAGATTGACTTCCAAATACCTTATCTTCTCATGCAGTTATCAAAAGTCTGAAAGCTTTCACTACTGTTCTTACCAATGATTACTTCTGATTGGCATTATGTCTGAAGAATTAGTGTTCTGTACAATGTTGTGGTTAGTCTTCACTAAGGCTTATTACACAAAGAAACCATGTTTTCTGGAGTTAGTGTAATTCAATAAACCATTGTTAAAATTATCCACAGCTCATGGTTTAAATTAATGGTGGGAAAGTGACCCATGGGCTACCTATGCCTCTCCAGTTTTCCAGGTCCCCCACATTTTAGTATTTAAAAAAAAAGGTGTGGAAGAATACACCATGCCCTCCGAGTGTCATGGGGTGGAATATTTTCAAGTCTGAGGAAGGCAGATCTCTTTTAAGTCAAGAAGGGCATTTCCCCTTAAACTAGAAATTATTTCTGGCTACTTCCTGGTTGGGAAAAAATATTTTAGGTCAAAAATAGGCTAGGATCCCTCAAAGTATATAAAATTGTACATACACACACACACACACACACACACACACACACCCCACTTGTAGAAGTTATGGGATTTTTCAAGCCAAACAGACATCTTTACACAAAAAATATGGGTAGGATAGGGTCATGGGGATAATGTGCAACCTCCCCACATCAAACTTTGTTGAATTAGTTGTATTATCAATGAGTAACTTGCTGTTTATTTTTAATTTTTTTGATATTCTCATTTGTGACTGTAGGGACACACATTGAGTGTCCAGTGTCTGTAATCAGTAGTGGACTGGATGAGAGCAGGAAACTGAAAGTTAATCATGACAAAACAGAACTGTTCTTAGTCAGTCAGAAGGCAGACCAGGGAATAGGGATTCAGCCTCTGTTAAAACAGGTTACCCCCCCCC
>JAIPUX010001232.1:90577037-90590932 GCA_020142125.1 Phrynosoma platyrhinos | reverse complement strand
TCCAGGTTCTGGCAGCTGGCTCCCGAGGCGTCAACACACCTGTTGGAGGTACCGGCCTGGCTTTCGAGCCTTGGAGATTCGAAATTCACAGGGCAATCCTCAATTCCATCACCCCATCTACATGCAAGTCCTACCATATAGCACTGAATTTGTTCAATCAATTTTTATTGGAAATTGGGGAGGTTCCAAGTTAGCTGATTAGGGTGGACCTGATCCTATGTTTTATAGTTTATCTTAGGCAGACAGGTCTCTCACCTGTTACTATAAGGGGCAGGCTGGCCACCCTGGCATTTCACTCTAGGGCAAGGGGTTGCTTTGATCCTACCACAGATTTTAGAGTTAAACGAGCTGTGCAAGGTTGGTCCAGAGAATCCCATGCAATAAAGTACTCACAATGGCCCATAACAGGCTCAATCCTCACTAGGTTATGGGAGCAGTTAGCTCATGCTTGCTATTCACCTGAGGAGGTGGCTTTATTTAAGGCAGTATTTGCCATAGCCTTTTTTGCAGCATTAAGAATCAGTGAGATTGTGCCCGGGTCTCGTAATGACCAATCTGGCAGGGCACTTTTAATTTCAGGTGTTGTTTTAATAGAACAGGGGATTTAGATCTGTATTAGGCACTCTAAGACTGACCAGTTAGCAAAGGTTCAGTCTATTTTCTTGGCCAAAGTGCCTAGTGGGCAAATTTGCCTAGTCTTAGCAATGACTAAATATTTGAAGATTAGGCCCAAATTGGCAGACTATCTCTTCATACATTTGTCTGGTATGCCCTTAACTCAATTTCAATTTAGGGCAGTGTTGAAGGAGACACTAAAGCAGGCTAAGCTGCTGCAGGCCTATTTCTCTTCGCACTCCTTCCATATTGGAGCAGCAACAGCTGCGACCACTCACGGCTTAAGTGAAGCTGATATCTGCCAAATTGGCAGGTGGCATTCTAGAGCATTTATGTCATATGTTAGGCTGTCAGGGAATGTAACTCCTGATCAGCCATGCTAATCTGCCTTGTTTCTATTTCAACTGGATTCTTTAAAGGTGAGATATGGATTGTGGACCACAGTCTGGTTTTCTGGGCAGAACACCACATTCTGGAACATCAGCACAACTTTTCATTGGGCTTGTGACACATCAGACATTAAGTGGTTTTGACAAAGGGGCATGATGTGGGGAGCGCTCTTTCCATGGATTTTGCAGTTGGCTTGGTCCTACCCACAACCCCGGGTTTTAGTTATACACCTGGGGGGAAATGACTTAGTTAAAGTACCTTGTTTGCAGCTCGCTAAGCAGATGGTTGGAGATCTGCAAGAAATTCTAAAATTTTTCCCAGGAGCTGTAATACTTTGGTCCAAGCTCCTGACAAGGTGTAGCTGGCCCCTCTTGTGGCAGGTAATGACCCCCACCCCACAAAATAATTAATCTGATTAAGTAAATTAGTTGGGGTAAATTGGATAATGTTAAATTAAAAGGAAGTGATGCATCCAGTTAAATGCATGACATCACTAATTGAATGATGTCATATGATGTAATATGATGTCATTTCCAGAGGGGAGGGGTTTATAAATTGGTTTTGTTATTTGTTTATTTACTTTGTCACATGCGGTGAAGGACCACCCACATGAGGGGTCACACCTTCACTTACACATGTGACAAAAAATTGTTAGAATTTTTCTTGTAATAGATCCTGTACAGCTAAATAAAAGTTGTGGCCTGTTTGAACCCCAAAAGAGGTATCTCATGTCCTTTGTGCCAGTGCAACTGCTTTATTTTGCCCCTATGATTCAACTTCACCCCTATGATTTGACTTTAACTGCTGCAGCAACATTCTATGGAATCCTGGAGTTTGTAGTCTGGTGAGGTGCTAGGACCTTCTGACTGATAATTCTAAATACCTCTCCCTAAACTATAAATCTTAGGATATCATAGGATGTAATCTTGGCAGTTAAAGTGAAATCAAAGAGCTATAACTGTGATATGATATATAAGAATCCTAAGACTTTTTCCTTTCTCTTTCTCTTCCATTCCTTTGGTGGGTTGGGAGAACCTTCTTTATCTCACTCTTTCAGACAACAATGATGTATCAAACCAATTAGATCTACCTAACAACAAACCAATGTGATGCAGTTCTAATACTTTTTCTTCTTAGGCCTTCCAGTCTTACTGAATACTGAAGTAATAAACATTCATTCTAAGAAATTTTAATGTTCCAAATTTATTACAATCATTAAAGCATAGGATTAACTTCTATGCCGATTGCAACATTCATGAGTTAGGCCAAATACAGTTAATAACTTAATGACTTAACTGTTGGATTATTTCCAAACCCTGGTAAAGATAAACAATAGTTTACCCTTACATATGAGGGGGTATCATAAAGTTTTAATTATGACCTTTAAAATTTTTTGATAGAAAGTTTGTTTTGATTTGTAGTTGTTAACTTATCTTTATATAGTCATCATCCAGATTTACACATTTTCCCCAGCATGTCTTGACCCTCCAAATACTGTTATTGTAGAAGTCTATGGATAGTGCCTTATGAGGATTTTACACTTTAGTCAATTCTGGCACAACCTATCACAAAAATAAAGGAAACAATGAGCTGATTTCTCAACAACATACACTTAGGGACCAATGATGATTCTGACAAAATTTCATCAATATACCATAATAACTTCCGGGTGATAATTATTACTTTACAATAGCCCCCCCCCCCCGGGGTAAGGCACAATCTGCAGAATTCTACAATATCAGGTATTGTCAAGGAGGGTCAAGAAATGTTGGGGAAAATGTGTACATCTAGATAGTGACTACATAGAGATAAGTTAACAACTACAAATTAAAACAAATATTCTGTCAAATTTTTTAAAAGGTAATAATTCAAACTTTATGATACTCCCTCGTATGAATTGAGTCATTCACTCAGAACTTTTATACCTCACTCTCTAGTGTGGTATAGTAAAGATAACGGGTAGATATGAGTTTATTGTTGTTGCTGATTTTCTGAAAGGGATGTGATTGTATTTTAGCCTCTTTTTCTAGCTGAAGAGAGTATGATTTGTTTTAACTTAACATTCTGAATTCATTTTAAACCAAATAAATAGCATTCTACTAACCAGCAGAGTGTCATGGTTTCATGTCAGATGTCATTTGTAGTCTGTTCATATTTTGCACATTTTAAGAATTCTGCTACCAATTAACAACTACCTACTTTCCACTCTGTAATATTTATATGGCAATGTTGTTGCCTTTTGTTTCATTAGATGTTCACACCAAGTGTTTTATTCTACCTTTAGTTCCTTTTAAAACTAATAAGATTTCATCAATATATGGAAAGCCGGGGGGGGCAGGGGGTTACATGTTATTTAAAAGAAGTGAGGTTATCTTTTTTTACATAGTAGCTAATGCCAGAAAGGCTTGCATTGCTTGTACAAGGATAATATTGGTCGCTTTTGATGACTCAGAGCTAAATTGATTTTCAAGCTGATGGGAAAGCTGGCTGAAGGTTAGGCACATAACATGCAAATTCCTTCCATCTGCTTTTATGGATTTGGGAGTTATTTACACTGCCACTCAGATGATGAGATGCAACAACAGCAGGTCCTCATAGTACAAGTTCTAATTATAGTAATTGTTAGGATATAAGAGTCTCAGCTAATAGACGCTTTCAGATTGTTTGTCCTTGTGTTATATTCCTAAATTCTTTAAAAATCTGATATCACCCATATTCTGGAATGTTAAATTCTTAACATTCAGACATGTAGCTCTCTGAATATACCTTGTAGTACAGTTTGTTTCATCCTTAAATTAGAATATATGTTAGAAAAAAACAAGAGAACTTGAATCACCAGCCTTACCAAGCTCAGACATATTTATTTTCCTAACCACCAAGGATGATTTTTCCATAAATCATACCAAAAGGTATTAACACATTGTGTTAAGGATTAAAATTGATTTGCTGCAGTTACTGATGGTCCAAAAGAGCAAGATTTAAAACTGAAGAAGCTTTTAGTGCATTCAATCTGAGTTTTCAGTACTATGTTGAAAGGTTTAAGTATGATTAACATTACAGATCAGCAAACCAAGGTTATTTAGTGTTAAAAGCTGTAAGGATGTAGAGCAGCAGTGATAAACAGATATAAGAACAAAAGAACCTTATATAAAGAGAAGACTGCTGAAGGGCCTTATCCTGTTCCTGTTGTTTTTCAAGATAAGGGTTTCAGTATCAAGCACTTGAAATGAATAATGGAACAGTCAGTCCAAAGTGGAGCACAAATGATTTTTGACAGATGAAATGTAAAAAGGTTGCCTTGACATGGAAGATTCATATATCATCTCAAAGGAGATATTTCTCACACTAGTTTATTTGCAGCCTGGATAATCATGTCAAAAAAAGTTTGTATAAAATATTAGGAAAATTACTCAATTGAATTTCTGCCAGCCCATTGCAAAGCTGAATCATCATTAGGGAGTCATTGGTCAGTTTGTATTTCTACCAACTATTCTTCAATTATTGTTTCAATAAGGAGATGCATTCTAAAGTACCTTAGTCATTCAAATGCTATAGGAAGTGCACCCTTTTATGGCAGTGATATTTATGGTGCACTGTATCAAAAGTTTTCTAAAGGTATGAAGGCCTTATCCTGAATTTGTTGCACACTCTGATTAGCGTCATAGTTCTAGTTAACACATATATGAATTTAACACATTTAAAGGTGTTGTTACAGAAATTGAAAAAGTTTGTTTGACTTCATCATGGCTTGTCTTTTTTTGTAATAAATTATTTTGGGATAGTGTCCTATATGTAAAAGTCTTTAAATTTTATTACAGCACATTAGTCTTGTTGATCACTGGAAAGATGCAGAGACATGGCGCAGTGGTTAAATGCCTGTACTGTAGCCACAAAGTTGTGAGTTTGATCCTAGGGGTCTTTCATCAGGCAAGATGTTACAAACCAAACAGGAGAAAAACAATTGGAGATGTTAGTCAGATGCCTACCTGTTGTTTCAGTCTTTAGTTAAGATGGTCTATGGTGGGGATGATATCTTTTGTAGGCAGGATCCACTTCCTCCTGGCCTTGTAGCTATAGGGAGATTTGCAAAGTCCAGGAAATTTAAAATCCATTTGCATCTCAACAGGGACCCCTCTTTTGGAATCCAATCTCCATTCCAGTGATGCCACAGGCCTCTCTGTGGCAGAGAACAATGGATTCCTCAAGAAAGCTCCATGTTTTTGCATCAGGAATATTTTGGTGGGTGTAGAGGTAAAACATGTGATTTCAGTCCAGATTTAAGAAGATTTTTTTTATACCTTGCTTGAAGGGAGGACCATGAGGAAAAGGAAGGAGGGAAGCCCAGGGAGGCATAAGGATATAGGTAGGAAAGCAAGCAAACAACAATGGGAGGAATGATATAAGGAGGCAAACAGCTACTCGGCAGCAGCAGTAGTGGTGGGTGTCACTGACAGGAGTGAATTTTAGAACCATACCTAACATTGTTTGGCACAGTACACAGAGTGGTGTAGATGGCCCTCCTTGTGCAACTCATCACCTAGTAAACCGTATGATGAGTCACCTCAAGTGAGACACAGGCAGGATCAGAGCATTAACAAAAAAGGAGGGAGGGAGGGAGAAATAAAGGGTTATCACATTTTCAAGATTAGCCAAGGGCATAAGAAAGATGCCAAAGCAAATAGCAGACCATCTTAGAATGGTAAGCAGCATCCAAAACAGCATTACACATAAAATAGGGATGTGGAATGTGAGAAGCATGAGCCAAGAAGCTAGACATAGTAAATATGGAAATGCAACACATGACTATAGCAGTACTAGGGGTGAGTGAGTTGGACAGGAATGGGCCATTTTAAATCGGACAACTACACAGTGCTCTATTCAGGGAATGAAAAGACAAGAAGAAATGGGATAGCTTTCATACTAACAAAAGATGTGGCAAAAACAGTCAGCAGATATGCAAAATCAAACTGAATTATTTCATGATAAACCTATAAATATCACCATAATTTAAGTATATGCACAACCAAGAGCTAGAACAGGAAGAAATTGATAGATTTTATGAAGGAGTACAGGAAGAAATTGAAAGCACACAAACACAGGATATCAAGCTAATCATTGGAGATTAAAATGCAAAAGTTGGAAGCAAAGAGGAATCAAAAACAGTAGGCAGATTTGGATTAGGCAAAAGAAACAAAGCAGGTGAGCGTCTGATAGATTTTTGTGATGACAACAAGCTATTTATTGCTAACACATTTTTCATACAATCAGAGAGAAGGCTATACACATGAACATCACCAAATGGTCAACACAAAAATCAAATAGACTATATAATTGGAAGTAAAAGATGGCAGAACTCTATACTTGTGACCAAGACTAGACGAGGTGCTGACTGTGGCACAGATCATGAATTACTCATATCAAAAATAAGAGTAGACTCAAGAAGAAAACTCAAGAAGTGATTATACCAAAATATGATCTATATAATATCTCAACAGAATTTATTGACAATATAAAAAACAGGTTCGCACTACGAAACTTAATAGACTGAGAACCAGAGGAAATATGGTCTAAAGCAGGAGTAGGCAACCTTTCCCCTATAAGGGCCGAGGGACTTCAGCTCCCAGAATCCCAGGAGCTATTGGCCAACATGGGACCATTGGCCAACATGGCTGAGGCTTCTGGGAACTGAAGTCCCTCGGCCCTTAAAGGGGAAAGGTTGCCTACCCCTGGTACAACAGCTTGTGCAGAAAGATAAAGAAAATTGCTACAATGACCAATGCAGAGAAATAGAAGAAAACAACAAAAAGGGAAGAACAAGAGGTCTATTTCACAAGATCCAGAAAATCAAAGGAAAGTTCAAACTAAGGATTGGTACACTCTATGACAATAAAAATAACTTTATTCAAGACCAGAAAAGAATAAAAAGACGTTGGATGCAATACACAGAAAAATTATACAAAAGAGATGACAAAAAAAAGGACACATGAAATGAAGAGCCATACGAAGATGAACCCCAAATGTTAAAAAGTGAGGGGAAACTGCAATAAGGGAAATAGTGAAAAACAAATCACCAGGGACAGATGATATTTCAATTAAACTGCTGCAATCTACATTTGTAGAGTCAACCCTAGTACTAACCAACAAATGTCAACAGATATGGAAAAGAAAATGATGTCCAACAGACTGGAAGTTATCAATATACATCCCCATCCACACACAAAAAGGAGATACAAAAGACTACAACAACTATAGGACCATAGCACTGGTCTCCCACACAAGCAAAATCATGCTCAAAATTCTGCAACATAGATTCCGACCATATGTGGAGAGAGAAATCCCAGAGGTCCAAGTGAGGTTCAGGAAAGGAAGAGGCACTAGGGACCACATTGCAAACATACAATGGCTAATGGAGCGCACTAAGGAATTCCAAAAGAAAATCAGTATGTGCTTTATAGACTATAGCAAAGCCTCTGACTGCATTGATCATGAAAGGCTTTGGAATGTCCTTAAAGACATGGGAATGCCAACACATCTGATAGTCCTGATGAGGAACCTGTACTCAGGAGAAGACGTTACTGTCAGAACAGAACACAGAGAAACAGAATGATTCCTATTTTGCAAAGGGGTTAGACACCTTTCACCCTTTCCTTTCACCCTATCTGTTCATGTAGAACATATTATAAGAAAAGCAGGCTTGGACACAGAAGAAGGGGAGTAAAAATAGGAGGAAGGAATATCAACAATCTAAGATATGCAGATGGCACCATAGTACTAGCAGAAAACCTCACAGAACTGGAACAACTACTAAGGGAGATCAAACATGAAAGTGCAGGAAGAGAGAAAGGCCACATGTCAAATGGATGGACTCTATTAAAGAGATCACAAGTATGGGTCTTCAGGAATTAAGCAGAGCAGTGGAGGATAGAGGGTCTTGGAGTTCTCATCCATAGGGTCACCATAGATCGAGACTGACTCAAGGGCAATTAGCAAATTATAACTGATGCTCTGAACTGACAGATCCAATGGGACATCCCCCCTTCTCCAAAACTACTGGAAAGAGTGCCCAGACTGTCTCACATAGATCCTGAAGCTCCTTAAGAGCTAGAATTGGATGCTGAGCTGCTTCACCCTTTGGAATGTCAAATAATAAAGTGATTGTGAGAGGGTCGATGGGTGATTGGGTTGTCCCTCTGAGAATGGATCTGATGAGACACAAGGAAAAGTATGCAGAACTCAGGACCATGAACCTTCCGGAGAAATATGAGACCAGACAGCTGTGGAAGAGAGGGCCAGCGAGATGGAGGCAAGTGTGGAACCTAGGGAAGAGTTTAAAACAGGGGTAGGTAACCTTTCCCATTTAAGGGCCGAGGGACTTCAGCTTGCAGAATCCCAGGAGCTATTGGCCAACATGGGACTATTGCCCAACATGTTTGAGGCTTCTGGGAGCTGAAGTCCCTTGGCCCTTAAAGGGGAAAGGTTGCCTACCCCTGGTTTAAAAGGACAGGGAGAGGTAGTCTGAGGAGGGGTGGAATGAAAGACTGGAGGTGGAGCTGGAGGAGTAGGACTGGTGAAGCAAGAGAGAGGGAACACACTGGAAAGATGGGAAGAGTGGATGGTTGTGGTGCTGAGATGCAGAGTGAGGTCCAGATGGGGAAGCTAGGGTCCGGAAGCCTTGAGAGATCCTAAGGAAGAAGGCTTCTTAGAGGAGTGGCCTAGAGCAGGAGGTGAAGAGCCCAAATTACCCAAGTCTCCTTTTAAGTCCAGTGGCTGGGATCACTCTCAGTTATGCTGGAATATTAAGGGCCAGTGTTGGCCCATTGGGGGAACAACACAGTGCCTGGGAAAAGGCCAAGTTTGGAGAAGAAGACAGAGAACTGCCTTTGATAAAGATATAAGGATGGGATGTTCTTGCTGAGAAGAGCTGGTGCTGTAACAACTCTCTCCCAAGGCAGTTGATTGTTAGCGTTATTGAATAAAGTATTTATGTTTGAACAGCAACTCTGTGAACTTTTCATTGTTTGCTACTGGAAGGATACATGGAAGGTGGTAGAAGGGCTTCAGCAGACATTGCCTGTGGCCCCATGACAATGCTAAGCGACAAAAGAGCAGGAAAGCTTGATCAACCTTGAAAAGAACAAACTGAAGTCAGCTGTATTTATTTGACTCCAGCTATAAATCAGAATGATTAAGGCCATTCCTTTGCTGTGAAAAATGGTCCCCAAGCCTTCATGTTGCTTTGGCTGATAGTTCTTGCTCTATTGGTTTCTGGACTTGCTTGTTCTTTGGATTATTCTTTCTGGTTACCTCCTGACTGGCATTGGGTCTTACTAGTCTGCATTTCATGCCTAGATCCCAGATTGCCTTGATTATACTTCTGCTATCTCTATCTGTGTATGATGCTTGCTTTCTTCTCTGTCTGCTCTTGGGTTATGTGTGCTTCCTGCCCTTAAACAGGAGAGGGTGCTTCTGGGAAAAATGGAAAATGTGGAGCTTTTGTTCATATTTCATTGACTAAAGAATCCAGGTGCTTAAAATTTAATGTGTTTAATGCATCTGTAACCTATTGATCATTTTGTAATAATGGATTTCTGATTTGATACCCTGAAATGAAAGATTAATATGAAATATTGTGAAAGCCTACCTGAAAAGTGAATGAATTAGCAACATAAAAAGAGCTATGCTGAATCAGACCTAGGATCTACCCAGTGAAGCACTCTGATCCCATCATGTCTTATCAGATATTTATGGGAAGCCCATAAAGAAGACAGGAGTACAATAGTATCATCTTGCTCATGTTTTCCCAGCAACTGGAACACAGAGACATATTCCTTCTGAGGTCAAAAACAATATATAGCCATCATGACTACTGTTGTCATTTTGTACCTTCAAGTCATCTCTGACTTTTGGAAATCATGTCTTAAGAGTTTTCTTGCATACATCTAGAGAAGTCTTGCCATTGCCTTCATCTAAGGTTGAAAATTTGACTTGCCTAAAGTCGCCCAGTGGGTTTCCATGGCTAAGTGGGGATTGGAAACCTGGTGTCCCAGAATCTTATTCCAACATTCAACCACTACACTACATTGGCTCATGTCTACTAGGCACGGATAATCTTTTCCTCTTTGAAGGAGCCCTATTAAACCCTGTTTTTTTAAAAAAAACAAAACAAAACAAAATTCACTTTGGAGACCATTATTATATGTTAGGGTGGAAAATTCCACTTTTAACTATGTACTGATTGATTTCCAGATAGAATAAAATACATTTTCTATTTTCTCAGATTGTAAATATGAAACATAAAATGGATTAAAGAACTAAAAATCTGTTACAGAGCAAGAAAAGGTGACAGCAATAGCACATTGAATCATCTCTATTCAAGTGAATACTTAACAGAGTTGTGCTGCTTATAAAGTGTTTACAAGGATCATTACAATTTTTTAAAGTGCTAAGCAAACAGGAATAATAAAGGCTATGTTTTAGTTCATTAAGTAAACATGTTGCAAAATATATCAAGAGTATTTGTACATAGTGAATGGTGAAGTTCTCAGTTTATTTGGAAATCCATCACTAATAATTACAAGTATAGTTTAAAATTTTAAATTGTTCTGAACTGACATCTGTAACATGTTTCCTTACTGTTATTTATTTACTTATTTTATTTATTTATTTATGTATGTATTCATCCCTCCTTTCTCCCAATAATGGGACTCAAGGCAATTGTATTGTATTGTATTGTTCAAATGCAATACAAATTAAAACCTATATGAAAACATAAGTAAAAGTATTTTAAAATGGTTAAACAATTTAAAGTTAAAACATTAAACATTAAAATTCATTAAAAGGCTTAACTTTTAAGAACAAACCTTAAGAGGAGCACTGTACAGCATTATTTTTTTTCCTAAATGTTTAGGGGCAAACTTTTCTAAAATCCTGACAACATAAAAAAATGTCTAACTTATTGATGGAAGGAGTGCAAAGCTGAGGCAGTCTTGGCCTTGTTATGAAAGAAGTTCTAAAGTCTGGGAGCAGACCCTGAAAAAGCCTATGAAAAATCATAACATACAAAAATGCAAAACACACAACACTAACACACTTAAACACTATACTATATAAACCAACAAATAACCTAGTCCCTCAAATTAATCTAAAAATATAGTTTACCCCCTTAAAGACACTAAACTAAACATTTACTTAAACTAAGCTAAACTATAACATAACTAAAATTGATTTCCCAACCTCCCACCCAGGAAATTTAAAGCAAAGTATAGTAAACTTCTCTAAAATATGTTTCTACTTCAAGCTCATGTCTGTTGTATTATTAAAACATCTAAACTACTTCAAGCATCCCAATCTGCAAGCATAATCTTCTTTTTCTTCTTCATGTAGAGTAGGAAAAGCTACCAATCTTTTAAAAAGTTGTCCAGTGATTTTTCTTTCAGTAGTGTTGAAAGTTTACTCATCTCTTCCAGCTCCATGGTTTTTTAAATCAAAATTAGCACTTTGGATTGTGCCCAGAAATGGACCAGCAACCAGAGGAGCTGTTGTAGCAATTGAGTTGTATGCTCCCACTAGCCAGCCCCTACATCCCATCCAAAATATATGAATCTGACTGCAACTCTTTGGGCCAGTTGATTTCTGAGCATTTTTCAAAGGCAATACCATGCAGAGTACTTTAGACTAATCCAAACAGGATACAACTATGGCCAGATCTGACTTCTCCATGAATAGGAACAATTCACTTAATAATTTTAACTATTGTATATACTCATGTATAAGTCTAGAAATTTTGGTCAAAAAATTGACTGGAGGGGTTGCAGACTGCCAGAAATAGTGCAAATGAGGGCCTAAGCAGATGGCGCAAAGCACCATTTTCGAAGCCAGGAAGGGGAGGGGCAGCCTCAAGCTGGACGCCCCAACCCCTTCCCACAAACATCGTCGGAGCGGCCAGCCCTCCACACAGCTGGCGCTCCGACGACACACTTCTGCTGCAGCGTCTGCACATGCTACAGTGGAAGAGGTGCCGGAGGTGCACTGGGGGCCTTTTGCGGCGCACCTTCAGTGTCTTGCAGAAGGAGCACTATTTTAGCACTCCTTTCTGGGCCTGGGATGCTGTGCCTCGGGGCCGAGGAGTGCGGATACCTCGGCCTCGATCCTCAGCTTCCTGGGGCGGCCCCGTGCCGCCCGTCTGGTTCCCCCCCTGAGTCCACTTTTAGGGTTATGGTTAGGGTTAGGAAATCATGGGAAATGTATTTTATTGTGGCACCAGAGCTCTCTGACAGAGAAGGCTTAATGTCTCAGAAAAAAAAAAACAATTCCCATGATTCCCTAGCACTAACCCTAACCCTAAAAGTGGACTCAATCAGCACTATTTCTGGCAGTCTGCAACCCCCCCTCAGAAAACCTGAGTCGAATTATCCACAGGCCAATGTAAGTACTGTATCTTTACTCTATAATTCTTAACTGTAACGGCCCCAAGTCTCAACAGTGACCAGGAGTGTATTTGCATACTGTATATACTCGACTATACATCAACCTCATATATAAGTCAAGGGCAACTTTAAAAGAAGGAACCATTCCCTGGTGAAAGGCAAGAGTATAATCTGTCCTGGAAGCACCAACCCCCATCTACTCTCTCATCCATCCAGCCTTAAGAGTGAGCACAAAGAGTTATGTGTGCTGGAATTTTGTAAGTTCTTTGACATTGATTTCCTTTGCTTCATCCTTTAGATCCTTTACGATATGTCCCTAAGTTTTACCCTTGAATTATCCACTGGTCATATCAAAATCCATAATTTTGGCCCCAAAACTTTCCCTTGACTTATATATGAGGTTGACTTATAGTCGAGTATATACAGTATGCAAATACACTCCTGGTCACTGTTGAGACTTGGGGCCTTTACAGACTGCTAGAAATAATGCAGGTTGAGTCCACTTTAATTGCCCTGGCTCAGTGCTAGAGAATCATAAGAATTGTATTTTTTTTCCAGAGACATTGAGCCTTCTCTGTCAGAGAGCTCTGGTGCCACAATAAACTACAGTTCCCATGATTCCCTAGCACTGAGCCAGGACAGTTAAAGTGGCCTCAGTTTGCACTATTTCTGGCAGTCTGTAAAGGCCCTTGGACTTCCAGGATTAGAGTTGAATCCAGGAGTATCCCCAAACGGTGAACTTGGGCTTTCAGAGGGATTCTGTGCATTTTGTGGCTCAGTCACTGGCTTCCTAAAATAAAAACTTTAGAAAAAGCTACAAGCAGCTGCACATCACAACCTGTAATGTCCTGGCCCAGGACATTTTATGACTTTTGAAAATAACTACAGGTTGAGTCTCCCTTCTCAGAATTCTGAAATCCTAAAACTTTTTTCATGCATGGATGAAATAGTGACACCTTTGCTTTCTGATTATTAAAGTTTGCTCACTGTATACAAACTTTGTTTCATGGACAAATTTTTTTTAAAAAAATATTGTTTATAAATTACTTTCAGGCTATGTTTATAAGGTGTATACAAATTGAATGATTTTCATGTTTACACTTGGATTCCAACTTCAAGATATCTCATTATGTATAATGGAATTATTCCAAAAGTCCCCCCCATTCAAAACTTCTGGTCCAAAGTATTTCGGATAAGGGAAATTCAACCTGTAACTTCTAAAAAGATTCTCAGAGAAAGACTACCTACACTCTGGTCTATGTGATGGTGGAGATCACTCAGTTCTCCCTCTGCACTATCAGAGGGTTATTTCCAAACCAATTTTGGGTTTGATATTTCACTAGCTGCTGACTCACAGACAGCCATGTAAGAATTTCTACATTTCATAGTTGCAGAATTTCTACATTTCAACAGGAAAACATAGAATCATAGAATCATAGAGTTGGAAAAGACCACAAGGGCCAT
>JAIPUX010001232.1:90562828-90576937 GCA_020142125.1 Phrynosoma platyrhinos | reverse complement strand
ACCCTTTGGGTTCGACCAGTCAACCAATTACAAATCCATGTAACAGTCTTGACATGTTTCAACAGCAGAGTTTCTGAACACTTCTTATTATTTCTCTCCTTTTTTTTGGTAGGGGGAGGCAGACTTCTGCCAAATAACTTTTCTATCATGCCACATAGGATGATGCAGACAGCCCATTTGGGGCAGCAGAGACCTGCCCCGGGGAGAGGCAGATCGGGGCCATGGCAACCGCAAGCTGCGGGCCCAATCCTTCCTTTTGCCACCCCTAAAAGAGCAGCAAAATACCGCTCCTTTTACGGATGGCAAAAGGCCACCCTAAGAGCTGGTGCTGTGGCTCTTCCATGCCCTTTTGGTGCAGCGTGTCTGCACAGTGCATCAGGAAGTCATCCTGATGCCATGCGCAGTGAGGACAGCATTGGGCTAGGGTTGGGGCAGCCGTCATGTGGTTGCTCCGCCCCAACTCCACCCCCAGGCTGGCCCTTTGAGCAGGTCTCCAACGCCCTATCTTTATGTTCTCTCAGTATGTGTACGAACACAGCATTAGTTTAACAATCTTCCATATTGGGAATTTCCAAACTGATTTTCCAAACTATTATTTGGATTATAAACTAAATTCAGTTTATATAAAAATGTTTGTATATTCTGACACATTAGGGGAGGTTTTATCCAAAAGAATGTTAGTGTTACTTTAATGTTGGGAACATTAGCTTTGCAAGAGGCTGAATAACCTTTAGGACTGTTTAGAACAGTATAAACAGTCCTAAGGTTTATCTGTATACCTGTATATACCAGTAATAACTGAAGAGGACTCCAGGTTTGGGTGAATTAAGTGGGTTTTGTTTAGAAAAATACAGAGAGCTAACACACATACACAATTGCAATTCACACAGACACAGCATTTAGAACTAACTGAAATGGAAATATGGAAATGGGATAGTAGAACTGGAGGGGTGTAGAGAGCATGTTTACCTATCAGAAGAGTAAACCACAATAAAGCTAGAGTGGCTCAGACTCATATACGGAATGCAGCCTGGGACAACCAAGGTATACCCACAGCCAAGGTATCCCCACACCTTCGCCCCGCGGCACAGCTTTGCTGCCCCTGGAAGGAGCGCTAAAATAGTGCTCCTTCCACAAGTCACTGAAGGTGCGCCGCAAAAGGCTGGCGGCACACCTTTGCCGACTCTTCTGCCGCAGCATTTGCAAATGCTGTGGCGGGAAGTCATCATCGGAGCACCAGCCATGCGGAGGGTCCAGGCTCCAATGATGACTTCGGGAAGGGGTTGGGGCACCCACCGTGTGGCTGCCCCTCCTCTTCCTTGCCCCCAAGACGGCCCTTTTAGCCGTCTGCTTCCCCCGTAAATTGGCTAATGTGGTAACTGAATTGGCTAACTGGTAAATGATTTGGCTAAATGTGGTAACCAAATTGGCTAACTGGTGTAAGAAATGCCTTTTCCCCCTGTCCTTTCACCCCCTGTTTGTCACCAAACAGATAAAGCCAAGCCTGCCTAAGAAAAAACTAAAAATCCCAAGCTGAAGCAGAGCTTGATGGGAAGGGACAAACCAAAAACTAGAAAAAAGCAGGGGATTCCTACAACTCCTCCCACAAACTAATACAGTGAAACATTCCTATGCTCAAACATATTAAGGACTGACTAAAAATGAGGGAAAATGCAGGGGAGAGTTTATACAGTCCAGGCTGGACATCACACCTGGATTGTCCAAATGCCTTGCGTCTTGCTCCTTTTCTCCTGGGAATATGACCTAGTGTTTCTAAAGGTCGTCGTGACCTCTCAAGAACATAATAATAATATAATAATAAATTTATTTCTATACCGCCCTGTGGGAAGCCAATCCGGGTGGTGTACAAGTATAAAATACATACAGATTAAAATAGTACAATTCCCTCCTCCCCCCTTAAAAGATTATTAAATCCCATCTCAATTAAAACGATCTACAATTAAAACACAACAAAATTAAAATTAAAAATACTAATAAAATACAAACCAACAAACTCCTGCGATTACAAGTTCTAGCGGGGAATATAAATTTTCCTAAAAAAGAGGGGGGAACATGCTGGCTCAAGATATGAAATATGAAATATGGGGACCCCAGGTATGGAGGGTGTGCTAACAGGGGAGATAATTTTGAATACCAACAACAGTAAAAATGGCACTAAATAGTTTTAGCTCAATGTGAAGTCGAAGGCTTTCACAGCTGGCATCCATATGTTTTTGTGGGTTTTTCGGGCTGTGAGGCTGTATTCTACAAGAATGTATTCCTGACATTTTGCTTGCATTTGTGGCTGGCATCATTTTTTTTCATTGAAAACAATCTATCATGCCAGTAGGTCTCCCAAGACAAGGTGCAGCAGATACAAATATTTGAAACATTAGATACACAAATAAAAACATTAAAAGCAACTTTTGAAAATAGTTTGAAAACTAAGGAGAGCTAAACCAGCACAAGTAGCCAGCCATTCCTGGTTTTAAAGCTAGCTGCTTACTAGAAACTCAAAAGAAATGGATCCAATCTGACTTTCCTCAGGAGGGAGTTCCACACTCAGGGTACAGCTACAGAGTCCTGTTATGTGCACCTACTAATCTAGCTTCACAGTTAATTATCAGTTGTATTTTATCTTCCATTGTTTAAATTTTTTATTTTGTAAACAATTTTGAGCAGGCTTTGCTTTAAAAGGCACTATAAAAGAACAGAGAGTCTCAGGAAAGAAAAAGCCCTGAATGTGCCTGAAGCATCTTCTGACGGTAGTGATCTCCATCTCTTCCACCTCAGACAAACAACCTACTGTTGGGTAGTGACACCAAGAAGTTGTGTGATGGTGCATGCTAAGACCTTTTTCATTGACAATATTTTAAAACAGAACATTTTAAAGGAATGGGCTGCGTATGCTGTATTGTTTTAAGCTGAACTTTTTTTAATAGCCTTTAGCTTTTTTAGTTGTGCATTTATCTTTTTAAGTGAAGGTTTAAATTGTTTTAATATTCTGAATAGTTTAATTCAATTTTAATGTTCACTTTCTGTATGTTTTTTTCTGTACTGTTCTTTTATGAATTGCAAGCTGCCTGGAGTCCCAATTTTAGGAGAAAGGTGTATAAATCTATAAAGAGAAATAATGTAAATTTAAATATAGTGATGCATACAGTGGTAATGAGACGAAGACTGGAAAAAGGTGGAACTCAGTGAGGTTGGCTGGGTGACAGAGAGGTTTGACAGGGGTCAAGAGAGAACTCTTTACTTTAAGGGAAAAAGGACAAAGAAGGTTTTGAAGACAAATTATGGAGATAACAACTTAATTGTCTCTGTTGTTCTTGTCATATTTTATAAAAAATAGAGACTGGAAATTTGTTATAGGAGGAATACATTTTAAAGCAGCAAAGCGCATGGTAAATATGAAAGGAGAAAAGGACAAGAAATGATTGAGAATATTTGAAGAAGCATGGGGAATGGGGGAGAAAAAAAGCAGGGTTCCCAGACTATGTATTAGAGTACATATGCAGTGTAAAAATAATGTCCCTCGTCTGCTTCCCCCCGTAGTTTGAAACCACTTTAACTACCATGGCTTCATCCTACAGAATCCTAGGATTTAGAGTTTTGTGTGGCACCAGTACTCTTTGGCAGAGAAGGCCAAAGACCTTGTAAAAATACAAATGCCAGGATTCTATAGGATGGAGCTACAGCACTTAAAGTGGTGCCAAACTGCATTATTTTTACAGTGTAGATGCACCGTGAGTACTGTTGGAATGCAAAAAACAAACTATGATAAATGCAGTTTTTAGAAGGTAGCTGAATTATGGAACTCCCTGGTGCAAGTAAATTGCTGTAGCAAAGAATTCAGTAATTCCCAGAGAGGAATGAGATACCAATATCAGTATCATAGCAGTAAGCATCAGCTAATTTGTCAAACTTTGCCATCAATTTTGATGAGTGGGCATCCATTATTAGTTCTCTCAAGGAGTAGAAGATCTAAAAAAATCACTGATGTAGGACACTGTTCCCAGGCTGGGATAGATAGTCAAACATCACCCTACAGAGCATGGCATAGTGATCTGATTGTTGAGATTACAACTGTGGAGACCAAGGTTTTAGTCCCAGCTCAGACATGAAACCCACTTGGTGACCTTGGGGAAATCACATGCTCTCAACCACAGGGAAGGCAATGGCAAGCCTGCTTTGATCAAATCTCGCCAAGAAAGCCCCATGATAGATTCACCTTAGGGCAGGGGTAGGCAACCTTTCTCCTTTAAGGGCCAAGGGACTTCAGCTCCCAGAAGCCTCAGCCATGTTGGCCAATAGTCCCATATTGGCCAATAGCTCCTGGGATTCTGGGAGCTGAAATCCCTCGGCCCTTAAAGGGGAAAGGTTGCCTACCCCTGCCTTAGGGTCACCATAAGTTGGAAATGACTTGAAGCATTACCACATCAACAAGGAAATGGTTCCCAGGCTGGGGTAGATAGATAAACATCAACCTACAGAGAATTGTGTGGAGTTATTATTATGAATACAATGCATTATTACTTTAAAGAATGTTGTCTGCACTGTTTTGTAAGTGAAATCAGTCACCTTCCTTGCCCCTAGACAAACACTCTGCCTTAATAGCTAGCCTTAACTATTTTGTTTTAAAATGTCTACTTCTAGATCACATGCACAAGGGGAAACTTCACACAGCAGTGACTATGGAACTGATATTTAAAGAACTTGGTTGGCTGCAATGTCACAATTCAAGCCAATAGATGTCAATCTAAATTCTTAGGAGGAAAGCAAGCTATCAACTAAGAGAAAGAGACTGTTCTGTGTATTGTCTTCCAGACCCTGAAACATTTTATTTTCCCCCCTGAGAAAACATAATTCCACAAAATCACTGTTGTCTGCATTTTTTTTTAATTCTTAAAGACATTGAGAGGGCTTACATTCTGACTAAGCAAAATAGTTAGACTGTTATGAGTTCATTATTAATTGTGATTTTTCTCAATAAGCCTTTCCTCCATTAATGAGTACTATATTCAAACACTATCTTGAATACCTTATCTATAAGAGCTATTGCATGATAACATTTATCAAACAACTAATTTTCATGTGAACTAGGTTTAAACCAATCTATTGCCTTCAGCCAAAATAAAAAGCTGGCTCAAATGCAACTAGGCTGTTGATATAGGTGCTTCCAGAGAATACTTTATCATATATCACTATGCCTTATTCATGGAGTTTTACAGAAGGTACATGCATTGTAATTATCAGTTTACACCCTGTCAAGTTAATCATATCTTCCATCTTCTTTTAATTATTCCCAGAAAATAGTGCCATGTCATTGGTAATGGCTGAGGATAGGGTTCAGCTTATTTGAATGTTCTTTAAAGTTGTATTATTATTGTTATTATATTTGTTTACATCCCACCTTTTTCCCTGTCTGGAAAAAAAATTTAAAGATATATTTTTATTAACACAGAGATTTTCTACACATATAAAAGATATACATCAAACAAAAATAAATAAAAGATGAAGGCACAAACTAACAAAATATCATTACAAGAAAAGAAAAAAAGAAAGACAAAAGAGAAAAATAGATACAGTTGTAATGACTTCTTCCCCAAAAACATTTGGCATTTGACTATACTTGAAACTAGATTCAACCCTCTGTATTCACAGATGCTACATCCCCCGAATATGGGACTTGAGCATCCATGGATGTTGATATCCACAGGGGGTCTTGGAACTAAATCCCAGAAATATCAAGGGTCCATACTATCAATCTACTGCTACCAATGAATTGAAATGTAATTATTAATCAAACCCACATGAAGAAATAAAACACCATTTTCTTTTTTAGTATGCAATAAACAAATCCATTTTTTTTTACAAAAAATCAACCAACAGTCTCTCCTTAATTAATATTGTCAGCTTATCCATTTCTACATATTCATTCAGTTTTAATAACCAGTTTTCTTGAGCTGGTATTATGGCCTCCTTCCATTTTTGAAAACACACACAGTTAAAAATTCACAGCATACATAAGTTAGAAAAGAATTTGAAAGGAATTAATCCACCATAAAGTGGAAATCAATTAAGAACATAAACCATTAAACAACAGCAACAAATAAAAGTCAAACACATTATACAAGCAAGACATGTTTCCCCTTAAAAATCATCCCCCAAAACTTGTCCAAATAAAAAGTTCAACTTAAAACCTCAAATACACACACACAGGATATCAGAGCTATCATCCACCACTGCACTGACAGAAGGACCCAATGGCTTTCTTGTACAGTGTGCTTTAATAGTGTTATTTATACTTGCTGTCAGAGAGAATGGTTTCAGAAACAATGTCCTGCTCTCCCCATTCTTGGAGACAGTGAGCCATATTGTTCCTTGCTGATGTCTGAAGCAATACTGGCTAAATGACTTGGAGATTTTTGAACAAGCTCAGACCATCCACTGTCATTAGGAATTGCAGGGAAGGTATTCCTGTTAATTAATTTTGGAATAGAAAGAATTACATGTCCCAGAAAAAGTGTGGTCTTCAGTGTAAAATAGGAAATGTCTTCACATAATAGTGACACTCAGCTTGATAATGGAAACAATAGTATTTTTATCCCTTCTCATAATTGAGATTTATAGTACAATGTTAGGTGTTAGATTTATAGTACAATGTTAGAAACCAAGAGAAGCTAACATATATTTCTAAAAAACTTGCTCAGTATAATGCATGATCTTTTTGAGCCAATCAATAGTAATACAGGGGTGTTCCTTGCTTTAATCAAAATAGTGAATATTGAGGCCTTCATAAACAATATCCAACTAATAATACTATAATCATTTGGAAAATGGATTGATTCTTCTAAATTACCATGTCCTTTGGAGGGCTACCTAGCAGAGGGTATGATTAAGAAAATCTAAAAGATGACTGCTACCTGAATCTTCATGTCAGTGTTAAGAGAGCTCAGTATGAGCAAGGGTCACTCTGTTCATGTTAATGTCCATTACAGTTCACTACTGAATCCTCCCCTCCTCACAATTTAGGGGAGATAACTCTCAAACCTTAGCCCTTTGCTAAATTGAGGTACATAGAGCTTGATCAGCCTTTTCAGCATGGCCAGTACAATTGAATCAAGGGGCATTATTAGTAATGTTTGGCTCAGTATTGTGGCAAACATGCCATTCCAATATCCTGCAGAACCAAAGTAGTATTTTAATGGTGTGCTGTTTTTTCTTTTAATTTTAATGTTTTGAACATTATAAATTTTAATTGTCTTTTAAATAACATTTATATTTGTGTTGAGTTTTCTTAAGCTCTATTTTAAAAAAGATGCGGTAAACTGCCTTGAGTCCTGTCATTGGGAGAAAATTGAGATATGAATGAAAACAAGAAAGAAAAGGAGCTGATGCTGGCATGAGGTTTTTCATGTAGATTTGGTCATCACTTGGAGATGACCTGGGGTTTGTTCACACTACATGGGTATAGTACTGTACTTCCCTATAAGTGACATGGCTATATCCTATGGCATTTTGGGATTTGCAGTTTAGAGAGGGGTATTTAGAATACTCAGCCAGAGAGCTGCTGTAATACTTCACCAAAAATGTCATATAGCACTATAATTGTGTAGTGTGAAAGGGCCCCAGATTGAGTTCCAGATTGAGCATTTCTTCCACTCCCAGCACTACAAATATTACAAGAAAATAAACTATTTAAAATCAGATGTTGGAGTAGGAGTTGCATGTACGACCTCTTCCCAATAGTCTTTCAGGACTCACTTGTGAGATCTGAATACCTGCATTGAGCAAGGATGGGAAATGAGCACCACACAGCCATTTTTCTGTCCCTCAAGTATTCTGCAGCACCACTTCCTTCCAAAATTTAACAGCATGGTTGGAATTGAAGTTTAATTTTCACTTGACCAGCATGTCCCCCCTTTTTTCTAGAAGCCTCCCAAAAGCAGATTTCTGCTTAGAAGCACTGTGTAAAAGCACTGTGTAGTCTTTTACAAAGAAAACACAGCTTTTGTGTACATACAATGGGTCCTCAATATGTGCTGGGGTTTGGCTCCAGGACCCTGTCTCCTATGGATGCCAAAATTCATGGATGCTCAAGTCCCATTAAATACAATGACATAATAAAAGTGTGTCCCTTGTATAAAATGGCAAAATCAACCTTTGCATTTTTGAATTTATATATACGGGGTGATTGAAAAATAATGGTGCAAAAATAAAACTGTTCTTATTCTGTTTTGCACCACTCTTTTTGAACCACTTTGTATTTTTTAATATTTTCAAGCAATGGATGGTTTAATCCATAGATGGAGGGCTGACTGTACGTGTGTGTGTTCATGTGCATGTACCATGTAGCCCTCTTCTGGTGTGTGTGTGAAATGCCCTTAGAATTTATAAAAACTGTCCATCATACTACAGGTTTATTGTGTGACTAGTTCTAAGGCAACTTGTAATGTACTAGAAGCAGAAATGTTGTGGAACCCAAATGTTTCTTCACTTCTTGCTATTCTTATCCTCTTAAGATTTCTTCCTTCCCACTAGTGTCATTTATGCTTCATGATTTAGCTTGCAGTGAAGCTTGTTCTCGGGTGAATGTTGGAAAACATTTACAATCTGCTTCAGAACTGGAACACTCCAGGCTCGTTCTATACAGAAAATGACACTGTATTAAACACATCAGATCCTTCAGAATTAGATGACAGGATGACAGTACTTTACTCACAGTTCAGATTACTGCAATAGGAGATGCAATGAGCCATAATGCCATTATTTTTCACTTTAGAATTTTAATATTGTGTTTTCTATTGCTCTTAAAATATCATGCATAAAACATTTTAACTGAAAACCTTGCTCAGTTATGTACGCATAGTGTCATTAGGAAGTGCAATTTTTCCTAAACTTCACAAAATGATGGACATTCTTTTATTTTTATTTTTTATCCTTGCTAGTTATGGAGACTAAAGAGAAACACAGCAGCCTGGAAAGACTTAAATCTAAAAAGAAAGGAAGTTGTATCCCAGAGATGATAATTTGATTCCCTGTGCTGCTATATGGATTGCAAACATAACTATAGAGCAAGTGGTAAATTTCTGTAGTGTGGGTAGGGTGATATGTTAGCTGTATTAAAACATTCCCTCACAGAAAAAGAAGTGCAGGGATGGGGTAGTTTTCATGGGTATAAAACTATATTGTGCCAAGTGGAGATAGCAATGTAAAGTGTATTTCTAGTTTGCCCTTCGATGTTTGTCTTCTTTCTGTTGGAAGACACAATGGTGTTGTGTTAGTGTTAAGGGAAATAAACTAAAGATAAACAGGTCAGTTAGTGTTGCTTTCCCCCCACATTTCTTATTAAAAGTGTCAAGATCTCTCAAGGTCTTTCTGTGTGGTCATGGTAGTTGTTTTAATTGAAATGAACAAAGTTTTTTTCCCATTCCTATATAAGTCCAGTGGCATCACTAGGGGGGTGACACCCTAAGGGAGGGTGATACCACTATTGTGCAAACATCTGTGTTTGGGCAGAAATGGTGTGACATTGGCTTGTTTCTCTTTAAAATGGTGAAGAGATGGCAAGAGAAAGGAGAGGCCCTTGGTTTTATTTTATTTATTTTTTAAAAAAATCAAATGGCAAAATATAAAATTTTAAACAATTAAAAATATTTTTCACTTTTCTTTTAAAAATGTCACATTTTACCAAATTTTCACTTTAAGCACATGAAACTATGGATATGTAAATACATTTAGGTTGTGCTTATGATACTATAATTTAAATTTGTTTAAATTGGTTTATGTCACAACTATGCCATAACATTCAGTGATACATGGGAATTATGCTTTATTATCATTAACTTTAGTACAAAAATATTACAAAGGATTCTGTATAGTTTGGTATAGAAGGAAGTCAATGGAGGGGGATTGACACCATGAGTTACTCCACCGGATGACATGAACCCTAGTGGGGCCATTGCTTTAGACTTGAATCACCAAAGTTAAGAATTTACAAAACCTGTTGATTCCAAGGGGAGAATTAAATATATAAGATGTGAAAGATAGGGAGAACACAGATTGTGTCCACAGCCTACTTTGAAACCCATGAACTAATCTCCATTTTCATACAGTGGAGGGTACTATCCCATCACTAAACACCCTCCAACTATCTCACTTTGTCAGTCTTTGGGCCTCTGCAGACAGGCGGCCATGGGCTGCCCCGAGAAGTTGCGGATTTGGGCCGAGGTACCCACACTCCTCGGCCCCAATGCACCCCTTTTCGGGCCCTGGAAGGAGCACTAAAGTAGCGCTTCTTCCTCAAGGTGCCAAAGATGCATCGCAAGAGGTGTTGGGCACCTCTTCAGTGTCTCTTCCATTTCAGCGTGTCCAGATGCTGCAGAGGAAGGATGTCATTGGAGCGCCCATAGTGTGGAGTGATGGGCACTCTGATTATATATTCAGAAAGGGGTTGGGGCACCTAGCGTGAGGCTGCCCCTCCCCTTCTTTACCTCTAAGACAGCGCAAAATGCCATCTGCAAAGGGGGTTAGTTAATTCCTTGTCATCTGACATTTCAACTACTTTAAAATGTCCCAGTTTCTCTTGCATCTTCCCACTTCCCCCCTTTTTCTTCAGCTTGATTCAGTGGCTGCAAACTGAGTTCAAAGTGCAAAAAGTAGCATGTGCTCAGTTCAGAAGAGAGAGGAGGACTCAGAATTTTGTCTTTTCCTGTAGGATCAGGCAAAAACAAATTGTTTCAGCCCTTCCTAGCTTATCTGTTTCCCCTCATTAAAAAAAAAAAAAGCTTTAGTCATATAGAGCACACTCTGATGTTGTTTGGTCACATGGGTCCTGGCTTGCACCTGTAAAATATTAGTGTGTATGAAAATCTTACTGAAATAAGAGAAAACTGCCAATATGTCCAACTACTGTACAAACAAGAACTGAGACCAATATTCTCCACATTATGCAGAAAAATGTCCTAGAGCTAATATAAAAGTTCCATGGTCAATTGACCCCAGGTTGCTTGACCCTGACTGCTTCTTCGCTGCAAAGCACTGTGCATGTATGTGTGTGCGCATGTGTGCAGTGTTTGGCAAGGGGAAAATAGGATATAGGGACTACTTAATAATTCTTATTTTGAAGTCATTTCCAAAGCAAAGTCCTGTAAATATATGTCATTGAGGATGGGCCCTCTTGCAAGCTGACAATGTAAAGGACAATATGTAAAGGGATCTTGTAGTACTTTTGAGAATGAAAGCTCAGCCTACCAATTTTTTTTCCCCCATTTATTAGTCTCAAAGATTCTACAAGATCCCTTTGCATACTGATTTTTCCTACTATGCCCCCCCCCCAAAAAAAATAGGGGAGAAGAATGGTTGAGAAAGGGCAGTAAAGGTAAGCTTTTTGCAACTACAGTTCTGCACTTGCAGCAGACTCACATCTCTTGGAAACCTTCAGCAATAGGTTGCAGCTGTCCCCTAGATCCCATCACATAAGAAAAGCCTGCCTTCAAAACCAGAAGTTGATGTTTCATTACTTTGAGATTATCAGGTGCACATAACACTGTAGAAACAATGCAGTTTAATATCTCTTTAACTGTCATGGCTCCATCCTACATAATCCTGGGATTTGATGTTTTGTGAGGCACCAACACTCTTTGGCAGAGAAGGCCAAAGATTGTGTATAACTACAAATCCCATGATTCCATAGGATGGAGCTACAGCACTTAAAGTGGTGTCAAACTGCATTATTTCTACAGCGTAGAAACACCCATTGTCTTGGAACATTTTTCATGTTCATACAGCCCTCAGTGGATGCTGGGGACAGAAAAGTATTGGCCCTGGACTTACTATAATTGCTTACTGCTGGATTAGAATAGCTAGAGATTCCTGACATGGGATGTTTTCACACTAGTCCCTACAGCTGCCTGGAGCCGCTCATTCCGGAATGGCTCCGGCGGCAAAAACTTAATTCCTTTTAAAACCCGGAATTACCTTTAAGCCGCTGAAGCTGGAGTTAGCGGTGGTAAGGCCGGAAGGAGGCCAGAGGGAGGCCGGACTTGCTGCTCCATGCGTTTGAACACACGGAGCGAGGAGCCGGATGGACGCAGGGATGGCACCGGCGTGAGTGTGAACACGCTGGAAATGGAGCCGGAGTGGGGCCGGACAGAGGTAGGATTGTGTCCTCCTAAAGCCCCATGTGAAAATGCCCATGGTGGCTGCATGCAGCTGCACCCCTTGAGTCACCTCACATGAAGTCCCATGGCTCTCTCAGGTGACATTTGTTCTACTGTGCATACTAATCACAGAGGGCATATTTATGGATTGCAGATTATTACATAGTTCCCTGCAGCAGCCTTTAAACTGCTGCTGCTGCTTTTGATCTTATTTCTGAGCACTGATTAGAGTTAACAGCTGGATGTTCCCCATTCCTGGAGCAGGTTATGCTCTGGGACTTGCAAGCACCAGCTATATTTTTTCTATGAAAGTAGGATTCTTTGTTTAGAGGATTAAATAATAACTTCTGCATACAACAGCACAACAGGTGACCCATATTGGTGGGTATACTTGAACTGTTTCAAAAAGATGGGACAGTTATGTAAGGGACCATTAATTTAATCATTGCAGTAATACAGGGGAAAGGCTAACAGTAATCTGCAACTGCTTTTCATCTTCTGTGGGCCTAACCAGACAGGCGGCTGTGGGCCGCCCTGGGAAGCTGCAGATTGGGGTCAAGGTAGCCGCACTCCTTGGCCCCAATCAGCAGCCTCTCAGGCCCTGGAAGGAGCGCTAAAATAGCACTCCTTCTGCAAAATGCCGAAGGTGCACCACAAGAAGCATTGGGCACACCTTTGGCATCTCTTCCGGTGCAGTGTGTGCGGACGCTGCAGCAGAAGTACGTCGTCGGAGCACTGGTCATGCGGAGCGACGGGCACTCCAATGACGTGTTCGGGAAGGGGTTGGGGCACCCAGCGTGAGGCTGCCCCTCCCCTTCCTTGCCTTGAAGATGGTGCAAAGCACCATTTGCTTCCCCCCTGTGTCTCCTGACTGATCTGTGATTCATCATGTATCACTGGCTAATCAATATTTTGAAAGCAAAGCAGCTTCATTTATATACTGCTTCATACCATGCTATGGGGTGTCTAAGTGGTTTACAACTGTAAGCTAATTGCCTCCCAACAGTTGGGTACTCATTTTAGTGACCTCAGAAGGATGCAGGCCTGAGTCTAGCCTGAGCCCTGGCTAGCATTGAACTCGCAACCTTGTAGTCTATGAGTGAGTGGCTGCAGTACAGGCATTTAACCATTGCACCACAAGGGTTCATGCCAAAGCAAAGCAGCTTCATTTATATACCGCTTCATACCACACTATGGGGTGTCTAAGCAGTTTACAACTGTAAACTCATTGTCCCCCCCCCCAACAGTTGGGTACTCATTTTGGCAACCTCGGAAGGATGGAGGCCTGAGTCTAGCCTGAGCCCTGACTAGTATTGAACTCGCAACCTTGTGGTCTATGAGTGAGACCTACAGTACAGGCATTTAACCATTGCACCACCAGGGGTCTTAGCATTTCAACTGTATCTTATCACTAATGAAATGATGCTCATCATTTTTGTAAGCCATAAAACTCAACTTTATTGTAGAATTCCCTTCCCATCTACCATGTGTGTGAGGGTACGCTTGCCCCTATGCATGCTGCCGAGCATGGACAAATTATCTTTTTTGAACTACAGCTTTCTAAAGGCCTAAGCAGACTGCCAGAAATAGTGCACATTAAATTGAGGCACTGCCCTGGCTCAGTGCTAGGGAATCATAAGAATTGTATTTTTTTCTGAGACATTGAGCCTTCTCTGTCAGAGAGCTCTGGTGCCACAATAAACTACGGTTCCCATGATTCCCAAATCCTAACCCTAACCCTAAAAGTGGACTCAATTTGCACTGTTTCTGGCAGTCTGCAATCCCCCAAAGTTACCCAATTTGTTTCCATGACTTAGTGGGGTTCAAACCATAGTATCCAGATTCACAGTACAAGGATCAATCCACTGTATCACACTGGATCTCATATGGAGGATACAGAAGAAAACTTTGATAGAATTAAATTTCTTGAGAGCAAAATATATTC
>JAIPUX010001232.1:90526705-90537076 GCA_020142125.1 Phrynosoma platyrhinos | reverse complement strand
TGAGTGCTAGACCATCTGTCATTGGCCATGTTACTGACTGCATTTGTCAACTGCTGCCTGCTGTGATTTCAGCCTATTCTACTGTACATCTTGGCCAGCTTTCCCCAGAAACTCCACAGCAGGCATAAAAATATGTGAGGAAATCAATAGAGCATGTATGGGCCACAGACAGCTGTATAATGCTTGCAGTGCAGTCTGTGTAGTGCCAAAGCCACTGTTTGGTACAATTTATCTGAAAGGCACAACACACCAAGAGAGTCATACCATACATGGCCTCATTCTCCCTCTATCATCATTATACTGAGCAAGATGAAGAGGAGTGTATTATTTAAATAATAATAATAAGAAACCTGGAGAGAGTGATCACTATGGCCCAAAATATATGGGCCAAATGGAATGGCTTCTGGCTGCTGTGTTTGGATATAAAGTTTAATAGAAGAATGTATGCATCACTGAGAAACTCTTTGAAAAGTCAGATTCTAATTTGGGAAGCTTCAGATATAGGAAAAAATGTTACGTAAGCTCTTTGTGGGTGGTGTCTTTTCTCATTAAATTGTTATTATGAAACATACCAGTCAAGGGTTCAGTTTTATCTCTGGTGTGAAGGTTACAAATGCACATAAATCCATTGTTAGAATGCATTTCTTTTACCCTACTGTATCTGAAAAATAGCTGACTAAAGTTCCCCACATCCATCCTTGTTTAAACCCCTAATAAAAATCTGCAGTGATTGAGACCTGCATTACTCCACCATAAGAGGAAAAGCTTTTAGTTCTTCATCCATGTGAGAACCCAAATTTAATCCAAAGTAAATTCCACTGAAAGCCATGAAAATTACTTTATAGTTGCAGCTTGCCATTTCTTATGTTACTATGAAGTAGGAAGGGGAAGAATATTTTAAAATATTGGGAAAATTATCAAAAACATGTTATCTGAGTGATGAGAAACCCCGATGAGAAGAATCCTGGACTAACAAGAATCTTTACAGTTCAGGATTTATTCCAAGCACTATGCATATTATACAGATTACACAGATTATTTCTTGTGTGGAGCCCATTTTCACCATAATCATATTAATAAAAGGAACCTGATACATACTAGTTTGGGAGCAGTGCTTATTGCATGTGCCTTTAATTGTAGGACTCAGGCTGTTGCTTCTAGCAACAGTCCCTCACTTTCTTTTCTAGACTGCTCCTTAACCTAGCTTCCCTTCCCTATTGCTCTACCCAACATGCCTTTCATTTGTTTATTTTTTATTTCTGTGATTAATACAATTTAGCAATTATGGCAAAATGATGGGAGGAAAAGGAAAGAAAGTATAAAAAAGAGAAAACCAACCTGTTCTGGACTAGGGAGAGGGAAAGGAAAAGAGAGAGAGGAGGAGACTGAAATTCCATTCCTGGAAATGTATTGCACAGGAGGGAAATGTATTGCACAGGAGGGCTAATGCTATAGTGGCACAACTAGCATCTATTGGCAGGCTTTGGACATCAATAAAAAGATTAATGTGCCACAATCATGAGTATCCTACAGACCAGCTAAAGGTCAGTCATGACATCATCTGATAAGGTTCTGCCATAGATACTATTATCCTGCTTCAATTCCACTTTTTGAGTCTCATACAATAATCTCTTTAGTGAAGATTTACATCCCTACTATGAACTGAAACAACATTTTTTTAAATTAATTTGCAGTGCAAGAAGTAAACTAAGGGCTTCTGCATATTGGCCCAAAGGGCCAGCCTGGAGGCAGAGATGGCGTGGGGCAGCCACACGCCAGCTGCCCCAACCCCATGCTGATGCCGTCCTGATGCCTCACACCATTACACACAGAGTGCGGTGTCAGGATGCCCTCCTGGTGCAGCGTTCTGACACACTGTGCTGGAAAGGGTGAAGAAGAGCAGCACGCCAGCTCTTAGGATGGCCTTTTGCTGTCCCTGAAAGGAGCGGCATTTTGATGCTCTTTTCAGGGCGGCAAAGGGGAGGATTGGGGCTGTGGTGTGGGGTAGCCGCAGACCCAATCTGCCCAGAGCCGCCCATCTGCACCCCACCTAAGTTAAATTGAATGAGACATACTCTAAGGTAAATTTATATGAGATTGTTGTTGTGTGCCTTCAAGCATTTTTCCTGATTTATGGTGACCCTATCACAGGGCTTTCTTGGCAATATTTGTTCAGAGGAGGTTTATCATTGCCTTCCCCAAAACTGAGTGTGTATGACTCTCCCAAGGTCCCCCTGTAGGTTTCATGGCCAAGTGGGAAATCGAACCCTGATCTCAGTGTCATAATCCAACACTCAAACCACTACCCCATGTTGGAACATGGGATTGCAGCTTTAAATAATTAACCTGTTTGTTCAAGTTGCATTAGAAATTCCCTACAATTGGAGATTGAATAAATATTATTAATTCTGGGTTGGTGTTGTTATTTTTTAAAAAAATGCATTTACACTTCACTTTTATTTTTGCATCAGACTGAAAAATAGAATCAGTTGGGTTGAACTTTGCCAGTGTTAACAGAACCATGTGTCTTTAGATTATTGTAAGCATACATTTCACAGATCCATAACATACCTTCTACCCTGCTACTATGGAGAAGGTCAAATCAGTTTACATTAAAATGTGAAGGGCAGTCTTTTGGATGAGAACCATTGTGAAGTAGTGACTAGAATGTTGAATTGGGATTTGGGTGATACAGATTAAAGTCCCTACTGAGCTCTGCAACCCCGTGGCCTGTCACTCTCTTTCAGGCTAAACCAACTCACATGATTGTTGTGAGGATTGTTGTGTGCCTTCAAGTCATTTCCAACTTAGGATGACCTTGAGGCAAACCTACCATGCCATTTTCTTGGCAAGTTTCTTCCGGAGGCTTTCCCATTGGCATCTTTGAGGCTGAGAGAGTGTGTCTTACCCAAGGTCACCCAGTGGTGGAGCTGAGATTTGAACCTTGGTCTCCAGATTCATAGTTCAACACTCAAATCATTATAGTGGGGGAAAGAAAAACTGTTTCAGCAACTTGCATTCATCAAAAGAAAATATTTGAAAATATTCAAAAATGTTGAAAAATAATTTATTGAGTGTCAAGTAATTCTGACAAGAAAAGTCCTTATTCTGCACAAAATATGCATGTTGTTGTTTTTGCAGAAAACACCATTTTCTGTGCAGAAAATAATAAGGCAAATAGCCTTTGAAAATTAACAAGTTTTGAAAGTCTTTTTCACAACTGGAAGCAAATTGCTAAAATTGCTAATTGCTTCTTTTGGTAAGAAAATTAATTAAGAATTACACTCAAATTAAGATACATAGCTGTGTTAATCTGGAATATCAATATGCAAAGGGATCTTGCAGCACATTTGGGACTAACTGTGGATCTATACAGATGAGACAAAGGGGCCAGCCTGGGGGTGGAGTTGGGCCATGGTGACCGCATGCTGGCCACCCTGAATCCACTCTAATGCTGCTGTCATGCCGCCCATGCAAACAGACAGTAGGCAGTGTCAGGATGCTCCCTTGGCACAGTGTTCATACACGCTGTGCCAAAGGAGTGCTGAAAAGCCACCGCCACAGTGGCAAAGGTGGATTTTTGCCACTCTAAAAAGGAGCAGCATTTGCCAGCTCTTTTTAGAGTGACAGAGTGCTGGATCGGGCCATGGGGTGTCGTTGCTGTGGCCCTGATCCGGCACTCCCAGGGGCGGCATGGAGCTGCCTCTTTTGCGCAGTCTGTATAGCCCCTTTGTGAATGAAACTGTCGCATGAGCTTTCATAGACTTGAATATGAGGAAGTATAACAAATCTACAAAGCTTATGCTACAACTTCTTTCATACAGTTAGGGCCAAAGCAGATGCCCAGAAGGAGTGCCCTCTGGCTGCTCTGGCCCCAATCAGGCTGGGACCACGGTGACTGCACAGCCTGCTCCTGAAGGGAGCTACCACCACAATCCCAAGTCACACCATCCAGGAGTTGATCTAAATCGACTCCTTTTTAGGCCAGCTTTTCCCAACTCGCCACAGCCTCACATGGTTTCTGGCCACTTTGAGGGCATGCTACATCTAAATGCTATGCTTCCAAAGTGGCTAAAAGCCATTTTATTTGACCTGTCTGTTTCAGGCCTTAGAAGATCCCTTCGCATACCCTTAATTTTAATAAATATTGGGGTGCAACTCTCATAAGCCCTTGGCTCTGTAGCCAATGATAAGGAACCTTGGGGATTGCAGTCCAGCAACATCTGAGGGGGCACATATTCCCCATCCCTGCATTATTGAATAATCTTCTGTATTAGAAAAGACTAGTAAACAAGTACAAGTATATTGGAAATGTTAAAGCAAAAAGTGAATGGTAGAGCTGTTTACAACACATCTTGAACAGGATTACATCATTTTCTTTGTGTTACCTAATTACAGCCAATGAATGAAGTGTCGATTCTAGGGAGCCCATTTTCCCATCTGATTCACACTTGCAAAATATGCAAGAGGAAAAGCTGTGCTTTAGTCAGTTGATGGTTTGGTTAAAAAACTATGCACAGTCTCTTGAGTTTTTAGAAACTGGCAACAGAAATGTTATCTGGTGAAACCTTTCTTCCCTTTTCACAAGTGAGGTTGAATGTAATAAGCAATTCTTTTACTTGGGGCCTGAGTTTTGCCAACCTTTTTTGCTCTTAAATCCTCAAAGCATTGCTACTGTCACTCTCTGTTCTCTTGACACTGTGCTTCAAATTATTTTCAACATCAGTTCATGACTTTTGGACTCTGTGGGTTGCAAATTAATCCTTTATAGACAGCCGAGATACTTCACTCACTGAGTGTTTGTCAGGAATTATTTTGGCTACCGGTGTGGAAAAGGATGAGGTACTAAAGGATAAAGGAGTGCATTAAGATATAAACCAGGACACTGTTAACTTTTTGTGTTTAGTTAGTTGACCAAGTAAATATATATTAATTTTAATTAAATGTAGTTAACCATACTAAAATGTGATTCAAACTGAAACATGTTGACAACAATAAAAGCAGTCTGGAAATAAAATATGATTAGCTTGAAGAATCCCAATGGAAATAAGGGCCTGCTGTTAGTTCTTTTCTTCTTCTTCATTTCCTTGGGAGATCATTTCATTGTTGTTTCCAGCATACAAAAATTGCATATTCAGCAAGTTCTTTTGTAGGACAGCTGCACAAAATCATACCTTATGAGTTTTTTTTTTTTTTTGAGGTATAGTAATATCCAACTAATTACTTACTTTCAGAAATCCAATATAAAGAAGCAGGGAACTCCTACCCAACATTTAAGATGGACTGTAATAAGTCTGGTATTCTGAGCCAAGCAAAAGAAAAAAATAAAAGATTGTTTCATCTAGCTAGCTACTGCCAGGAAGTATCTGACCTGTGTTTCAGACAGAGATCTTTTCCACTGCTACCTGAATAAGCCAGGGGGAGTGAATACACTTAAAAATATTAATAGCTGAGGTATTTTTTTTAAATAATGTTGAAAACTGCTTCTATATCATTAGCCACTGGATAAAGAATATTGAATAACAGATTTGTACTAGTTCCAGTTTGGCAGAAACAGATTTTGGAGCAATGCATACATTACATGAGGCGTTGTTTTCCATTTTAACCTGTGTTTATCTCTCCATTGTTGGATTTCATTAAGAAACAGCAAGGATCCCTAATTCCCATGCAAATGAACAGAAATAGAAGCAGGGAGGTTGAAGCAAAGGAGCTTGCTATTCTGAAAGTCTAGAAGGACCATTGTGGATAGGACAAGCCCATGGAACTGTGTCACAATTGCTCTGCAGTGAAAATTGTTAAAGGGAAATAATGAAAGAGAAAGGGTGTAGGACTTCCAGTCATTCACAGTGGCATTATAGACTTCACTATTGTCAATAATTGTCAGGCCCCCATACAGAAATAATTTATGTGGGGCAAAAATGTATAGTGTGTACAGCAAGAAAACAAGAAGCCAGTAGGGCTTGGCAGCTTTCCTGTTCTTATTGTTTAATTCAAACAACTACTGGGAAACAGAATTGCAATGAAGCTCTATTGAGCCACCAAACACCTATTTCTCATTGTTTCTCTGGAGCTGGTGAACTGAAGGTGAAATGAGACAATTTATTTTCTCACCTTCTCTGTGAAATACACTGCCTCATTAATACAGATTGACTTTGGAGATGTGAGTGCTGAGTCAATGTCAAGGTTCCATTGCATGTCCAGAGAGTGATCACATGAAGATATTTTGCTGCTTGTCCACCAGCCATGCAGTTCAAGTTGCATAGTATCCAGCCATGCAGTTCAAGTTGCATAGTATCCAAGTATCCATAGTATCCTCATGAAGCAGAGAATTCCACTATCACCTCTTTCCATCCCCTGGAAGAAAAAGAAAAAGTCCTTGTAAGGAAGTGAAATTGCAACATGGTCACAATATGCTGTGACAATTATTATTTAATTTGTTTAATGTGCATTAATTTGTTTGAAAATCTGTAAATGAATCAGGTTTGCTTGTTTTGTTTCAGTTTGTTATCTTCATTTCAAAAGTTGGGACAGTAATTTTTTTGAACTGAAAATCTTTCCTGAGTGGTGTGGTTAGATTAGATAACTACTGAGTCTCCTTTTAGCTCTGGCACTCTTATGATAGTTAAATATAAATGCAGCTATGGGAGGAGGGGGGCAGCCCAAACCTGAAAAGAAACAGTTGCAAATAGAACAGCAAAATGCAAAATAAATGACTGAAGAAGTGAAATTCAAATGAGCACCTACTAGATGCTGGTAGCTTGGAACCCATAATATTGGAAAGTTTTTTTTAATAAAAAAAAACAACTCCAGAATGCAAAGGCTTCTCATCTTCAAGTTAAACACAATCTGTTCTTCAGGACATGCTGAGTAATTTACAAGAGAAGGAGTGCAGTGTGAACTATGGAGTTGTTTTGAACTGCTGCTGCACATCACTTAAATCCATTATACATGCCATCCTGTAAACAGAACCTTATATGTAGAGTTCATCAGCTGTCCTATTATGGGAAGCCAGCTTGTTTTGAGGGAAGCGTGTGCTCTTGCTTCTGCGCAGGTCCTGGAATTTGAAACATCTAGGGGCCTCAACAGAACCCTGGCATTAGTTACTTTGTCAGCTTAGTGGAAGTTAGAATCATGCTTTTCCCCTTACAGGATCCAGGATCCAGATCTGAGAAACAGCTGATCCACTGTTGAAATTAACAAGTGAAACTTAAGATGAGTGGATTTTGGTTTGAAATGCTGTGGTTTGCCTTTCAGTCAGTGGCAGACAGCATTATTCTGGTTTTATTTTTGTCTTTTTTTAAATGTCATTGAAATAGTGGCATTGGATCACAGTACACTAAAACGTTCTTTCTTCGGCATTTGCCTTTGACTTCATTTGATGCTTACATGCTGTGGTATGAGGAAGAGGAAGAATGTAAGTACAAGCAGTCCAAAATGCTTTATCACTTTCTTCACTTCTGAAAACAACTTTATCAGTATGCATTCTTGAATATTTTCTTTTGGGGATGTAAAGGTAGAGTCCCAGAAGGGAAGAACTAATGCCTGTGTTTAATTCTTGCTGGAATTGTTACATTTAAACAAAAAGTCATTGAAATAAAATGCTGCTGTGTGAAAGAGAACACACATGGCATTTCTGAGATCTGATATTTATGAAGGTTTCTTGGGTAGGGTAGCAAAGTGACTTGGGTAAAATATATATGTTTTTACTATTGCTTTAATAGTCTATAAAAAGTTCAAAGCACTACTCAGCTGTTTTAACAGCAAATATTGTTTTGTATTACCACCACTGCAAAAAAGTTGCTAAGGTGTTTTTGTTGTTGTTGAAGAGTTAATCTAAATAAGGGTGATAGTTTCCTCTTTAAGATTGTAGAGAGACAACATTGTTGCTATTGTGTGTGTGCGCACGCATGCACACATGTATAGACTCACTGCGTGCACTATCTTCTCCATATTTAGATGAGGAATTAATTGTATGATGGAATGAACATTCTGGTTTTAAGACTGCATGTTTATTTTTTCACTTTTTATAATAAAAGTTGACCTGAAAGACTCACAAACTATTTAACAAGTTTAAAGTTCTCTCATCATTTTAACCTTTTCAGGTGCTTAACCAGGCTGGGAACAAAAAAAAGTGTTTCTTTAATCTTGCAGAGGAGCAGAATATGTTTGGACTGTGTCAGCTTGCTGGATCACAACAATTCAAGCAAGCTTGCGTCAAAGCCCTAACGCATCTTTTCCTTAAATGGTCTTTGTGTGTATATGTGTGTGTATGTTTATTTCTTGTTACACAAATGATTCTGGCACAATGTATCTTGTTCACTAGTGGTACTCTAAGTATAATATATATACTATGTGCCATACAATTTTGAATACGCAGCCTATCCTTTGTAGCTTTAAAGAATAATTATGAGATGTATTTGGTCTTAAAGAGTATTTCTGTCTTATGACACATTCTGTGGCAGGAGGTCCCATCTCTGATACATATGTTGTTCCTGTCAGATCACATGGAATGATTTTGCACATACTTGAACATACAAAGCTCTATCCACAAGAAACAATATGTGAAAGTCAAAAGAAGAAGAGCTCCCCTTTCCTGAACCTCCTGGTGATTTCTATAGGTACATCTGTTGGCCTCACTCAATGGTGCAAGAAGAAGGTTACATGGTTCAAATGCTGCATCATGCTCTGTTGTGGATATTGATGTAATTATGTGGAAGACAGTATGTTTTGCACCATAGGCGAGTGACATATAGTACTCACTCAAAAAGAAAAAAAGTAGCTGATTCATTTCCTTATTGAGAAATGGGTAGATTTACTTTTTAAAATTGTCATGATGATGTAACCAATTGCCTTTAGGCCTTACATTTACAACTTTAATTACTTTATAAAGATAACTTTACAAGGCTATACAAAACCATTTGCATAGTAAACAGTGTGGAAGCTATGTATCCACCCTCTTTTGGGCCAGTTGTTCTGAGATGTACCTATCTCTGGCAGAAGAACTGAATGATGCCTTTCTTGAACAGATGACCACACACTCAGAAAGGAGAAATATAGTAGTGATGGGTGACTTCAACTATCCTGATATTTGTTGGAAGTCAAACTCAGCAAAATCCTGAAGGTCTAGCAAATTCCTCACTTGCCTCAGAGACAATTTCATTGTCCAAAAGGTGGAAGAGGCAACAAGGGAGTCAGCTATTTTGGATCTGATCCTAGGGAATCATGGGAACTGTATTTTTTCTGGGAGATTGAGCCTTCTCTGTGAGAGAGCTCTGGTGCCACAATAAATTACAGTTCCCATGATTCCCTAGCACTGAGCCAGGGCAGTGCCTCAATTTAATGTGCACTATTTCTGGCAGTCTGCAAAGGCCCTTAGTTAATGGGATGTAAGTGGTTGGATCCATAGGCGGGAGTGATCATGTCCTCCTGGAGTTTATTATAAAGTGGAAAGGGGAAGCCAGGCATAGTCAGACACACATTCTAGACTTTACGAAAGATGATTTCACTAAACTTAGAGAAATACTGGGGGTGATCCTATGGACAGGAATACTAAAAGAGAAGAGAGTTCAAGATGGATGGGAGTTTCTCAAAAGGGAGATACTGAAGGCACAATTTCAAACCGTTCCAACGAGGAGGAAAAATGAGAAGCGTCCCAGTAAACCAGGATGGATGACTAAGGAACTTGCAACTGAACTAGGTTTTAAATGGAACATGTATAAGAAATGGAAAAATAGGTATATCGCCAAAGAGGAATTCAAATGAATAGCTAGCACATGTAGGGGTAAAGTCAGAGAAGCTAAAGTGCATAATGAACTCAGGCTTGCTAGAGAGGTTAAGAACAATAAAAAGGGCTTTTGGGGGTATGTCAGCAGCAAAAGGAAAAAAAAGGAAATGGTAGGGCCACTGTGTGGAGAAGATGGCAAAAAGTTAACAGGGGACAGAGAAAAGGCAGAATTACCAAACACCTTCTTTGCTTCAGCCTTCTCAGAAAAGGCAAAGAGTGCTCAACCTGAGGCTAATGGAGCAAAGGGCAGAATAGGAGAATTTCAGCACAGAATAAGTAAAGAGATAGTACAGGAATACCTGGTTAATCTAAATGAATATAGGTCTCCAGGACAAGATGAATTACATCCAAGGGTATTAAAGGAACTGGCAAACGTAATATAGGAAACATTGGCAATAATCTTTGAGAACTCCTGGAAAACAGGAGAAGTCCCAGTGGACTGGAGGAGGGCAAATGTGTCCCCATCTACAAAAAGGGGAAAAAAGAGGACCCCAACAATTATTGTCCAGTTAGTCTGACATTAATACCAGGAAAGATTTTGGAGCAGATCATTAAACAGAGAGTCTATGAACATCTGGAAGATAATT
>JAIPUX010001232.1:90509059-90521616 GCA_020142125.1 Phrynosoma platyrhinos | reverse complement strand
TATATATATAGAATAAGCTCTTTCCCCACAAAGCCCACAAAACACCTTTTTAATGGATAGACTCTTTTCTCACAATATGAATAAGAGAAAAAATATGGGAAGGCAGGCAATATCCAAGTATGAACCTGATTAGGTGAGATGCTCTGTATTTATTTGGTGCATCCCATTCTAAAATAGGATGTTGAAGCTACAATCTTACATTCATTTACCTGGAAGCAAGCCCCACTAATTCAGTGGGACTGTGGTGTTGTTGTTGTGTACCCTCAAGTCATTTCCAACTTATGGTATCCCTAGGGTATTTAAACCTATCACTGGGCTTTCTTGGCAATATTTGTTCAATAGGGGGTTTGTCTTTGCCTTCCTTTGAGGCAGAGTGCATGTGACTTCCTCAAGGCAATACAGTGAATTTCCATGATTCAGTGGGGTTTGACCTCTGATCTCCCAGTGTCCTAGTCCAACACTCAGAGAGAGATCACTACACCACTTTGGCTTTTTAATGGGCCTTACAACATATATATAAATATATATAAAATTTCACTATTCTGTGTTGTGTTTAGAAGAGAAGTCAGAATTAATTTTCCCTGGGGAAAATTAATCATTTATAGGACTCATGAAACTTTGCATTTATGGAACTGAAAGAATGCTAGGATAGCCAGAATTTGTTTTTGTTTTTTATTTTTGTAATTTGCTATTAAATTCTGAAAGATATTTCAGCAAAACTGTTGGGGAACATCAGTTACTAGATGCAGTGTTGCTATTTCAGATACTCAGACTAAGCAATTTGAAGGCAAGCCAAAGCACAATGAGAAGGAATAATGATGACCTTGGTTTATTTATTTTTTCTCAGTACATTCAGGTTTTGATTGGTTTCTGAACAAGACAACAGTTTACTCTCCCAGAAAGCATTGCCATAGTCCTTGGAGTCTTCACATTCTTGTTATGAAAGCAGCTAGTTCATATTGGAGCATTTCCTTGTGAAGGTCATGGGTTTCAGTGTGAGAAAAAAAATACAGAAAATTTTCCTTATTGAACCCAACCAAGTATAAGCTTTTCATGAGAACATTTCTGCACAGAGACCTATTAGCCTGCTGACCTGCCTAGCATACTACTAATGATAAATAAAAAAATGTCTTCTTCTAAACTGTAGAGATTGTTTGTTTTTGTTTGATTTTGCTCCTGCTAATGGATGCTGTGTCTTTCAGTACAAGAATGCCTTTGAAGAACTTTAACATTTTTCTTCCAAAATTATAAAGTATAGAAAAGCCTGTGTGGTGGATGGAGAGGGCAATGGTTACATTATTATTATTCAGAACATATGGTCCTTTTTTGTTTCAGCTGAAACATACTATTTCCCAGGGCATTGTAAAACAAATTGTTACTAGGTGTCCATTTTTCCATTCAAAAAGTTCATGAGGGGAAGCTTCCCCACAAAACAGAATTTCATTCAGATCATGTTGTAAGAGATTTTTCTAAAGGACGAATGCAGAGCTGCAAATACATTTGCACATATCTGTATCCTAGCAATTGTCATTATTCTGCCCACTACCAGGTATTAAAAGAGGAGTGGGAATTGTGCATTTGAAAATTTGTATAGTGTAATGGTTTGAGTGTTGGACTACAACTGTGGGAAACTAGGGTTCAAATTCCCATTTGGCCACAGAAACTGACTGGTTGATCTTGGGCAAATCATACTCTGTCAGCCACAGAAGAAGGCAAAGGCAAATTTCATGTAAATTAATCTTACCAAGAAAACTTTGTGATAGGTTTGCCATAGGGTCACCGTAAGTTAGAAATTACTTGAAGGCACACAACAGTAGCAACAACAATCATGCTGATTAATCAATGATTAAATTGTGTTTCTTTGGGCCTAAGCTGACTTTGGACACACAACCAGTACTTTAAAATGCCTTTCTATTTCCTACCAGTTGCAAAATTCCTTTGTGTAGCCATGTAGAATTCAACCTCTTTCAAGGATCCAGTTCACTGTCCTGTTGTGCATGGGTATTCAAACCTCTTACCCCCCCTCCTTTTAGTCAAATAAACATGTGCTGATACTCTTGAGGGGGGGGGGGGAACCTGGAGACTACTGCCTCACAAATCTCTATCTTTAAGGTCTTGTTTTTATTGTTATAGAAACTTGTTGTCATGTGCCTTTCAGTTGTTTTTTACTTAGGGCCTAAACAGACTGGCAATAAACATTAGCATCAGGGCAGAGTGGTGGCTAGGAGAATGCATGCTGTGTGCCCTGACTCCACCCCAATGCAGGCATCATGCTGCCCAAGCAACCACATGATGGGTGGTGTTTCTGCACTTCTGTGGCACAGCGTTTAGATGTGCTGTGCCGCAAAACCCCCAAAAACATGGCAGCAAAGGCGCCTTTTTCCCAGTATGAAAAAGAGTGGCTTTCTGACACTCTTTTTTTTCACCAGGGAAATGCTGGGTTGGGGCGTGGCATGCAGCTGCCATGTCCCCAGCCTGGCAAGCAAAGGGGTGACACAGAGCTGCCCCTTATGAGCAGTTTGTTTAGCCCCTTAGAGACCCTATCATGAGGTTTTCTTGACAAGATAGCTTTCCTGAAAAGATAAGAGACTCTATCACAAAGTTTTCATGATGACATTTATTAAGAGAGGTTTTGCATTGAGTACCTCTAAAGCTAAGAGAGTGTAACTTACCCAAGTTCACCCAGTAGGTTTCATGGCCAAGGGGCAATATGAACCCTAATCCTCCAGATTCCTAATCTAATGCTCAGACCACCATACCACCCTCGCTTTCAATGAAGAAATTAAAAATAATAATAATTGGTATTTAGGCAAAAATTGAATCATAGGGCCTTTACACACTGCCAGGAATAATGCAGCTTGAGGCCACTTTAACTGTCCTGGCTCAGTGCTAGGGAATCATGGGAACTGTATTTTTTTCTAGGACATTGAGCTTTCTCTGTCAGAGAGTTCTGGTGCCACAATAAACTACACTTCCCATGATTACTTAGCACTGAGCCAGGACAGTTAAAGTGGACTCAAGCTGCATTATTTCTGGCAATCTGTAAAGGCCCATAAGTCTATAGTCCTCTTTGTTTAAATATAAAAACTATTTATCAACCATGTAGAAAAATGCAATGACATCCAAATCCACAAAACAATGATATTTTTATTGGACTAACCAAAAATGCACAAAATACATCAGGCAAGCTTTCCACTGGTTTCTTCATCAGACAAAGGTGTTATAAATCATATAGGAGGAGAAGGAGAGATAGCAAAGCCTACATTTTTTCAAGATGTTGTTTCTATTGTTGTTAATTAAAATGGTCTCCAGCCATGTAGGTAGTGGCTTCTACTTTTTTTGAATATGTGGACTCTGGGACACAAAAGTTGTAAAATGCAGGAAAGAAAATTTAAACTCCATCACACCTTTGCCTGATGAAGAAACCAGTAAAGCTTCTAAAGCTTGCATCATATATGTTATTTGCTTCTAGATAACTTACAATTTTGAGATTGTAACTTGAGTCTCCCATGAATTCTATAGGGGAAAATTGTTATATATCCCTTGAGGATTTATACACCACATTCCTGGCCACCTTTATGCAATATCTGATGATGATGATGATGATGGTAATAATGATGTTTGTTTGTATCACTCTTATCACCTAAGGATGGAACACCAAACGTATATGATCAAAGATAAGCATGTCTTTAAAAACAAAAGTGCATATCCTTTCTTCAGTGGGATTTAAGAATGTATGGGAAAATTGGTTTGTTACCCTCCCTTTTCATTTAGAGTTTTCTGTGCACTAAAACACATGGGTTTCGACATGCTTCTTTATGGGCATTTGATGTGCATTCCTGCTTCCTCCAAGACTGGCCTGAAACACATGGGCCAAAAGAAGTAGCTTCTGGCTGCTTTGGAAGCATGCCATTTAGATGACGTACACCTTCATCCCAGCCAGAAGCTGCACCAGCTGCTGCCGGTGGCTTGTGGCTGCGGCCCACTTTCTGAGATGGCCGTACATTCACTGTGGATGCAATGTGCTTGCAGCTGGAGTGGCTTCAGGCTGTAATTTCCTATCTGTCTGCTTCACCCTGCTGTCTCTATATACTTTGAGGTACAAGGTATTCACCATCCTGCTGAATTGACTTTGAGCATTTCATGAACAGAATCTCAGGGAATTCTCTTCATAGTTTCTCTGGGGTTGATCTTATCACTTTTCTCTCTTTTTTTCTCTATTAGGTAGCCTTTTAGTATTTGTAAATTTGTCATGGTGGTCCTTCTTGTTAATCTGGGCTTTCTCTTCATCTATTTCAATGATTCCCAAACCTTGGTCCTACAGATATTTTGGATTTCAGCATCCAGAATTCCTGACTATTGGCCAAGCTAACTGGGGTTCTGGGAATTAAAGTTGGAAAACCTGAAAGTTTGGGAATCACTGGTCTTTTGACTGAGTTGTCTAAAGTACAATCCATACCTTTTCAAAAACTGCTGCATATGTGGGGGAAAGCATGGTGTAACCATTGTTTAAAATGTCTCACAGAAATTCTTAAAAAGTATTCCCATCTGCCAAGCAAGTTCTCTCAATAAACATCTTACAATCACTTTTTGAGACCCAAAGCTTCATAGTGAATTTTGCGGAGTTATGAAACACAAGTAACAGTAATATATAACAACTTCCACAAAAGGAACTGAAAAACTTGTCTGGAAATGCTTGCTGTTGCCATGGGACTTTAAAAATACATGGAACATGAATAAAGATGCATCAGGTGGATTTTAATCATATAATTTATCAATCTGGGTTAAAAAAACCCATTAGGTGGATTTAATCAATTGATTCTTATAATTTAAAATCAATAGAAAGCATTGGAGGTTTTTAAAAGAACATACATTACTAGAATCTTAAAATATGAACATTCACCTCGATTGCCTGAATTTAATGTGACATGGAAACAATCAACATTAATCTAGTTTGAAAAATGAATAAATCATAAAACACTGATAGAATGACAGTCTAAATGACCAAGGCTCATTTGTGCTTCTGTGAATAACTGTGAATAGCTTTGGGAATTTAAACAGGAAGTATCATTTTTAGCTTTGCTATTTTCCCCTCTCTGATTTCTGCTTTCTTCAGTTCACTATGGATATGTGGCATCTAGAAAGGATCTTATAAAAAGATTAGCCATTATAAAAATAAACACATCACTTGAGCTGTAATTTGAGAGATAGTGTCTGAAATAACTTATCCACTTCTTCAAGAATCTAATTAAGACAGGATATTTGGATTTAAATAATTTTAGAGTTGTCTGCTGACAGCCTCACTTGTTGGGGGCCCCAGTGAAACAGTGATGCATATTTGTTCTATCAAATCCCATTTATCTCAATCAAGTTTGTATAGAAAAGTATTTGATGAAGCTTTGTCTGTAAAACATGTACCGGTTGCTGATTACTCTGTCATGAGAGAACATGATAGAGGAATATGATTATTCTTCCCCTCTCAGGCTACAGATTGTCCATTTGTAAACATAATGTCCAAAAAAAGGTATCTGTATTAACAAATGTGTGTTTGGCTTAAACCAGGCAGGGGAAAAGTGTGGCAGTGGCCCCACATGCATCCCTCAAGATTGCTTCAGTGGCCCTTGATTATTGCAAACTCCCAAATCTCCCTTATGGATGGTGACATACATGTGTATGTGTTTGTGCATATATGCACTGCCATTGAATAATATGGACTGTGGTGAGCTGCAGATGCTCCATTCTGAGGACTGCTAGCTGCCAATGCAGCAGGCCCATTGTACAGGAGACCTATGCTTGAATAATCTGTATCTGTTTATAAGATAAAGGTAAAGGCATTCGCCTTTGACAAGGTTGTCAAGTCGTGTCTGACTGTAGGGGGCAGTGCTCATCTCTGTTATTAAGCCGAAGAGCCAGCATTGTCAAAGACTACTCTGTGGGTCATGTGGCCAGCATGACTACATGGAACGGTGTTTATACAAACACATATTGTGTTTCTTGTGTTGTAATTATGGATTACTTACAGCGTTGGGTGTTTTTGTTGAAGGCCAGATTACAGGCATAATAGAGAACAGAGAGAAGAATTAACTCCAGTTGCAAGAAGCAGGAATATGTTTTTATACTGTTTAACAAAACAGCCATTAAAAAAACCAAGAAAACAAAAATGAACTTCTAGCCATCTTTTTTGGTTTGGGAGGCTTTGTGTTATTTTTTGGGATGGAATGTATTTTTGGCAGTTTGTGCAAGCCTCTGAAGTGTTACAAGGGCAGAAAAATACCCCTGATCCTGACACAGTTGTCCATTTCTCACCCTGATAATCAGAAATGAATAAATCACAAATTCATTCTGAATGCATTTTGATCAGGTTTCATGGATAAATTCACATACGATTTCATGTATGTATAGCCTAATGGAACATGATACTCTGGAGACAAGGGAATAGCATGTTCTTGCTTCTCCTTCTTGTGCACAGCACAAGTGTATGAAGATCATATTGGGCTAAATTTAGGTACTCCTTGACTGGGCATTTGATTCAGTTGGTCTCTGTTTGTGACTAGGCAGCAGGAATCCAGCCATGGTATTAGTCTTTGTAAATATTTTGCAAATACTGTATGCAATACTGTGCTCTCAGACAATAAGTCTCCCCCCCCACACACACACCCTTTTGCATATGTAAGATCTCACTGACAGGATGCAAGGACTGAGTCCAGGTGTTAGTTATAGGGGTCGGGGAATAAGAACATTCCCCTCAAAAGAGAAGAATACACCCACCCACCCACCCACACACACACACACAAACACCATCACACCATTAAATGTTTGTATGGTCCTCACATTTCTAGCATGCCAGTAACTTTAATTGAACATTCAGACATCCAAATAAAAGGGGCTGACAAAGCTACCCAGAGAATGTGAACACAGCAAATATAAGAGACATCTTTTGGTATATCACTCTTGCAATACTAGAAATTAGGGAACTGAAGGGAAATTTCATGAGCGGGGGCAGAATTCGATTTTGAGGGCAATGCTGTAATTGAACTCCCCCACCCCATGATAGCTATAGTCCTGGCAGAGACCAGAATAGTAGCCATTCATGTGAGTCCATTTCATGAGTAAAGCTAAAATGAATGTTGTAAAATATATCACAAAGTCCACATGTAAATGTGTTTAATCAAATAAGCATTTGAGATGAAATATTTATTAGACTGTTTGAATCAATTCCTTCTAAACATTTTTTTAAAAAATAGTATAGCAAAACTAGCAAAGATCAGTAAGAAAATCTGTTTTATGTTGTTAAAAGATTATGCACTTATTAAAGAGGTAACCAATGTTCCTTGGAAGCCATTATCAAATTGATTTCACAGAAATCTACATTTCCAAGAAGTATTAAAAGGGGCTTGTGAGCAATTCACTTTTAAAAAATGAGAAGGGAATTGTTAATTTAATAGCCCTTTGGCATGTTCATAGGCCTTAATGTTGAAGATTTTGTGTTTTCATTAATATGCTTCATTAATATTTACACACTTACTTATGAAGAAATGAAAGATACTAACCAGATTTTCATCCACATTAATGATCCCCATAATTGTTTTACTTGTTGTATGGACCTGTTGTATGCTTTTCTGCAAGTGCAACATGAGGTCATATTTTAACTGTAGATGTTTATTCATCTTTGGCTTCTTTACATTTAGTACAAGTTCCAACCTTGCAAATGACTTCTCTTCATGTAAAGGGTCTTTCTTTTTTCCCTATTTTCTCTCCTATAGCTCCTATGTTATGTTCAGAAGGTAAACATTTGCTATGGATTGTTCCCAAACCCTCCAGAGGAGATTTTGCCATCATTTTGGACTCTGTACTTTGGGGTGGTTTGAATAGTCCAGGAACCATTCCATCAGTGAATGTGCCTACAACCCATTCAGTTGCTAGGGCCTGAGTAGATGAGCCAGGATATTATGGGCTGAGCCTTTGCTGTCCTGGTCCTGATGCTTATCTGGGTTAAGTCCTGGGATAAGTCCTGGTGCTTATCTGGGTTACTCCCTGGGTTGATGCAGAGATGAGTGGGTGTTCACACCCTTCCTTACCCACATTGTACCAGGACCTGTGAGCCACTCTTTACTCTTCTGATGGTGGATGCAACTGAAAAGGCACCAAATCATCCCATCTGATGCAGAAACAGGGCACATGGCAGCACTCATGTAGCTAGGACCCCCATTTTCATGTCAGATGGGGAGTCTTCTCAGTTGGATCCACCACTGTAAGGTAAGGTGTGTCGGAGGGGTGCAGGCTTGGTTTTGCCAGGTTTTGCCCAGAATTTCTTAGAAACTCTGAAGAAAAACAAGACTCTTTTGCCCCAGGCTCATTTGCCCCAGGGCCAGACCAAATCCTCAAGGTCTGTGTCTGCACAGGCAAAATCAAGCCCAATCCTTCCCAGGAGTTTTGGGCCTGTGTCATCTGCCATTTGGCCCATGAGAACAACTCCTTAATTTCAAACAGAGTAGACCAACTGAATCAGTGGGAGTAGATCATTGAGTAGATCAACTGAATCTATTACATAAACATTGGGCCTCTACAGATGGACGGCTGTGGGTCACCCCAAGGAACTGTGGATTGGGGCCAAGGCTGCCCCACTCCTCCACCCCAATCCACTCTGTGAGTGGCCCTGGAAGAAGTGCTAAAATAGTGCTCCTTCCTCAAGCCGCAGGAAGGGCGCTGGAGGAAGTGGCACACACCTCTTCTGCCACAGCATTCCTGGACACTGCAATGGAAGGACATCATCGCAGCACCTGCCATGTGCAACAGCGGGTGCTCTGATGACGTCCTCAGGAAGGGGTTGGAGCACCCGGAGTCCGGCTGCCCCTCCACTTCCTGCGCTTGAAGACGGTGCTTTGCGTCATCTGCAAAGCCCCGTTGACTTGCCATTCAGAAAGCCTAGTGACATAACTCTAGATAGCACTAGCTAATGAATTCAGGCTTTAGATGTACATATAAAATCTTTTAAAGGTATATTCATTAATACAGATATACCTCAATTAACACAGTAGATGTGCTCTTTAACACATAACCATGTACAAGAGGCAGAAACAGTATAGAAAGAATAGGGTTAGGATCCAATACACACATACACCCACCAACCCACCCAAAGGAAGAGCAGTATGCAAAGTTTGAGAAAATATTTAATTCCAAACTAAAATATACATATGTGAAATAAAACAACTAGCTCAGGTGAGCCTTCCATAAGCAAAGAAATATTTTTTGAACATCCTATTTTCAACATGAAAATGTGGCATGAGAAGGAAATATAACATCGGAAGATAATTTTCATGACTGAAAACTCGAAGCACTGTTAAAAATTTCCCTTAGTGCTCAAAAACTGCAAACTTTTCCCACTGTGGAGGCACTAAATTTGAACTGCACTCACAACCATGCCAGGCTGAGAATATACAGGCTCATTCCCACTAGGAATTAAAGCAAACTACTGATCAGGTTGTATGTCTGTCATTCTCATTTGAGACTGTTTCTGATCCTACTGTTCTCGGTTTAAATCACACCGAAGCAGGGCAAATGCAAAAGAACTGCTCTTTCCTGATGCTAGTTTTTGGGTGTTTTCTTTTAAAAAGACCTGAATCCGATCCATGTTCAACAAGTGGGAACAAAGTGTCAAATTCACATTAGGGGGCTGTGCTGACTCTTGCCAGCTTTTTTTCAGCCAGCCCCAGTGCTCTGGGGGCAGCAGCGGTTCTTGCCAGCTTCTTTTTGTTCCTCTATTTGTTGTGGTGTGCCTTCAAGTTGTAGCAAGGTTTGTTTGGAAGGTGTTTGCCTTTTCCCCCTCTCCTCCTCTTCCTCTCTCCATGGCAGCCATTCTCCTCAAGTGTGAATGACAAGGGGAGTAAAAGAGGAGTAAATGGCCCAGGAGAGATTCGATCACAAAATAATCCGATTTCCACACTGGGTTATTTTATAGTGGAAATGAGCCCTACAATGATGAACTGAGGGGCAATCTGGGTTCTTGATCTCCTAGAAACAGTGATGAACACAGAGACCCTTCATACAGACACTGAATATGAAAACATTGAAGATGCGATCAGCTGTGGATGTCTTGCATATCGTGGTTTATATTTTATCCTAGTGTACCTTAAAAAGGACAACAGTGGTCCTCCCACATTAGATATGGAAAGCTGAGAGTGAACAACTGGAGTTGCCATAGGCCTCCATTGTCTATGGCTGAGCTGTATGTGCAGCACCAGGAGCATAACAGATACAAAAAAGAGTGAAGCTGCATGTCTGGTGTCTTCCTCTGTCATCTCCAGTGTTGCCTATGATGAGCAGAAATTTAATGGGAGAAGAGGAAAGAGGAGAAATACCTCTAAGTTCACAAATTAAAGCATTGAAGGGAAATGTGATTTTATCTTTTAAAAAAATCCAGTTAACATGCTAAACTGACAAAGATGGTCTCATGATAGTATTAGAATGAGCAAGGCTATAAATTTTCTATAAAATAGAAAAGTTCAGAAATGTACTACTACATTTATATTTAATCTAAAAAGAATGCCATAACAATTTATATTAAACACAATGTGAATGAGGTTTAAAATAGTTCTCTTTGGTCATATATCCAACAATGTGTCGAATTTCAACCTTGGGCTTATCACTCTCCAGTTAGGAAAATAAATGCCCTTTAGTGTGTATTATTTGTGTGACAAAATTGGAGAAGTGACAATGTGGGAGCAGGACCTTGCTGATGGAAGGGATCCAATTCATTCTTCTAAGGGGTATGTAAAAATAGAGAAAGTTTGAGGGATTTATGAATCTGCTAACTTATTGATAACAGTAAATATTGGCAGCTGAGAGTATAACACAGTCCTTCTTTCTTCACCTTAATGGGGTACACAGTAGCCAGGAGCCTTTAATGATGGCTATTGTAATGACTTCCATGTCTGTGTGGAAGTGAATCTGCTGTAGGTTTCTGCCTGAACGTCAAAGGAGACTCCAAGGTGCTGAACCTATTTTGAGGATAGGATTTACTATCCTGAACAACTCTTTTAAAATTCGGTGTAAAACTCAGAAAAAAACTTCCTGCCTCTGTGACCCAGAAGTTACCAGCCACCTGGGTGCCCTGGGAGTCTGTTCAGTGTTATGTCCATTGGCTAATCCTTGATAGGTGACTTCAAGATCCCTCTTGTCCATTCTTATGGTTCTTTTACTTCAAAAGGACTGAGACTGATAAGTCTTTCAGAAAGTTGATGTTTTCAAGTAGAGGATTGACTTCTCTAAAGTTGAACATTTAATTATCTTGAACTTGTATCTGATGGTCAAGACTGAATCAGATTTAATTATTCTCACTGCATAGTTGCACACAAATGTGGAAAATGAGTTTAATATACAACATATAATACAGTAGTAGGATGGAAAAGAAATTAAAAATATTTGGAAAATGGTTAAAACATTTCTATGAGTGTTAGGAAATCCTGATCGGAGATTCATAGATGGGAAAGCATTTTTGCAGTTTAGAACTTATTTGGTATCAAAATGCACTTTTTCTTCACAAAAATCTACAATTTCTGTACAGGTTTCCTCTAAAAAATAATAATAGCAGCATTTTCTGCACAGAAAACAGCATGTGCAGAAATGTTGTTTTTCATTTAGAAAATGCTGGGGGTTTTCTGCAGGAAACATGTTTTCTGCCCAGAAAATGCAATCTTCTGTGCAATAAATGCAATTTTCTTTTAAGGTCCAGGAGCCACAGCAACCTCTGAACATGCCCTCAGTGGCACATTGCCATCCCAGTGAGTCAGGCGACCACACTTGCAGTGGAGGTGGTGCCGCATAAAGAAATGCACAGAAACTACCATATGTAAGGGGAAATGCCACAGCTTTAGGGACACAACTTTATTAAATACAGCTAACCAGTAGGGTTGGGCCGAGGCATGAGTTAGGAACTGGCATCGACCACCCCAACTGTTGATCGATGAACTCCATTGCCCGGTCACAGCCCGGTCTCAGGATGACAAAAGGTAGTAACTGGATATTTGCATGTTCGCATCTCCGCCCCTTGTCACAGGGGGATGCTGATCAGAAGTTGCCCCCACAATGGCAACTCCTCCATGACCCCAGCATCCCCAGCTCCCTGTGGGACCCCAAATACCAGTGCTCTGCAGCATAGATACCCATGCCCACCAGATCCACAGCCCATGTTACTGTCCCCAGGAAGTTGTGACACCAATCCCCCAATGCTCTTGCAGAAGTAAACCAGGGTAGGAGGGTGGAGAGATCCAAGCTAGAATGGCATCCTCCACCCAGTCATGTGGCCTGAAATAAACCTCTGGGCTGATGGGAAAGGAGACCAGGACCCCTTCTGTCCAAGCCAAATCAATTTGAGGCCACATCCAGCTGCCAGTACATGCCATAAATTGTAGTGTCACCCAGGCAGGAAGTTCCACCCTCCTGTGGCCCCAGTCAACCAATCAAGGCCCTTCCAAGACCCAGGAAGCTACCATGAAGGCACCAAGCTGGGAGCCAGGGCCAGGAGCCACAGCAGCTTCTGAGCACCCCCCCCCCCAGCA
>JAIPUX010001232.1:90487712-90500237 GCA_020142125.1 Phrynosoma platyrhinos | reverse complement strand
TGTTTGGTTTTAAAGGACTGTTTTTCAACACCCCTACAACATTATTTTAACAACCCTTTAGGGGCAGTCTGTATAGCCCCATAAGCCATTATTTTGTCTGTACTTGCTTGACATCCACACATAATTTCAGTCTTTTCTGTATATATTTGGAGCTTGCAGCAGAACATCCTCCTTTGGGATGATGTAGGTTTGATAGTGCATCCCTGCACCTTACCAAAGAGTGCTTAACTGGCTGGCCAAATGTGGGGAGTCCAGAAGAGACACAAGTGGAAAGGAATTCCAAAATCTAACCACTACTTTCTTCACAGCCTGCCATTTACAGCCAACTCCTTTCGTCACCTAAAATACAAAATGACATTGACATCAGAGAGCCAATAGATGAGTTTTATTAGACTTTGATCCTGACATAAATTCACCTGTCTTACAGAATTCATTTTCAAAAATGAAACCAAATAAAACTGAGTTTCATTTGTGTGTGTGAGTGTGTATGTATGTTCAAGTCACTTGTTGGCTTAAGGTGACCCCATTGATTTCATAGGGCAGTGATGGCAAACCTATGGCACGTGTGCCAGAGGGGGCACTCAGAGCCCTCTCTGTGGGCATGCATGCCATTAACCCAGCAAAGAATGTGCCAGAGTTTGTTACTAGAAACCCAGAGGGATGTGGCACTTTGCAAAAATAAGTGGGTTTCGGGTTGCAGTTTAGGCATTTGGTCTATAAAAGGTTTGTCATCACTGTCAAAGGGTTTTCTTAGGCAAGGAATACTCAGAGGTGGTTTTGCCAATTTCTTCCACTGAAATATAGCCTGGTATTTGCTGGCAATCTCCCATCCAAATACTACCCCTGATCCTGCTTTGCTTCCAGGATCAAATGGGATCTGGTGCCTTTAGGATATTTAGGCCACATTCAGTTTTGTTTAGAGCTAAGACAATCTGTTTAACATTCTCTCACATTTAAATATTTTAAATCTTGGAGTTTTTTCCTATTACCACTATGAGAAAACTCGTTAGTTCTACTCTTTACAACAAATGAAAGCAAAACTTTCAGCCACCCCTAGCCTTAAGTGACAATTTATTATTCATACTTAAAGCAGATTTGCATGTTTTGTGATATACACAGACCTTCCACATTACCACACTACACTCTTATAGAGCTGCTATTCCACTTTTACTGCTCTGGCTGCCTCCTGTTGCATTCTGAGGTTTGTAGTTCAGTGAGACCTAAGTGCTCTCTGGCTGAAAATTCTAAATGCCCATTCCTAAATTTCAAATCCCAGAATGCAACAGGAGGCAGCTAGAGCAGCTTAAGTGGAATAGCAGTGCTATAAAAGTATAGTGCAGTAATCTACCTTGTATCAGCTGTGAATAATGATCCTACCTGTAATGTCTTCGTAGGAGTGCAAAAATGATGATATGAATCACACAGTACTTGGCTGATGATTTGTACTGATGCACACTGCAAATTTGGTTTAAACCAAAACAGATGCTAAGATTTTCACTCCATGCATTTTGCTTTATAAAGAAAGGATTATAGTTTTTTGTGGGTTTTTCGGGCTGTGTAGCCATGTTCTAGAAGAGTTTCTTTCTGATGTTTCATCAGCATCTGTGGCTGGCATCTTCAGAGAATGCTGGAATGGAAGAGAGTGAGTAGGGAGGATTGATTGTGTATTGTTCTGTTGTTGATTGTGTATTGTTCTGTGTTGATGGTAGGGCCTCAAGGTAGAAGGATATGCAAACGAGGATTGTTGTCTGGTAATTGGTGTTCATTGCCTGCTGGGAAAGCCCCTGGCCCTGGGTGGTTTGCCATTTGCATTTGCTGAGTGCTGATTTTTCTGCTTTGCTGGACTGGTAGCCAAATTTTGTTTACTTTTAGAGTTTCTTATTTCCTATTGAAGTTGTCTAAGTGTTTGTGGATTTTGATGGCTTCCCTGTGCATTCTGACCTGATAGTTGTTGGCATGGTCCAGAATTTCAGTGTTTTCAAACAGCACTTTATGCCCAGGATGGTTTATAATATGTTCTGCTACTGCTGATTTTTCTGGCTGGCCCAGTCTGCAGTGTCTCTCATGTTCCTTGATTCATGTTTGGACACTGCATTTGGTGGTCCCTATGTAGACTTGTCGGCAGCTGCATGGTATACGGTAAACTCCTGTGGCTGTGAAAAGGTCTCTTCTGTCCTTTGCTGAGTTCAGCATTTGTTAGATTTCCTTGGTCAGTTTGTAAACCATTTGGAGGTTGTGTTTCCTCACCACTTTCCCTATTTTGTCTGTGACTCCTTTGATGTATGATAAAAATATCTTCCCTTTGGGTGGTTGATCATCTTCACTCCTATGGGTTTTTCTGGGTCTCGCAGCCCTTTTGATGTCTGAGCTGGAGTAACCATTCACCTGTAGAGCCCGGTCTATGTGCTTCAATTCCTCTATCAAGAAGTTGAGTTCACAGATGCATTTTGCCTGGTCTACCAATGTTTTTATTGTGCTTCTTTTTTAACCTGGGTGATGGTTGGAGTTCTTGTGCAGGTACCTGTCTGTATGTGTAGATTTTCTGTATATTGTGTGACCCAGATGTTGGTTTGATTTGCAGATGACTAGGACATCTAGGAATGGCAGTGTTCCTTCCTTTTCTTTTTCCATGGTGAATTGGATGTTAGGGTGAATGTTGTTCAGGTGGTTCAGGAACACAGCCAGATTTTCTTCTCCATGGCTCCAAATGGTGAAAGTGTCATCCAGGTATTGGAAACAAGTTGTGTGCTTTTTCGGTGCATTGTCCCACTGGGCAAACTCCCCTGGGCTTTCCCACCAGACAATGAACACCAATTATCAGACAACAATCCTTGTTTGCATATCCTCCTACCCTGAGGCCCTGCCATCAACACAGAACAATACAATACAAAAGCCCTGGTGGTGCAGTGGTTAAATGCCTGTACTGCAGCCACTCATTCATAAACCATAAGGTTTATGCTTCTGAGGTCACTAAAATGAGTACCCAACTGTTGGAGGTCAATGAGCTTTCAGTTGTAAACCACTTAGATACTGCATAGAGGGTATGAAGAGGTATATAAATGAAGGTGCTTTGCTTTGATACACAATCAACAACAAAACAATACACAGTTTACATGGGAATCACTCCTCCCTACCCAGGGTCTCACAGTATGTGTGTGTGTGTGTGTGTATATATATATATATATATCCCCTCACTCTCTTCCATTCCAGCATTCTCTGAAGATGCCAGCCACAGATGCTGGTGAGATGTCAGAAAGAAACTCTTCTAGAACATGGCCACACAGCCCCAAAACCCCACAAAAACTATGGATGCTGGCCATAAAAGCCTACGACTTCACAAAGAAAGGATTGTTTTACATCCCAGTCCTGCTGGCAAAACAGCCTATTCTTTTCACTCAACTTTGGTTGCCAGAAGGGAAACTGAACTTTCCAGCAGCTCCAGACTTCAAGACTGTCACCAAAGCTGAGGGGGAGGGGGAGAAAATACTGCACATTGGTATGTTTAGTTTGAAATGGAAACTTTGCTCTACTGCCAAATTTCCTCCTACTTGCTCTCCATTCAGTGGTCCATATTGTATGTGTGTTCAATTCTGAACACAGCCAGGTCACCATATTTGCTCATCTGAATTTGTTCTATCCCATTTCCTATCTAATCTTGGAAACATAAGCACAGTCAGCCTTGGTTAGTTCTTGAAAGGGAAACCACCAATGACTACTAGGTGCTGTTGGTTCTATTTCAGAGGAAGAAATTGACAACAGCTCTTGAGTATTTCTTGCCTAAGAAAACCCTGTGAAATTCATGGGATCACCATAAATATTCAGATGACTTGAAGGTTCATAAACCCACACATTTCCATATAGGTCTGAGAATTATTTTTAAAAATATCTTTTTAAAAATGCAGTTTTGAGCACATTTTTTCTAGTTGTATACATTGTCCATATATTTCTGTGTATTCTTTTTCTTCTAGGATAAACTGATGTGCATACCTTCTCTAATTTGCATATCTTTGTTCTGGTTTTAAAATATGTACATTTGCTGTGTGTGGTTTGTAATATCAGAACTTGAGCATAATGCTTGAACAAATGGCGTTTTTAAGCCATGACTAAATAACAAATAATTCATACTTTAGTTTAAGGAATTTTCATTAAAATGCAAAACCAACAATAGTCACCACACGAGGAACAAAAATTAGAGACAATGAATGGGATGAGATTATAACAATGTGATTTAAGTTAAATAATAGTGAAAGAATTAGGGAGACCAATGTTAAATTGTGCTGGCAGACCGTTCTTTATGCGAGTGAAGGGATGCACTCTCATTGACAATCTGTAAAGAAGCTGAAACCACCCTGGCTCCAAAGTAAGAATGAGGCAGTTACCTCATCAGTTCTTGTAATAGCTACAAGTGCTAGAAAGATGGGTAAGAGATCTTCACTAATTGATCTCTGCTATGACTGCCCATCCCATAAATCCAATTTAGCTGTCCAGGCCCAAGGATAGTTTTCTTCTCCCAAATCTCCTTTTAATGGTCAACTGTGGGGGGATATCTGGATGAGCAAATCCTTAGTCATGAGATTCCCTGTGGTGTTCAACAAGGACCCTTAATTCCAGTTCCCTTCATGGCTTGTGCTGTGCCACCCACAGTTGCCAGTTACCTAACTGACTGAACCTCTACAAAATATAATGTGAAGTAGTTGGAGGAAGAAATAATACATTCCTTGCTCAAACCCCTAACAATGACTGAAGGAATTCATGGTGACCCCAAAAATGGGATGGATTACTGCTTGGGAGCCCTCTGAAGCACTAAGCAGGTCCAGAAAGGCAGATGCAGCCTAGAATATGTGAGTGCTTTAACCAATCATTTTCCCCAAGTAATTCCTGCAGAGAAGAGAGAGAGGAGGGCAAAGTCTTTTCTCTGCTTGGTGTACAGAAAGAGTAGATTGCCATTTTTTTTACCTATTGCAGAGTAAATCCCAGTGTGTTCTCTGGGACTTGCTTGCAGGGAGATGTACATAGAATTTCAGTCTTTACTGTGTCCAAAGAATTTTTTTTTTTACTATTAATATAACATCTGTTTAAATTTCATTTCATTTGCATGCTTCTCATGTATATAAATATGTATGTGTGTATTTGTTCTTACATACATACACACTATATCCTTCTACAATTGTAATATACTAAAAAATCACTTTATTTCATCTTAGCAAGTCATAAAAATGGAGTTAAAAACTGAATAATAAAAAAGTTCCTTCAGTAAAACTATGGTTGCTTTATAGAGGATAATATAAAAGAGGCCTGGTTATTTAAAAATGTCCCTATTGATTGCACAGCAAAGTAGAAATACTTTTAAATGAATGCATGTCCTGATTTAAAAAGTAACACATGACTTTTGAAGAATGAGGAGTAGACAATGTTAACTTATTAGAGAGTTTGAGAACCATCTTTAAATAGACACTTCACTGTAGTATGAAACACATTCACATTCAGAAGCTCATAGGAATATTTCAGTTATGAATTGGCACTTTGTTTCCATCACCAGTACTTCAAAAGGCTGTAATGTATTAAAAATGTATCTAGAATGTGTAGAGCAAATGAAGAATATTGTCAGTTTCTGGAAAATGACAAATTAGCATGCCCAGTTTTCATGCTGAATTGCTTGGGTTTGAATGAACATCTAAATGCACTCCAATATACTAATTTTGTCCAAAATAGGAAATGATGTCTTCACCATTCCCTATTTTGGACAAAACTAGTATATTAGAATGTATTTAGATATTTATTCAAACACAACATGAAAACTGGGCATGCTAATTTCCATGCTAGCCCCTTTACTCTCACAGAGACATATATACTCCAGCATCCATGAAAAAGGCATACATACAGGAGAAATATACAGGACAGCTTCGTTTATTTTATGTACTTTTTCTTTTCAGAAATTATATACAGCCTTTCTGTGCATTGAATGCTTACTTATACCATGAAGAACATTGTCTTCTTCTGTCCCCAAAGAGTAATTCCTCCCCAAGTATTCAAAATATTGTCCTTTAAAAAAAAATCATAAAATCAAATGAGAATTAGCCTTAAGGCAGCTCTCCTTCTGTCTGCAACATAATTCTGCCCTAAAATTAAACAAAGCATCTTCTTCATTCCTCATGAGAGTTAGCTGCAACCTAAGGATTCTTAGAGATCAACAAAAATAAAAATAGCAGCAGCTTTGCATCTTGAGTTAAAGAGACAAAGTGGTAATTTTTAAAAACTGCTGAAAAGTGGGACAATAGAAGATTAATTGGGACAGCCAAATTAATTGTTCCTGCCAAATCAAGAAAACTGAAGTGTATGTTCTTTGCGAACAGAGAGACTTTGGCCATGAAGATCTTCCTGTGCCTTTAGATTTTGCTTAGTGAGGGATATTGTGAATCTTTCTAGGAAGGAACTCATTTGCTGAGTTCTACAAAGGCAAGATTAAGAGATTCCAGTGCCACCTCAGGGGCCTGTTATAAGTGAAAGAAACAGGCTGGGGATAGGCTAAACCTAGCGGCAGCACCCCATTTGCAATGGCTTCCATTGCATTAGGCTCAATGATACTTCTGAGGAGGGAAATCAATGGTATACACATGAAAAACTACAGCATTTAATGAAGATGGCAGTTTCATTAAATATAACACCAGAAAGGATTAGAGAAATTGCATCATGGAAATTTCATAGAAATGTATCATTCAGAATTCTTAGCTTGGTTGAATTCTAGGACAAAAAGGATGTTGCATCCTCCAAGAGCTAATCAGATCCTACACATTCCATTCATTGTGTTCAAAGGGATCCAAATGAAGATATATTGGAGAGGTGCTTTGCTCAGGGATGCTACTTCAGACACAAGCACTGAGGGTAATAGTTTTGATAATTGGACTATTCTTTGCCCTGAGATGTACTTTATTTTTGTGACTCTAAATAGGAAAATGGACAGACTGAGAAACCCAGTATGTTTCATACAGGGGTTCTAACTGTATAATTTTAAATGTATTTTATAGATACCCTATCTTTCCAGGCATGGAAAGATAAATATTAAACTACATTTAAAAGAAAACTTCTGTAATAAAAATAATAGAAAAACAAACAAATTTAAAACACAGAAACAAAATACATAGCCAGTGTTCAACTAGTTATGACCCTTCCGGCTGTAGACCAGCTTATATTGCACCAGCTTCTTCTTCTTCTTTTTTTTTTTTTTTGTAAATCATTTGCCTGCAAGGGCAACACAGAGAGGGAGTGAAGCTAGCCTTGGCAGACAGTTCCCAAATTTGGAATGGAAACATTTGGCTCAGGGTCAAACAGTTTCAAAGTTGGCAGCAAGGTCTTGGTGAGAAAAGAGAAAGAGAATGGTCCAAATCCAATTGTTCAATTGCTCTTCCTGGCTAATTAAAAAGGGACTGTCTGTCTGGGTAAAGAGTCTCTGCTTACCACAAAGTGGGATTTCAACATGCCTAAAAGATACAGGTTTAAGACGTCTGTTTAAAAGTCCTCCCTGGATCTCACCATATTGGATTTGACCAGATAGTTTAAAATATTACCTTTTTGGACAAAGTACTGGAGAATGTGATGGCTTCCCAAATCTAGCAGTCTCTGGATGAAACAAATTATCTGGATCCAATTTAAATCTGTCTTCAAATTGTGGTGGCTTTTAATATCATCAGCCATGGGATCCTTCTGGTTTGCCTTCCTGGGGTAGGACTTGGAGGCACTGTTTTCTTCCTGAAGGGGTGAGCCCAGAAGGTAGTGCTGGGGGATTCCTCCTTGATACCTTGGCCATTGGCCTGTGGAATTCTGCCCCCATGCTGTTTAACATCTACATGAAACCTCATGCAGTATCTCTACACAGTAATATCTCAACATAAAAATATTAATGCCTGTGCAAAACAACCATGTGCAAATTTTCAGGGGTACCCATGTTAGCCATATAGCAAATCCAATAAAAAATCCACCAAACCTTTATTGGCCAAATACACAATATACATGTTGCAAACTTTTGAATCTTCACTGGCTTCTTCATCAGGCAAGGTGTTACAAACCAAACAGAAGGAAAAAAACCCTAAACAAGTTAGTGATATGCCTGAGTTTTGTTTTTCTCTTCTAAGGGGGGTTGCAGACTGCCAGAAATAGTGCAAATTGAGTCCACTTTTAGGGTTAGGGTTAGTGCTACGGAATCATAGGAATTGGTTTTTTTCTGAGACATTGAGCCTTCTCTGTCAGAGAGCTCTGGTGCCACAATAAAATACAGTTCCCATGATTCCCTAACCTAACCCTAACCCTAAAAGTGGACTCAATTTGCACTATTTCTGGCAGTCTGCAATCCCCCTTAGTTAAGATGGTCTTGCAGGCTGGCACCTCCCCCTTCTGGCCATGTGGTAACTGGGGGATTCTCAAAGTCCAGGAAATTTAACAGCCATTTACATCACAACAAAGATACTTCCTTTGCAATTCAATATGTCTCTTGGGCAGAATAAGGCCCGAACTCTGAAGATTCTTATCAGTCTGGGTTCTTCTCATTAAGGTTTCTCAGCACTTGAAAAACATTTTTGCCAACCATTTTTCAAATAGCTTTGAATATTATTTCTGTCCCTTTGTATGGCCATGGGGCTTCATATGAACATTTTTGTTGTTATTGTTAACTGCCCTTGAGTTGATCTTGACTCATGGTGACCCTATGGATGCGATATCTCCTCCATCCTCCACTGCTCTGCTTAATTCCTACAACCCCTTAATACCTGTGACCTCCTTAATAGAATCCATCCATCTGGCATGTGGCCTTCCTCTCTTCCTACTTCCTCTGCCTTCCCCAGCATTATTGTTTTTTTTTTCCAAAGAGTCTTCCCTTCTCATGATGTGTTCAAAGTACGACAGTCTCAGTTTGATCATCTTGGCTTCCAGGGAGGTTTCCAGCTTGATTTGCTCCAGGATCAACTTGTACATTAAGGCTGGTTTCATTCAACTGGTCCTTTTGTGGCAAGAAAAGTGACAGCTAACCATTCATGTGTAAAACAGGTTCTGAACCTGCACTCTTTAACATAAAGAAAATCTGTAGGGGTTTTCTTCAAAACCAAAAGTGAACTGTTAGCCATTACAAGGTTTGAATGTTGTTGTTGTTCCTGATCTAAAGTCATCACTCATTCAGGGGAAGGTAGCCTTCTCTGGGAGTTTTCATACACATTTTCAGCATGGCTTAGGAGTTTCCTTCACAGTTCCCATTTCATATTGTAGTTCTACATGTTAAATAAAGGGCAAGTCACATGTTATCAGTTTCTTTGGAAGGCAATGTGAACCTCCTCTGAAGAAATCTTGTCAAAAAAATCCCATGACACCCCAAGAAAATGCTTTAGGGTCACCATGTCAGAAATGACTTGAAGGCACACAACAATAACAAAGTTAGCTCCATTTTCTCTGTCTCCCTTCTTGTGTCTTTCTCTGGCTACAATTGGATTTAGGTCAGAGAGTTTGATAGTTGGAAAATGTTTTGGAAAATGTCACCTTGTTCCTTGCATGGGATAACAAGAAGAATAGATTACAGTAATTTTCAGTAATATAAGGTAATGTGCAACATCATGCTCATCATCTCGCTGTGAGAGCACATGAAGGAATTTTTGACACATCTCCCTGGCTGATAACTCTGCCCATATAGTAATTGGCTTTTCTCTCATTCATCACAGGTGATTCTGAGCAGTTACATAAAACTGTGATGTATGGAATGTAAGATCAGATTCTCATTCTGAAACTGTTCCTATATTCATTGATAATAAAATGGATTTTTTTTAAAAAAAAAAGTTACTTCTCATTAGGATGAATGGATCAATATCTATCACATGTGTTCATTTCACATAAGCACAGCCCATTCTACATCAAACTGTAATTTAAAACAAGAATCTGCAAATAAATAAATAAATACAAGGTTCAAATGCATTTTTCCACAAAATATGCCATTCAAAAATATACACTCACAGAATTGCAGTTAGCCAATCTGACTGGTGTATAAATACTAAATGGAAGAATAAAATATTTGTATTTTTTTATCTTAATATATTGTAATTTATTCTTAATAATATATTTATCATAAAGTATACATTTTTAAAAGCAAGTGTGGGATGAGTGGGGGTGGGTGGGTGGGTGAGCCAACAGTTCCATTAGAGAGAATTGTGGAATTTGAAGCATAACTGTGTGCACATTAATCTGGGAGATACAGGTCAGGTCAGTTCACTTCAGAATTTGCAAAGAACAAATTCCTGAAGCATTCTTCCTTATAATACAAAGAGACAAGCTCTCTCAGAAGGCAGATACATAGGGGGGTTGCAGACTGCCAGAAATAGTGCAAATTGAGTCCACTATTAGGGTTAGGGTTAGTGCTAGGGAATCATGGGAACTGTTTTTTTTCCTGAGACATCGAGCCTTCTCTGTCCGAGAGCTCTGGTGCCACAATAAAATACAGTTCCCATGATTCCCTAGCCCTAACCCTAACCCTAAAAGTGGACTCAATTTGCACTATTTCTGGCAGTCTGCAACCCCCCATAGTCACCATCTTGCATACTTTAGTAACCTTCAGGATTGGTTACTACAGTGTGTTAAACATGCAATCTTCTTTGGAGTTTTTGTAGAAACTACAGCTGAAGATTGCTTTGAATCCAGCCTCAAGGTACAGACTTGGACAGGTGAATCGCTAACAGATAGCTGCTGTTTCTCTTCACCAAATACAGTGTCATCTTGAGTTGTTGGGTTTTTTCTTCCTGAAGTATACTTCCTTTTTAAAAATAAATAAATAAATAAATAGAAAATTGGTAAGTGAAACCAATTTTCACATCATGCATTTGTGCCTACAAATATGTTGTGGAACACATGGGGTTTTTTTTCTGATACTTTTATGATTTTGTTTCATCTCCCACTCCAATATTTGGAACTGCCCATAGTTTGTTTTATCATGTGCCAAGAGTTATCTTTCTGGACAGACATTTTTCTAACATTGTTTTATTGGTTCTATGCTTGAGATTTGTCATATGGTTGGGATTTTTAATATTTGTTTTCATTTGAGATCAATTAATTTTTATTTATGTATTGAGTACCTTTTGGCAGCTTGCAACAAAAATTACAGGCAGTTCTCCCCCCCCCCCCAAATTCACTTCCCTTTTGCAGATGTGATGATTTGCAAATTAGATTAATATGTTCTCTCTAGAAATCTCTAGATCCTCCAGCATTTTCTTATTTTTTTTCTTCAATGAAACTGGATCTAAATCTAGAATGAATTAAGAAATAAGAAAAGAGATGATAAATTTTCTGTAGATGTTAATCAAAGAATTGTACCAGATGACCTAGAGAGAACACTTCTCCAGGAATCTCTAGGCCCTCCAGGATGATTCTGTGGTCCTGTTGTACTGGAGAATCTAGAGATTCCTAGAGAAGTGTTCTCCCATGTTATCCTCAGCCAGTGAATCCTGGCCCGTGGCGGTCCAGGATGGAGAGCACCGAAGGTGGAGGAAGAGGCGCCTCTGCTGCCACCCAAGGGTCTTCTCTTTCTCCGGGGGCTGGCCTCCTGTTCCTTCCGGTGCAGGAGTTCCTGGGCTCCCGAAAGGGCCACCTCCTTCTGGCTCAGGCGGTGCTATCATTTATCATCTTCATCTGTTACATTGCCTCATCCGCTGCAGCTTTCTTGATGGTCCCCTTGTTAATATTTCTGTTGGCCTTCTGCTTTTTCTTTGCATATTCCTTGAAGCTTAATGAGAAGTTCAAAGCAATCTACTGGGTTTTGGTGGAATCATATTGTACTGCTTGTATTGATCGGGGAGCCAGGGCCGGGCTGAGTGGGACTCTACATCTCCCCCACCCCCTCCTTCCACCTGGAGCCCGAGCCTGGGAGTGGAGGAGGAGGAGTAGAGGCTATATAGCCTGATCCCAACCCAGGAGCCACGATCGGGGAGCCAGGGCTGGGCTGAGTGGGACTCTACATCTCCCCCTCCTGCATCTCCCCCTCCTGCCTCCTTCCACCTGGAGCCCAAGCCTGGGAGCAGAGAAGGAGCCACGATCAGGGAGCCAGGGCTGGGATGAGTGGGATTCTACATCTCCCCCACCCTTCCTGCCACCTGGAGCCTGAGCCTGGGAGCAGAGGAGGAGGAGCAGAGGCTATATAGCCTGATCCCAACCCAGGAGCCGCAATCGGAGAGCCAGGGTCAGGCTGAGTGGGACTCTGCATCTTCCCCCACACACCTCCTTCCACCTGGAGCCCGAGCCTGGGAGTGGAGAAGGAGGAGCAGAGCCTTGACAGACCTGGAATCAGAGAGGCAGTGCCTAAGGCCACCAAAGAGATCGGGTGAGCCTTAACCACTAACACCTGAGCGGCCTGTACCAGCCTCAATGCTGATTAGCCAGGAGGAGCACTGGCAGGAGATAAAAAACCCTGCCAGAGAGTCCAGCAGACCTTGAGGTGAAGAGGCAGTGTCTGGGCTCCTGAAGAGATCAGGCATGCCTTAATTATCAACACCTGGGCGAGGCAGA
>JAIPUX010001232.1:90477221-90487612 GCA_020142125.1 Phrynosoma platyrhinos | reverse complement strand
CCCCCCCCCCCAAGTGATTTAAGCAGCAACACTCGAGATTAGAGTTATTGAAGGGCTTGGGAGGAGCTTATGCTGTAAATCAGCTGAGCAGGGCCAGCAATAGCATTGTACTGTTCTTAAAGTCCTCATAATGCTAACAGAGAGCAATCTATTAGGACTGAAAAGAAGTCACAAATCTGAAAGAGCCACCCTGCCCCCCCTACCTTTCCTACTCTAGTAAGATACTGCTTGCATATAAAGGGGTGGGAACCAGCTGGAGCACTCATTAGTGCCATCACATAATGGAGCCGGGAATAGCCTGGGAGCGGGAATTGAGGTTGTGTGGGGGCAGGGAAGGTATAGCAGTAACAGAGTGAAGAAATGTTACAAAAGAAGAAGGGATCGATGCTTAATACCTATCCCTTCTTCAGTTCACTCTGTTTCCCAGGATAATTTGGAGAGCACATCAACTCTGCTCCAGGGGTAGGCAATCTTTCCCCTTTAAGGGCCGAGGGACTTCAGCTCCCAGAATCCCAGGAGCTATTGGTGAACATGGGACTATTGGCCAACATGGTTGAGGCTTCTGGGAACTTAAGTCCCTCGGCCCTTAAAGGGGAAAGGTTGCTTACCCCTGGTGTAGATAGACCTATAAGGAAGCAAATAGTCCTTCAGACAGACTGGAACTCTAAGGGCCTTTACAGACTGCCAGAAATAATACAGCTTGAGTCCACTTTAATGGCCCAGGCTCAGTGCTAGGGAATCATGGGAACTGTAGTTTATTGTTGAACCTGAACTCTCTGACAGAGAAGGCTCAGTGCCTCAGAAAAAAAAAAAAACTACAATTCCCATGATTTCCTAGCAATGAGCCAGGGCCATTAAAGTGGACTCAAGCTGCATTATTTCTGGCAGTCTATAAAAGCCCTAAGTCTGTATTGGCCAGGATACTCTGGGGGATACTCTGGGGGAAGCTGCTCCAGCGTGGGGAGGGAAGGCTCCGGATTTTCCTGGAGATGTATTAAAAAAAAAAAACTACACAAACAAATATCCCTTTGGTGTACATACTGTGCAGGGATGCCATGCTTTTCCCATGCTTGTTGTAGAATTTCTGTGTAGATCTGTGTCAGCCTCATTTACTAGTACACTGGGGACAGGGGAATAGGCTGTACAAGACCAGTGGGTTGCATCCGATCTCTGTTCCTTGTTTCTCTGAGGCTGAGTAAATGTGACTTAACCAAGGTCACCAAGTGGGTTCCCATGGCCAAGTGGAGATTGAATTATGACCTCCAGAGTTGTAGTCCAGCATTCAGACTACTACACCACACTGGCTCTCAGTATTAATCTATAATTTAGAAAAAGAAGCACAGTGAGTCATTATTTAGGTGAGTCAGGGCCTCTACAGATGGCACAAAGTGCCGTCTTGGAGGCAGGGAAGGGGAGGGGAGGGGCAGCCACACACCGGGTGTCCCAACCCCTTCCCAAGGATGTCATCACAGTGTGCGCTGCTATGTACGGCACGCACTGTCAGGACATCCTCCTGGTGCAGCATTTTTACATGCTGCACCGGAAGAGGTGCAAAAGAGCTGCACATCAATTATTTGGATGCCCTTTCTGTGGCTTGAGAAAGAAGCACTATTTTGGTGCTCCTTTCCCAGGTGCGAAAAGGATGGATTGGGGCCGAGGCATGGGGCAGCCTCAGTCCCAATCCTCTGCTTCTCAGGGTGGCCCATGGCCACCCGTCTGCATCCCCCTTAGTTCCCTTTGTTTAGTTGAGTTTAACTGGCTTATGTTTAGATAATCTGACTCATTTGGCATGTAGATTAGATTATATACTTTCATCTCTTTCATATGTTTTTTTAAGAGCTCCTAACGGAATATTTATATAAATTGCTTTGAAAGAAAAATAGTAACTTAAATAAAAGCTTTCTACCAGTCTGAGACATTTAAGACATTGGGTAAGGATTGATAGAAAAGATTATATTAGTTCCTTTCTCTTCTTGTGTAGAAATACCCAGAGGCACATGATGGAATGAGCAACTGAATTTATCATATGCCCTTTTAAAATATTAAACATAGAGGAGGTTTTTAGTATCTCTTTCATTCTCAAAAAGATAGTTTAACTGTATTCAATAAATTGAGTGTGTTTTTTTCTTTCCACACTGTCAGCACAAAGCTCCCATTTGATTGAAACTCAGCTTGGTAAAAGTAAATTCATCATACTGAAAAAGAAGATCCAGTTTTTAGAATTTGCAAGGATTGTACTATTCATTACTTTTGAAATGCTTGCAATATACACAGCTTTATAAGGATGTGAACTTTGCTTCAAAGACCTAATCTGAAGACAGGCTTCCTAACCACATAACTCAGAATAATCCAAAGTGGTTTAGGAGTACAGTGTAATTTTTTATGGTACAATGACCAAATTAACAGAGCCAAATCTTTGATCTATCCACAGGAGTGGCACCTGGTATTGGTTGGTTTGTGTGGGAAACACACACATATAACAGTATCTCAGCATGCTCCTATCCATCAACTGTATCTACAGAACTGGTTCTTTGTGCTCTGTTACTAACAACAGGAAAGTAGCAATCTCAGAAGCTAAGAGATGCCATATTTTTGCATGCATTCAACTGATCATATGGGCTACAGAGGAATTTTTATGGGGTCCTACCAGTCATGGAAGCCACACAGGGAGAAGCTAATGACTGACACATATTAGATTCAATGTTTTGTTGGAGTAGCTGTTCCACAGGAAAATGGGATGCCTCACCAGTTACTCTGCATACTCCTGCTGCCCTTTCACATATTTTGCTCTTTTTCATTATCAAACTTATTTCTGTAATCTCTACTGGATCAGCTAACTCAATGTATTGTCCTTGGCAAAGTGTGGAAAATCCTATTAGATATAGTTAAAGCACACCCATACAAAACAATGATATTAGGTGCATGAATAAAACATAAGAAGTGTTAAAACCTAATTTTCCATAGCACCCCAGCAATGACAATAAGCCATTACCAAAAACATTATTGACAAGATGAAATAAATAGACCCAACAGTGTATAAAAAACTATACTAGGTCTCATCCCATGTCCTAGTCTATGATTACATCAAAATGATTTTTCATATTGGTCTTCACAAAAGTGAAGCAAAAAAGGGAGAAATGGCACAGTAGAACTGGCAGAGGAAGCCTGCAGTTTGTGTGAAGAAACAGAAAGAATAGGGAGGAGGACCATGCTTGTTTCTGACTAAGGAGCTTTATCACAATCTTTAAACAACTGGTTTACCTTTTGTGGCTTGAATCTTCATCTGGGATACACTTGGACATTATCACATGAGCCAGCTCCTTAAATCACTGCTGAATCTGCCATCCGAATCCAGACCAGGTAAACTGTGGGCTGAAGCCATGTTCAACTGGCTGATTTTTGAAGTCAGAAGCTTCTGACTTTGAAAATTGGCTGCTGACCACTGTGGTTTGCCTCATCTGGATTTGGGTGGTGGATTCAGCAGTGATTTAAGGAGCTGGCCCATGTGATAACGTCTGGGTGTATCCCAGATAAAGGTTCAAGCCAGAAAAGGTAAGCTGTTTTTTTTTTTTAAGAATATGATAAGTGCCTAATAATGTAATGGTTTGTTAATTTTGTTCTTAAAAGAAGCAAAAAGTAATTTTAGCAATTTTCTTTCTGCAATGAAAATATTTGGAGTGCAGGAAATATTCCATGAAAAGTTTGCATGAAGGGTTGCACAGAAAACAACATTTTCTACAAAGGAAACAGCATATTTTGCACTAAAATATTTTCCGCACAGAAAATGTTGTTTGCTACATAGAATTCTGACATAGTTTTTGGGCACAGAAAAGAACCTGTTTTTTTAAAAAAAGGGAACACCATTTTCTGCAGAGAAAATATTTCTGCACAGAAATATTTTTGTGCAGAAATGCTTTCTTGGGTAGAAAATACCATTGGCAAGTTTTCACAAAACCAGCTTGTGTGAGGTTTGCACAGATGAAGTATCAAACTGTAAAGATTCTGAGTCCAAATCAGCCATTTGGCATTTTTCAAATATTTTTGAATATTCCTACAATCCCTACTTCTAACCATTGACTGTGGAAACAACACTGCCCAGGATTAGTTCTGTAAATTTTATTGTGATATTAAAGACTGTTTGTCAGTCTACAAGGAAAAAAAAGAAAGAAAGGAAAAAAGGGTTCTTATTGCATCCTCCAAGTTAGCATTTGTTTCTTCCTTTTGTTGTGTGAGAATATTTTGTACTTAAATATTTGTTACTCTGCATTTGAAAGGAAACCAAAACAAAAAACAACAAAAAACACAACAATAAACCAACTTGCAGAAAACAAAAATGTTTGCAAAACATGAATGTGTGATTTATGTCAGAGAGCAAGGGTAAGTCCTCTATCAATATATCTGTCTCTCAATTAATGCTTTAATTCTCTCAATTAATGCTTTATTTTAAAGTTGATGGATTAATGCTTGTTGCATTGACTTCTATGGGAAAGGTGTGGGTGTGAGTGCCCTGGAGTTCTTTCTGACTTATGGTGACCTCAAAGCAAACCTATCATGGAGGTTTTTTTGGCAATATTTGTTCAGAGGGGGTGTGACTTCTCCAAGGTCAACCAGTGGGTTTCCATGGCCAGAGATTTGAACCCAGATCTCTAGGGTCCTAGTGTAACACTCAAACCATTAGACCATAATGGTTCTTGGGAAAGGAATTGGGAACTTTTAATTAGGAGAGTCATTATAAAGTAGATATATCTATAGATACCTGTATGCTTATTGAAGGAAGATTAAATAAGGTACACTTTACTCTCGTGGTGTAGGGCACTTACAAAACAACAATATAGTGAGATATATTGCTTAGTTTAATGGGGCCTCTATCAAAATATAAAAATGACTGCTCTCTCAGGTTTACACAAGTTGAACTCCCACTGAATTTAACAGGATTTATTTCTCAATAAACATAGGTAGGATCACACTGTTAAAAATTTAGCTTCCAGCAATGAAACTTAAAATTTTCTATTCCGGTCAAAGTACAAGCTTTGTTTAATTTATATAACTTTCTACATACTTTCAAAGACACCAAGGTGAAACATCTTCACATCATGTATTATTGGCTTTCCTGAAGAATTGTTTTGACATATTTTGCAATTCAGTGCTGCAGATGTTGTGTTGGGATTTTATTCAACCTAAAACACAATTCTACTGAGCAAAATTATTTTCTTTATGCGTTCATGAGTCATGTCATGGAGACATTTCCCATTGAGCAAAGCTTTAATTTCAGTTATTAAAGCTGAGGTGATTTTGTTTTGATATTTTATTATAAGACATTGACTTCATATCTATTGGCATATCTATTGGATTCTAATTTGTTTTGTTATTTGTAATTTTGTAATTGCTGTACGCCGCCCCGATTGCTTGGCAGAGGGGCGGGATATAAATAAAACTTATTATTATTATTATTATATATGTGCTTCTAATGCTTTTGATACATGATTTCTGTCTTATCATTGTGATGGTAGACAATAAAAGTCAACAGTGCTCCAAATAATCTGAAGTGTAAAAAACAATCTAAGTAGTGAATTAATATAACTATAATTTTTTTCTTCATAGCTAGATTTGGGGTGGACAGAGCACATAATAAAGTACAGAAAACTTTTGGCTTGTGAGCAGTTATTTATACTGATCAATAAAATAGATTATTATTAAGCTTTTTTTAAAGCATTGATTAGATTTATAGTCCTTAGATGTGTGGGATGAAGGAATGGTATGCATTCACTCTTCAATCTTCCTTTATTCTTTTCTCTCTGTATTGTCATTTTGCTGCCTTATACAGTCATTTGATAATTGATTTACTGTCTTTTATCTTGTGCAAGAATGGCATACACAAACACCAGATCTTGACATATGATTTGTTCTTTTCCCATCAGTCATTATAATCTGGTGGTGATATTGTGGTATTGGCCAGTGTTCGGTGATGCTTTAGGGACTGATTAGTTTAGTTGGTTAGTTTTATTTTCTCTCATTTCAAAAAAAAAAAAAAAAAACACTTCAGGGATTTTTTTTTTTTTTAGTGAATTGTATGGAGAAGTCAGTGAATTTTGAAAATTCTTATTTTCAAAAATGAATCATATTGTCTCACCCATTTGCACTAACCAAATTCAATAAATGCAGCTACCTCCACTTCTGAAAAGAGCAAGTTGTGCCTGCTTGCCATGTGCTGTTAAACGTGAGGAGCCTGGCAGAAAATAGAGGTGGTAATCCTATAACACAGTGCCAGTCCCTTCATACAAAGGTTTCAAAACCAGACATTAAAGAGCAAAGCACTTAAAAGGCATTGCAAAAGCTGTTAATTTCACATTTTTCCATGTCTGTGTGTGTATGTTTCTGTCTCTTTTTGGAAGAAATTTGCAAGGTTTGTTACATTCTCATTAAAAAACAAGATAAATCCCTATCTGTTTCAGTGTTATAGAATTTAAAATAATTCTACTTCTATTTACCCAAAGAGTAAAGTTAAAAAAAAAGAAATGCCTAACTTGAGGGGGGTGAGTAGGGGAGAGGAGGAACTCTGCATAAGAGACTAGCCTGATTGGTACAATATAATGTGACAAAAACAGAAATAAATTTCTCTGAAGATGCCAGCCACAGAGGCTGGTGAAATGTCAGAAAGAAACTCTTCTAGAAAATGGCCACACAGCTGAAAAACCCACAAAAAACTATAGAAATAAATTATTGGTGGTGGTGGAGGAGGAGGAGGCATATTTCAAAAGAACCTACCTTTTATTTGAATATTGCATACCAGTCAGTTGTACAAGACAGTTTTCTTTGCCAAACTGCAAGCAATCTGATGTATAACTGATACTTGGCAAATTAACATTTCTTAACTGATAATGAGAATATATATTAGGAAAATTTCAATTTCCTGTAAATGGACATCATACCTCTTTGCAAAGAATCTTATAAGATGAAGAGTTTCCATGTCAATCCTGCTGCCAGATTGCAGGACCAGGATGCAATGTGAAGGATTCACTAATCCCTGAAACATTAATGATATGAGCCAATGTGATCAAAAACTGATGAATTATAAACCTTGAAGGTTCCATCTTTACATTGGGACAATTTGCTTGCTTTCTATCAGTTTTTCTCAGTGGCATAAAAGAAATACTTAGCTAATAAAATTGTATGATCTGCATTGCACCAGATTGGGGTTGTGGCAACTACATGCTGTGCCCCCATCCAGCATTTTTCCAGCCCAAAAAGGAGCAGCAAGATGTTGCTCCTTTTTGTGTCAGAAAAGGAGCACTCCTTTCACCGCTGCCACAGCTCTTCTGTGCTCCTGAAGTGTGGTGTGTGTAAACATCATGCTGCAGGAGCATTGCAATGCTGCCCACCATCTGGTTAGGCAGGCAGTGTGACGGCAACTTGAGGCGGAGTCGAGTTGTGTAGCATATGGTCACCAAGCCTTCACTCCACCCCGATACTGGCCCTTTTTGGCAAAACTGTTCAGCTTCTTATTTAGCCAGTTGCTCAAATTGACTTAGGGCCTCTACAGACGGGTGGCCATGGGCCGCCCCAAGAAGCCACAGAATTGGACTGAAGCTGCCCTACACCTCGGCCCCAATCCACCCTTATGGCACCTCTGAAAAGGAGCACTAAAATAGCGCTCCTTTCAGAGGAACCAAAAGGGGCGGCGGAAGAGGTGTCGGGCACCTCTTCCACACTCCTTCTGGCTCAGTGTGTCCAGACACTGAGCCAGAAGGATGTAATCAGAGTGCTCACCATGTGCAATTGCGGGCACTCTGATGATGTCCTCAGGAAGGGGTTGGGGCACCCAGCGTCTGGCTGCCCCTCCCCTTCCTGGGATTGAAGACGGTGCTTTTCGCTGTCTCCATCCCCCCCCCCCCCCCCCCTTAACTTGCTCTCTTTGCTTAGTACAGCTAATAGGGTTTATGTTTTTGTGTTTTTAATCAACTCTGACAATAGCGTCAAATAACCCTGCATAAAGTGTGCATAGTGTTACCAATTATTTAGGATGATTTTCCATAGTTTTACCAGAGTAAATTATGGAACTTAATCCCTGATGAATTATTTCTACATATGGGCTCTGGTTGTCATTGGAAAGTTTAGAATGTACTTCCTGATCAGGGAAATGTGTCTGGTTTATACCCCATGTAATGAAGGTGGGTGGCAGATGGGAGAGAACTAGATAATAACAAAATAGGAAAATTGTTCTGCTCTGGATTTCCACCTTGATAGGTCAGATTGCTCCTTGTACACAGTTTATCATTGGCATGAAGATTGGCTCAAAAGTGTTGTGAGATATTCTAAACAGGAGCTTTTGCACAAGTATTTAGATAACCTTTGTTTCCTTTTAGATAACTGCATCTTCCTAAAGTACCAGACACATCCACATTTCATAAGAATCCAACATATGTATCTAATATACTTTGTAAAAAGCCTCCTGTGCAGAAAATTTAACTGCTATTTCCAGCCAAGGGCTCACATTGAAAAATCCTGCTTAAAATTCATAAGTGTAAGCACCACAAATCCCACCTTCTGCTTAAACATCATTTTTTGCTTATTGTAGAAGTTCAACGTATGCAGTACATATGAAAGGCTGTTCAGGGAAAACAAGTCTTGTTATGTGGAGTAATGTCTCTATAATGGTCTATTTATTTGCCAGAGTTTTCTGGGAATTTAAGCTGGGGGGGGGGGGATAATCCAAGATCGAGTGTCCAGGCTCAGTACTTTTAAATAATTAACTTAGGGCCTTTGCAGACTGCTAGAAATAGTGTAAATTGAGTCCACTTTAAGGGTTGGGATTAGGGTTAAGGAATCATGGGAACTGTATCTTATTAACCCTTAAAGTGGACTCAATTTGCACTATTTCTGCAGTCTGCAAAGGCTCTTATTTTGTTTGTAATGTAAAAGAATGGCATAAGAGTGATACACCTACACAACCATGCACACACTGGATTTATTCATATATAAGTCAAGAAATTTTAGTCCAAAAATTGACAGCAAAAGTTCTTTGGCATCATTTCCCTTTGATTAATCATGTGTTAGATACACCTAGGTTTTATCCCCCAAAGGTCATATCAAAATCCATAATCTTGGCCGCAAAACCTGCCCTCGACTTATATATAAGGTCAACATATCATCAAGTATATATGACGCATACAAATTAAAGCAACCTGAGAGAGTCAGAGTTTGGAAATTGTGTGTGTCTGTGTCTGTGTGTATTACTACAATACTCAGAAACCTTTGTAGTTGAGGGATTCTAGAAGCATTGTCTAAAATGATAACTTTTCCAAGGTGTAGCTACTTGTATATATTTCTCATATGTTCAAATTTAGAATCTTTTTTATATTCAATAAAAGTCAAATAAATGTTATTAAAATTGTACTCGCAAACATAATGGTTTAATTTCTTACATCTGTTGAAAGGACATCCCTAGAAGTAACTTGAAGAAGCATGGCGCAAACTGATCATGTGGGTGCATCTTCCCACATAGGTATGAGGCTGGTATGCCAGAATCCATGCTAGTCTGTGGCATATGGGGACCCTTGTGGGAATCAAAGAGTTCAAAGCCTTGCCTGCCCCATCAATTTCTATTACCAAGCATCTCCTTTCAATGTAGTGATAGGAATACAAAACCAAGCAAAATGAAAAGAAGCAGTTTCCCTCACAGCTCTTAAAGTAACTAGAGACTTGCTATGAGGTCAAATAATAGCTTTCCTATGAGCTCCAGGCAGCTCCTGCTAATGATGTCAGGTTGATAGGTTTCCCCAAAAGAAAAGGTTTCCTGCTAGGGCTGCTTTGAAATCCTACCTCATAGGAACATTGCCAATTTATTCATTCTCACATGTATACCTGTGGATCTTTGTTTAGCTTTAAAACACCCACATGCAGACTAATCAGTAGGCATCTCTCCTGCTCCATCCCTTCTACTGCTCAAACAACAGTGGCAAAGAAAGCCCTCAGACAAGTTTGTGGGGGCTGTATAATGCTTATAATGTCCACTGGTTACTATTCCTTTCCCATTTTAGCTTTAAGAAGCTTTATAAAGCAAAATAGCCTAATATCACAAACATTTGCATTTAGAATGCTACTTGGGTTTGCATGATGAAAAGGTTTCCAGTAGTAACAAATTGTTAGCATATGATTTAATCCAAAGGAACTTAATATCCAGTGAAGAATCCAACGAAGGGGGAAGCAGGTGGGTGGCCATGGGCCGCCCCAGGAAGCTGCGCTGCGGGGCACCTTTGCCGCCCTTGGAAGGAGCGCTAAATTGGGGCTCCTTTCACAAGTTGCTGAAGGTGCGCCGCAAAAGCTTGCGGCGCACCTTCGGTGATTCTTCCGCTGCAGCGTGTGTGGATGCTGCAGCAGGAGGTCCTCCTCGG
>JAIPUX010001232.1:90456810-90477121 GCA_020142125.1 Phrynosoma platyrhinos | reverse complement strand
CTCCCCTTCCCTGCCCCCAAAACAGCCCAATTAGCCGTCTGCTTAGCCTCTAACAGAATTTAAATAAAATGACCCAGTCCCTAAAGGCATGTTGCTTGCTATGCACAACAGTTTTAAGTTAAAGTTTGTTGAAACCAACTGAAAAAATACCTGCATTGACACTACTGAGTTTTGGATTGGGACCTGACATTTTAGCAATGGCAATTGACAGACCGTTACTCCTGTGGAAAGGGCACTATGATGGGGTATCGTAAAGTTTTAATTATCACCTTTAAAAAATTTTGATAGAAAGTTTGTTTTGATTTGTAGTTGTTAACTTATCTCTATGTAGTCAGCATCCAGATTTACACATTTTCCCCAGCATTTCTTTACCCTCTGCATATCGTTATTGTTCAACTCTGCAGATTGTGCCTTAAACCTCTCTTCTACTTCATGAATGATCCTATCTGTGTTGTCAAATTGGCAATCCCACAATGGATTTTTCATTTCTAGGAACAAGAAAAAGTCACTTGGTGATGATGACACTGACAAAATTTCATCAATATACCATAATAATGTCTGGGTGATAATTATTACTTTACAATACCCTCTTGTACTGCTCTATCTTACACTTTAGTCACTTCTGGCAAAACCTGTAATAAAACTAAAGGACACAATGAACTGATTTTTGCAACATCATGCACTTAGGGACCAGTGATGACACTGACAAAATTTTATCAGTATACTGTAATAACTTTGGGTGATAATTATTACTTTATGATACCTCCTTGTACAGTCTTTACTATTAATGCAGAATAGAGGGAGATTTACATTTGAACGCCCTTTCCAGAAATCCCTTTTGGCTATATTCTGTTTATCTAATAGCTGGCAGAAAGCAAAGTGGTTTAACTCTAGTAGGATTTTGAACAGTGATGGTGCTTCCGTAAAGCACTAAGCTTTTCCTTTTTTCTTTCATTTAGAAACAAAATCCTGCTTAGAAATTAATGTGTACAATTATAACAATTTTATTATTATTATTTTAGATGAGGAGCCTTCTTTTCTCCTTTTGTTTATGAAAAAATAACCCTGGATTTTTTGTTGGATCCAAATGTAACTGATACAACTTATGTATTCCACTTGAAGCTTTCCCTTGGGTATTCAGTCATTCTCTCATCCAAATGTCTTAGGATGGTTTAAATCAGCCATGGTTAACTACTCTCCTAATAAAAGTGATGAACTGAGCTGATGGTAAGCATCAGCCTGTTAGTAAACATTTAGTACATAATTTTTCAAACATGTTTTTCATTGGGTAAAAAAGGGATCAGTTGGGCTATTATTGCCTGGTGAAGTAGGAATCATTGATTTGATATTGTTCTTCATGTTGGTTTATTTTTTTTAAGAACCAAAACACTCAGACACCCAATAAAAAAAGAAATAATAACATGGGTGCCTATAAATACACAAAAGCAAGTGTGCAGATATGGAGACACCACAATGAATCTGTGAAGTAAAATAGGAAAATGAAAAAAGGGACATTTATTGGCATTATCTCTTTAATGAGTACCAAGTTTCACACTGAATAAATTGCAAGATTATGTTGTTGTTGTTTTTTTAAAAAAAACAACTAAATTCAATGTTAAATTGGCAGAAAATTTAGAATTTTGGAAATTTCTACCTTCTCTTTGCCCTGTCCATGCTCCTCTGAGAACTGGTTACAGAAACTAGGATACCCTCCTAGGGATGGAAAGAATAATAAAAAATACTAAAAAATGGTCAACAATGCTAAAACATGGTCAACAATGGGTTTCTAGTGGAATTCTCTGCAGTTTCTTTAGGATTTATTATGTGCAAGAAATGTATGTAACTTTTTGTGTGTATAAAAATAACAGTTCTGCACAGAAAATGTTTCTGCAAGAATATGCTATTTTATGCACAGAATAACTGCATACCGCTGACCTGCCCCAACTGTGGGTTTAACATCCATGGATGGCAAGCCTTATTAACTCTAATGAGTATGCATGCCCACGGATGCATCAAAGTGGCCATGTGAACATGTACATGTGGTCTTTGAAAACCACAGGACTTGAGCTCCTGCATATTTTTGTATTCACGAGGGAGCAGGTCAGTCTAGAACATAACCCCTGTGTATACTAAGGGCCAACTCTACATTTCTTTTCTTTTTTTACACAGAGTATGTCCTGAACTTTAAATTGTCTCCAACTTCACATTTTTCAATGATTTTCTGGCAGAGAGGGAAAATTGTAAAATTATTTTTTCTTAATATGAGAATGACATTTATGAAGATTAGCATCCTTATTCAAAGAGTCTGTAGAGAAGGGTAATTCTCCCCCATTCTTGCATATCCACTTCTGCTAGCTTCAATAATCAATAGCCTGTGGTCGGAGCAAGATAGACTGCCTCATCACATCACTCATGTGTATGTGCGTTTAAGCTGCCTGTTGACTTACGGTGACCCCATGAATTTCATAGGATTTTCTAAGTACTCAGAGGTGGGCCTTCTTCTGGAATATACGTACAGCACCTTGTATTTGGCAGTCTCCCATTCAAATACTAACCAAGGCTTAGATTTCAATATCAGACAGGATCAGGTGCTTTTAAGGTATTAGTTGACAAACACACTCCAAACTTGGAGGCCAGACCATCAGTGGATTCTGAGAAAAGCATCATTAGATCTTACCCTTCATTGAAGGAAAACATAAAATGTATAGCAGGAGAGGTATAGCTGAATAAAAATGATTACAGCCATGGGTCCCTTATTGTTATAGCTGTTGCATTCTGAGGAATAGGTGTGACCTTGATGTCTCAGTAACTCAGAAGTGGTTCATATTTTGTCTCTGGCTATTCTTAAAATAGGAATGTGAAGTGTATGGCACTCCAACTGTGTTGAGTTGTTGCACTAGCCAGCATTGTCAATGCCATTTGAAGGATGATGGGTGTTACAATCCAGGAGTGACCAGTGGATGATCTACTATTGTAGGGATAATAATCCACTTTTAATCTTTCTAAATGAGAGCTCTCTAGGTCTGTATTCATTCAGAGGCTAATAACAAACAAATAAACAAAGGACAACAGCAACAATACAATAACAGGAAAACCAGTATATGAAAACAGTATACTTACCTAATACAACAGATCTTGGGAGTTAAGGAAAGTTGGGCCTGGTTCAAAAGACCTGCATATCTGATTCCAAAGATGTTAGCCTGAAGTACTGACCTCCTTTTGTAAACTGCTTTAGAAACATAAGGGATACTTGTCAAAACTTACATGTAGTTTCATGTTGTTATTTTTTGTGGGTGGGTGGGTGGGTTAGTTTTAAAATTTTTCAGTGAAGCATGATCAGCAGACATGCTTAAAGTAGCTCTATGTATTCCCATCTTTCCTTTAGGTGACTACTGACTAAAATCAATGTATAGTGTCTGTTTCCAGTTTTTCTCAAAATTCTTGACTGTGCACAAACTAAATTACAGAGGGGAAAAAGAGACTGAGCTTTGAGCCCTGGAGATTCACATTTCAAAAAAATGTTTGGGTAGCTTTTCCATATGAAGAGGGATAGCTTCAATTACTATGTCTATAAGTGCCCAGTGTATTTATTTTTGTACCAGCTAACCTAAAGGAATTTCTTTAACAGAGACTGTTCTCCAGTGATTGATCCACTTAAAAGGGCACCATTTGGCATTCTGTGAGATCCTGAAGGAAGTTTGTTTCCAGTTAAAATGACATACATGTTTTTCAGCATTTCTATTTACTGGTTGATCCATCTATAATTTAAAGAAAAGGCAGAGCTGAACTTTAATAGTATACTGTGTATGCTGAGTACACATATGGAGCGGGGAAATGGTAAATGTCTGCACATTTCCAAACAAAATACTTTGGGATTTATTTAGTATTTAAAAAGACAGGTGGTTATTTAAGTATTTTTGGACTTTGACAGTTCCACCAGCATTAGCACCTAGAATGATACAAAAGATGATGTTGGAAGACTTTCATTTGACCCATGGCCATTGGTGTCCTTGGGTTTCTGGCATGTTCCCTGATACTATCTACAGTAAATTGTTGGCAAAGAATATAAGATGATTTCATCCTTCACTCACTGCCACCCAATTGGTGCATGTCTTTGCCCCAGAACTTATTTGGCACTTTTTCTTATGGTGTTTCATCATGCGGCACAATTGTTATTGTTCAGGCAGCTATTGGTTTTATTAGATGGATACATTTTATAAAAAATAAAGGTAAAGGTTTTCACTTTGACTAGGTTGGCAAGTTGTGTCTTAACTGTAGGGAGTGGTGCTCATCTCTGTTACTAAGCTGAAGAACTAGCATTGTCAAAGATGACTCTGTGATCATGTGGCCAGCATGACTGCATAGAATAGTGTTACCTTCCCATTGAAGTAGTACCTATTTATCTACTTGCACTTTTACATACTTTCAAACTTCTAGATTGGCAGAAGGTGGGACTAGTGATGGGAGCTCACATGTGGCACTTGGGTCTCAAACTGCTGACTTGCTGATTTTGTAATTGTCAGAGTCAGTGTCTTAACCACTGAGCCACCATGTCCCACTATACATTTTATATTTTCCCCCTTTTACAAATTTGGCATTGGGTTTTGTTTTGGGGGTTGTTGTTGTTTTGGAATTTTAAATATATATATAATAAAATGTATTATATTTCTTGCTTTAATTGCTTTAATTGCTTTAATTGTTGTTAACCATCCTGAACAGTGTAAAGTACTAGAAGGGCAGGAAATGAAATTTGAAAGATAAATATAAAAATGAAATGGGTTGGTATAAGATAAATAATGAATTGTGGTGATAGTATAACCATGTCAGTACTACTTTGGTATTTCACAATCCATTGATCCAGCATAAAGGTCTCCTGGATGCCCTGAGGCATGTAATCACATTCAGAGCAGGTCTAAAGGATCAAGCTTCTGGATCTATCCTAAAGTGGCAAAGTACTGTTGGTCTCACTATCAATCCTAAATTCATAGACTCGCCTTCAAAGACCACTTAATCCATTCTTTTAACAAATCACTTACTCCTCTGGATTTAACAAGTAGTTGGTGGATAGTAAACCATTATCTGTCCAGCATTTCAGGACAGGGCATCTGGAAGAAAGAAAAGCAATTTTGCAATGCATGGCATGGAAAATAGCACTTTTTGAAAAGTTGTATTAGCCTTATTTTACTGCCTTATTGTAAATGTAACAAGATATTTAAGAGGAATAGCATGAGCTCTGCATTTGGGCAGGGTGAGTCCATCTCTGTCAGTCCTTCTGGACCACTCAGCACATTTTGGTACCATTGACCATGGTATTCTTCTGGCTTCCTCTTTGGAATGAGACTTAAGGGAATTGTTCTGAAGTGTTTCCAGTTCTTCTTGGAAGAGTAAATTCAGAAGATGGTGCTATGGTACACTTGTATGGTGCCCTGGCCATTGATCTATGGCAGGGGTAGGCAACCTTTCCCCTTTAAGATTGCCTACTTCAGCTCCCAGAAGCCTCAACCATGTTGTCTAATAGTCCCATGTTGGCCAATAACTCCTGGGATTCTGGGAGCTGAAGTCCCTTGGCCCTTAAAGGGGAAAGGTTGCCTACCCCTTATCTATGGAGTGTCTCAGGATTCTGTTTTGTCCTCCATGCTGTTTACATGAAACCACTGGGAGAGTTCATCTAGAGTTTTGGGGATAATTTATTCTTGTGTTGTTTTAATTATTTTTTGATTTAATCTTGTTTTAAGGGGTGGGTGGAGGGATCATGTTTGGAGGGAATGTTTTTAACTGTGCTGTTTTAAAATGCTGTAACCCGCCCCGATTGCCTAGCAGAGGGGCGGGCTATAAATAAAACTTATTATTATATTATTATTATGCCAGCCATGCTAATTCCTTGAAACACCATCACTGGCTACAATGGCACATGTTTTGATTACATTTAATTTGGACTACTATTAAGTGTTAAAATCAATGTTTTTATACAAATGTACACTAGTAGGCCACAATATCTTTCTTTAGCACTTGTCATACATGTATAGGAGGAGACAGCATAGTGTAGTGGTTCAAATGTTGGATGAGAATTCCAAGAGACCAAGGTTCAAATGTCCTCTCAGCTGTAAACACCCATTGGATGACCTTGGGCAAAGCATACTCTCTCAGCCTTAGGGGAAAGTAATGACAAATATTTCTGGAAAAATCTTGTCAAGCAAGCCTTAGGAGAAGGTCATTGTAAGTCAGAATTGACTTGATTATCCATAATGATAATCAATAGGAATTATGTGTCTAGCACATAGTTTGTATGCAATGTAACACTAATGGGGGGGGAAATAGTAGAGATGTTGCTGTTGTACTAAGTGTTGTATGTTCTGTTCAATGGTTGTCAAAGCTTTATTTATCTATTTATACCCTATTTTTCTTCTATACAGTGCCCAAAGAAGGTTACAATACATATTAAAGCAATATACAGCTAAAACCAATCAGTTATAGCATTAAAGAACAATTATACAGAATTAAATACACTATCATATAGAAGCCAAATACTGAATTAAAACAGTTGAAAAATGTTTACAAACAGAACAAAAAAGGATAAAAAAGAATATTCTCTTTTAAAAGAACTTGCTTCAAAAATAAGGGGGGAAGCAGCCGGGCGGCACGGGGTCGCCCCAGGAAGCTACGAATCGGGGCTGAGGCATCCCCATTCCTCAGCCCTGCGACACAGCTTCACCGCCCCTGGAAGGAGCACTAAAATAGTGCTCCTTCCACAAATTGCTGAAGGTTCACCGCAAAAGCCTGCCGGCGCACCTTTGGCGGCTTTTCTGCTGCAGCATGTGCAGACGCTGCAGCGGAAAGACATCCTCAGAGCGCCGGCCGTGTGGAGGGCCGGCTGCTCAGAGGATGTTTTGGCGAAGGGGTTGGGGTGCCCAGTGTGTGGCTGCCCCTCCCCTTCCTTGCTCTGAAGACGGCGCTTTGTGCCATCTGATTAGCCCCTAAGTTAGCCTATTTGAATTTTAAAAAAGGGAGTTTGCCTGCTGGTGGAAGGAGTCCCCATGCAAAAGGAACTCCAGTGTTTGAGAGCAACTGCCAAGAAGACACCTCTTGGGTCCCCACCAAACATGCTAGTGTATGTGGTGAAACCTAGAAATAGTGGTCTCCTGAAGATTGGAAGATAGAACTTTCAGATACCTTCTTTCAAATATGAGATGCATCCACACTACACAATTACAGCAGCCCTGTAATCATTTTAACTGCTGTGGCTCAACCCTAATGATCCCTGGTATTTATAGATTGGGGAGGGACTTCAAATTTTCTAGTCCACATCCTTCAACTACAACACCAAAGATCTCATGCAGAGAATTCTAAGTACCTTAACCTAATGCAAGGATTTGATAGCTTGGAGCTATGGCAGTTGTATGTCTTCAAGTCATTTCTGACTTATAGTGACACTAAGGCCCTATCATACGGATATCTTAGGAAGATTTGTTCAGAGAATGTTTTCCCTTCCCTTCCCTTCCCTTGAGTCTGAGAGCATGTGACTTGCCCAAGGACACCCAGTGGGTTTCCATGACCAAGCTGGGAATTGAACCCTGGTCTCCAGAGTTGTAGTCCACCACTCAAACCACTATGCCACACTGGCTTTTAAAATATTATTAAAGGGTTATAACTGTGTAGCATATACATATACCTGTGGTCCTTCACTATAAGAAAAAAAACTAAATACAACTGAAAGCTTGAATATAATTTTGTATTTTTTTTCATTAATTTCTTAATACACCAAAATGGACTGATACCACTTGTTGTTTTGCTGAGAAAAAAAATGTATATTTTCAGTATAAAGAAGCAATATTTTGACATGCTACATTTTATTCAGATTATCATTTCAAAGAAGCTGTATTAGATAACAGTTGGTACAGCTATATTCAAATTGTAATTAAAAGTGGGTGAGGTTTTTTTTTAACATTAATATGGTGTTGCCAATATGAGGAGCACTTAACATGGTAAAAACGAAAAAAGGAAAGAAAAAAAACTTCCATGCTGTGTGAGTTTAATAAACATGTATTTTTTTTCAAAAAAATGTTAAGTATTTTTTTTAAAAAAAATATTTTAACTGTTCTATTTGCTCTCTGGATGGTTTTGCTTGTATTTGTTTTCTAAGCCTTTTTAAATAATCCAGGTTCAATTTTACACAAAAAGTTGCAGATGATTACTTCTTAAACCTACACAGATGAATGCAATTTTTTCCATCACACCCCTCCATGCCTCTCTCTCCTTCTCATTCCCTCTCCCTCAGTAAATTCCAGTAAATTACCAGCATAAATCGTTATTCCCCATTTAGAGAAACTCCATTTAGGAGTTTCAGCATTACCTTCTCAATATCCTTTCCACTGATGCAGTCCAGAGATCAAGAGGTCAGTGATGAGTTTTCAAGTATAATATTTGGACTCTGTCATGGATTAATCCTTCTTTTTAAAAAAGTAAATTTATATACTTAAGTGAGAATCTGGGGTTGGAACTTTAAAATAACTAAAGTTCCCTATAAGGGAACAAATACCATTGGGAAATGTCTTCAAAGTTTTACATAACCTCTGCAAAATAAATTAACTCCAGTTCATTACTTCTGCTGACAAAAATACTATGGGGTGGGGGCTGTGTGTTCCTGAGATCCCAGGCTGAACCTTTTGTAATTGTCAACTGAACACAAGCTCAAGGTAAAACGAGGCTTTCTTATTACAGCAGTCCAGAGAAATTTCCTTATGATCTTGAACCAACTTCACATACTTGCTCATAACCATCTTTGGTGCAGCAAGAGAGAGCCAAGATGAAACTCCAATTCTTGTTACTGCCACGAAGGAAACTCTGTCAACTCAAGCACTATATATCAAGGCTAAATTCTCATTTCTGTTTAGGGTGCATTTTCTCAATATAGGGGGGATGCAGACGAGGGCGTCGGAGACGCCCTGGTCTGGACCGCCGCCGGAGTTCAGCCTCCGGACGGCGGCGCATCCCCGGCGAATCTAAAAGGACCGCCAAAATGGTGATCCTTTTAGATTCTGCCGAAAGTGCGCCCTAACAGCGGCGGGCGCACTTTCGGTGGCTCAAATGCCGCGGCGCGTTCAGCTGCCACGGCGTGAGGGCAACCGGGAGTCGCCGGCCGTACGGACGGCCGGCACTTCCAGGTGCGCCCTCAGGAAGAGGAAGAGCCGCCGAACGTGCGGCGGCTCCTCCTCTTCCGGGCCTCGGAGACGGCGCAATTAGCCGTCTGCCGAGGCCCATAGTAGCCTTCTTCCTTTCAACTTAACTTTCCCAAGAAATGCTAGCCCATTTTCAACATGCCACCATTAGGAATTTTCCATTTCAAATTATCCATCAAAAAGTAAAAATACTGGATACATACTCAATAGATACATATTCATGAGATTCAGGGGCTCTACAGATGGCCCCTTAAGAGGTGGCTCTTTGCCACCCCTGGAGTGCTGGATCAGAGCTTTGGCAACTGCATGCTGCGGCCCCAATCCAGCACTTTGCCACTCCAAAAAGAGCTGGCAAATGCCGCACCTTTTTGGAGCGGCAAAAAGCCAAGGACCACTGTTATGAGGTCTGAGATGGAATGCCCAGGGAGATTAAAATGTTCTGTCACTGGTTTTTGTGTATTCTGATTCTGATTTATGTCCATTTATACTCTGGAGCAGGGACTGGCCTATTTGTCCAATGTAGAGTGCTGAAGGGTTGGTGACACAGTATAGCATAGATCACACTGGAGGATGAGCACATGAAGCCCCCCCCTAATATTGTGAGTGATGCCATTAGGTGTTGTGATGACATTTTCTGGATACATGTGTGAGCAAAGTTGGCATCTTGGTCTGTGGCAAGGCTTAGTACCTTTGTCGCCATCTGTCCTGTAGGTAAGTACCTGATTGAGGTCTGTAGGCTGTCTGTAGGCGAGTAAAGGTCTGCCATCAAGAGCTCTTTAAAGAGTGGTATTATTGTCCAGAATAGGTTGTAGTTCTTTGATGATGCACCTAAGCAGTTCCACTTGGGAGCTGTATTTAACACTAGTGGGGTTCTGTCATTTTCCCTTTTCAATTCATTCTGTAATAGATCAATCCTGGATACATGTCTTGCCTTGTTTATTTGCTTTTTTCACTGCATGTGGTGGCTACTGTAGTTTGAGGAATGTTTGTTGTAATTCCTTGAGTTTGGCATTGCTGTCCTATGGGTCTGACCAGATGTGATTGTATCAGAGGGCTTGGCTATGGATCTAGTATTGTGTTCAGGGTGGAAGCTGGAAGCATGTAAGTACATGTAGCAGTCTGTGCGTTTGCAATATAGTGTGGTGCTTATCTGTCCATTTTGTAGCTGTACTATGGTGTCTAGAAAGTGAACTTGTTCAGTAGATAGTTCCAGACTGAGGTTGATGGTGGGGTGGAAGTTGTTGAAATTCTGGTGGAATGTCTTAAGTGAATCCGCTCCATAAGTCCAAATTATAAAGATATCATCAATGTACCTCAGGTTTCTGGGTGCAGGAGTTAAGGAAGCATTGTTCTAGGTCAGCCATGAAGATATTGGCATATTGTGGTGCCCTGTGTGCTCATGGCAGTTCTGTTAACGTCAAGATATATGTTGTTATCAAAGGTGAAGTAGTGGCGAGGTCTCATAGGAACCCATAGGATCCCATCTGGAATGATGTTCCTGATGGCTTGTAATCCATCTTTGTGTGGGGTACTGGTGTACAGGGATTCCACATCTATAGTGGTTAAGATGGTGTTTTGTGGAAGGTTGTGGATGGATTGTATCTTCTGTGTGTGATCTCACTTGCCAAATGGATTTTTCCAGAATGACCAAAGGCATGCTTTATTATTGTTTCCCTTAGGAATAGAAAGGAAATGCTTCCAGAGCATGTGGAGAGGGGGAAAAGAAAGCCACTTCTGTCTCACTATCTCTCATCTTATTTTTGCAATGCAATAAGGTTCTGAAGGAACTCATGTGGACAACGTGCAGTAAAGTTTTGATGGCATACATTCTTGCTTGAGAGCAAATCATGGAGCTCATTGGGTTTACTCTGGTTAGAAATTATATTTTTTGGAAGTGATATATAGTATAGATTTTCATGTGGGGAAAAGATGAATATGTAAAACTGCTTAGCTATACATATTATGAGGTGAAATTTCTACCAGTTAATACTTCAAGATTTTTTCCTCTTCCACTTCCTCCTGGAAAAAGCAAGCTGCTGTTTTCTTCAAATCTTCCCCACAGCCTTTGTGGCTCTTGCCACTCTCCCCTGTCCTCCTCCCTGCTTATCCCAGAATAGTGATATAGGGTCTCTGCAGATTGGCCCTTTGTGGAATCCTCGAGGCAGGGATGGGAGGGGCAGCCACATGCCAGCCGCCACAACCCCTCCCCGAGAGTGTCCTGATACCATGTGCTGTTGCACACAGTGTGCAGCATCAGAATGTCCTCCCGGTGCAGCATCTTGATGTGCTGCACTGGAAGGGGCGCAGAAGCGTTGTGCAGCAGCTCTTGGGGCATCCTTTTTTCCAGCTCTGAAAGGAGCAGTGTTTTGGCACTCTTTTCCAGGCTGGCAAAAGAGAGGATTTTGGCCAAGGCATGGGGCAGCCTCAGCCCAAATCCTCTGCTTCCCAAGGTGGTCCAGGGCCACCTGTCTACATCCCCCATAGTTGAACACTGTGGTGGTGCAAAATCATACAAAATGATATCCAGACTAACAACACAATTATTGCTGTGTGCCACTAGCACTGCAGCAAAAGAGAACAACTAAATAAACTAGAGGGGAAGGGAGGAGTGTCCTAGGGTCATTTCTAATCCCCCCATCCTTGGAAAAAGTGTTGGAGACTTTTGCTTCCTAGGCTGCATCCACACTGGAATCCTGGGGTTTATAGTTTGTTGTGGCATCAGAGTTCTCTGACAGAGAAGGGTAAATATCTCACAAAACTGCAAATCCTAGAATTACATAGCATTGAGCCATGACAATTAAAGGGGTGTCAAACTGAATTATTGCTGCAGTGTAGATGTAGCCCCCCCCCCATTTTCTCTGCTTATAAATAAGGTGGAGAATTTTGACAGTGCCCCTGCACACTGTAGTTTTAAATCCTGATTCTTTCTTACATGATAGGATTTTCACTAGAAACTCTGGAAGAATATACAGCACAACACAAAATGTATGCACCTGCAGTGAGACAAAAGAGAAAGCAATAATTATTATAGGTGAAGAGAGGTGGTTTGGCGACAAAACATTTGGTAAATTGGGTTTGAATTTCACAGTTCTCTTCCCCCCCCCCCGGTATTTAAAGATAATTCCCTGAGCCACTAAATAAGATTTCTGAAGGACCTAATACACTTTCAACCAGCTGGACACCACGGGATTAGTCTCTCAAAAACCCTGGCTCACGTATTTGGTGTTTAAATTAAGGACAATCCAAGTGCTTTTGGGTGTTTATGTTTCTACCTTCACTTATTCAGGTTTTTGCATAGCACTGTTAGCTTGTTGCTGCTGCCTCCTTGCAAAACTCCCACATGAACAGGAGGTTCAGCAGTTGCAGAGAAAACAAAGATTACTGATTAGAAAAGAACATAATCAGATAGATTGACACTGTTGGAAGAAACCATTGCCTTGGAAAAAGGGGGGAGTTGACATTAGTATTCTCACATGATTGTGGTTGAGAGTTCTTTACTTACTGTTTACAACAGCATCAGGAATATTCCTGAAGGCAGCTAAAAGGATTGTGCTTTTTTCTGTCTATTGAAAATTGCACAGGGTAGATGTGCAGGCATTACCTTCACTGTGCTAGAGAGGAGTCAACTGGGAAATTTAAAAAAAGAGTGAGTGAGAGAGTGAGAGCGAGCGTTCTCATGGAAGTACAAGCCAGGACACTGTTTGAAATATCTGGTGACTCATCTGGTAAGTTAAAAAGAAGAAGAAAAATCCTCACCACTGTATGATGAAGAGAGGTTAACATTTTAAGTGTCATTCCCTAAAGATAGCTTTTGGGTTAGTTTGCTTTATCTTCAGACACATTTGTGTTACTGCTGTGTTCTGACCTTAAAAGGTAGTATTCTAACAAGAAGGGGGGAAAGGCAAAGCTGAAAAGGAAGAATTGTTGTTTGTACATGCTACTAAAATGTAGCACTTTTATTCTGCTGTGTAACTTTAACATTAATTTAATTATAGAAACTGGCCCTGTGAATATAATCACAATCATTATATTCTATAACTATTGACAAACTTAAACCATGGAAGAGGTGGTTTGCAAAAGCTTTTGCAGAGTATGCAATGTTTACATTGTTGTAATTAACCCAATTTTTCAGTTTGATGTATTTTTGTGTATGTTACGGAATGGTTATTCTTAAAGGTGAGGTCTTCATAAACAAACAAAAGCCTGATACCACGTAAGCTTACATGTTAATCCTTCTGAGTTTAGTGTGGCTAACTTCCAAGTATGGTATGCATGGTATGGAACATTGCTGTATATGGCTTGCTGGAGTAGTAAGAAAACTGGGTTCCTGAATTAAAAACCACATATGGGCCAGTCTACTATTACTAGTGATTAGAATGCAACATTATGAGCTGGGACTAGTGTTCTACAAGTCTTGATATCTATTGTGTGGTGAAAGGCCATGCAAAATTTGTTATATTATGGGCATTTTAACAAAAATATTACTGGTTGATTCATGTCATACATATTCCATACACTATACAAAATTTCTATAAAAGCTCTTTTTTAATAGAGTAGGACTAAGAAAACATCAGTTTTACTTGAAGTAAGTTGCAAGGATTTTGTTGTTTTCAAAGGGATACAAATATCCTTAGCCTTCCTATGTTCTATATGACTTATCCCAGATAAATAAGATTGCAATCTATGCTACATTTCACTGTTGCTGAATTGTGTCTGTCTGAATTCTGCCTGAAGAATAACAAAAGCTCTGGCAGGAATTCTTTTATGAATTTTAAAAATCTTGAATTGCAATGATGAAGTGAATAATTGTTCCACAGGTCTGTAACATGTAAAATATTTGATTTACAACTTATAAAGGGAGATGTCCATCAGTAGGAGGCTTTTTTCCTTCATGATTTTAATTTATACACTTCTCTAGAAAATTATGATGGACAATTAATGGATTCTAAGATCAAGCAGAGATGAATAGAGCAAGACTTCAGCCTTGTATGACACTGCAGATTATAAGTTTATAAAGCTTTTATTGGATTTCCTAAACATAAAACATGGAGCAATGGATTCAAAGGACAGGAAAAGAGATTCCACCTAAACATTAGGAAGAACTTCCTGACAGTGAGAGCAGTGTTCGACAATGGAATATGCTGCCCCAGAGATTGGTGTAGTCTCCTTCTTTGGGGCTTTTTAAGGAGAGGCTGGCTGGCAATCAGTCAGAAGTGCTTTGATTGTGTGCGCCTGCATGGCAGGGTATTGAACTGGATGGCCCTTGTGATCTCTTCCAAACAAAATCATGGCTAAAAGCCTGTGTTGTGTTTTGCAGTAATTGTCCTGTCTAAGGGTAGCTAAAATATGGCTATACAGATGCTGTCAGACCAGGATTTTTAAATTTGAATCTCAGGCTCAGGGTGAAGAGGAGGAATCTCAGGGTGAGAATGGTATCATGGAAGAGATGTGTGTGTGTGTGTGTGTGTAATTCCCATTTGTTATATTTAGTGCTTTTTATTTTAATGGCATACTCAGTGTAGCAATGTTTGATACTTAATTCATCATGTTTCATGGCCAGATGCTGCCCTGTCATACAGCATCCTTGTAATGTCAACCAGGACCTAGCTGTTGTGACATTTAAAAAGGTTGCCCCTTAATTTCAAATTTTGGTCTTAAAATCTGATAGGCTTGGATAGTCCTAACCTGGTAACTCTGCAACTTTTTCAGTCCTATTGACTGTGCTGGCTTGGAATGATGCAGTCTAACATCTGACAGACAACATGTTTATCGTTAGTTTCAGACCACATGTTAGATATCATTTTTAACAACAAAGAGTCAATTTTAGAAACAGCTCGGGATGACTGCTAACTGCCTGCATTGCACACAGGAAGCTGTTCATGCTTCATTCATTGAGAAATTATTGTAAATGTCCACACTTATTTGACCTATGCAGAGATTACAGTGGGCTGCTTGTATTCACATACACACTTGACTCCTTCCAGTGTATTTCTTGTTTGTTTGTTTGTCTGAATTATTTATAGACTTCTTTTTTTTTGTCAAGGGAGCCAATGTATGGTTTTGACAGCTTGATAAAAATAGGACTCCTACAAATATTTGTGTTACAATAGCTGTTTTTTGGCTTTTGAAATGCCACAGGATTGGACTCAGACTGATATATCTCATGTTCTGGGAAAACACAGAGTGTAAAAGTATTGTAGTTGAATATTGTAGAAACTGGAGCTGCAATACAAAGATGGAAAAAAAGTGTTTACAGCTTCTGTGAGTCCCACATGAGCAGTCTGGAGGACCAACATTTGCTGTTATCCTTTTAGTGGTTCTCTGTGCCTTGGAGAGTGAATATGAGAATGCCTTCTTTTTTAAACTGAATTTAGTTTTTAAACTGAATTAGAATAAAATGTGCCAGTGTCACAGTGAAATGAACAGATTATGAATGTCAAATGTACTGTGCAATCCATTGTTATTATTTTTTAATGACACAGTTATTCTGAGTTTAGTCCCCAAATTGGGACATAATAACTGTAAAAACCTTACTATACTTTTGAAACACCATTCTAAAATATCAATTTACCACCATCTGGCTTCAGCCAGTGTCTGATGGCTGGTCATTTAAAGCTATATATAGTTGATTTGGCACCATCTGATACTAGTTGAATGTATGGTGTCATTATTAATATGTTACTAAAAGATACCTAAACTTGTTTATCTTGGAGAAGGTCCATATGAGGCGTGCTGAATACTTCTTGACGCAGCCAAGAAGGGAATGAACTAGAGCCATGAAACTTGCATGCTATTCCACGTATTCACCTCAAAGTTTGATGTGCTTAGCATATCATTTCTCAAGTTTCTTTAACCCTTCAAAAAAAAAAGTGATGTCATTGAAATACTGTTCTGTTGCTGCTATCACTTCTCAACCCTTAGAAAAGTTCCATCATTTTAGAAACTTTTTAAGGTTTAGAAACAGGAAACAGTCAAATGGAGGAGGGATCTGTTGAATAGGGTGTATGGTCTATGCACTCATTCCACACCTTCTGCTATACATCTGTTGTCTTGCCAGCCCTTTGAGTAAGGGGCTAAGCAGACAAGCGGTCGTGGGCCTCCCTGGGAAGCTGCGCCGAGGGGCCGAGGTATCCCCACACCTCGGCCCCGTGGTGCAGCTTCGCCGCCCCTGGAATGAGCACTAAAATAGTGCTCCTTCCACAAGTCGACGAAGGTGCACCGCAAAAGGCTGGCAACGCACCTTAGGCAACTCTTCCGCTGCAGCATTTGCGAATGCTGCGGCGGGAAGACATCGTCGGAGCGCCAGCCATGCAGAGGGACCGGCACTATGACAATGACTTCGGGAAGGGGTTGGGAAACCAAGCGGCTGCCCCTCCCCTTCCTTGCCCCCAAGATGGCCCTTTTAGCCATCTGCTTCACCCCTAAGTGAAGTTGCTTGCAAAAAGAGCACAACTTTCCACAGATTCCTTGCTGTTTTTCCTTCAATGCCTTCTTTATTTGGCCAAGGAAGTTAGAACAGTATTCTGCATTAACTGTTTGGTCCTTCTGAAGATAGTAATCAAAATGCCTTTTTTTATCCCCCTAAAATATGGCCATGACTTTCCTGCACACCTTTTGAGTCTTGAATTTCTTTGGCCTCAGAGAACCCAAGTGCTGTCACTGCAAATATTGTTATACGGTCTTTGGATCATAGTGATGCAACCTACTAGATCACTCAGATCCTAGTGCTCATGCATTTTAAACCCAATGGACTCCTGCGATATCTCCACTGTCTCGACAATTGTTTTAGCTGAGATTTGTTGATCTGTCAAAATCAGATCACAAACATGGTCAAAAATTTCAGGAGTTTACATTATTGAAGGCCTCCCAGGCCTTGCTGCATAATGGCCAGAAATTTATTCAACTAGTTGTATCTAGTGCTTCCTCATCAGCATACTCATGTTGCTTACTGCATGCTGATGTGTGCAACTAGTTGCTGGATGGATAATTTTGATTAGCCTTTATGTTCATCAAGGATAATTGTTTGGAATTTTATACTCTTTCCTAACACATCTACTCTGATAAAGGCACAAGTGAAACAAATTGGATACTTGAACTTCATACCATTTAAGTGGTACCTGTGATTTTGCCTAAGTCTAGAAAATACCAAATAGTTGCCTATTAGAAAGGAAGCAGGAGAGATAGGACCCTGAACAGACTTTCTCCTATTCTTGCCCTGCCTCAGACATGGTTAGGCCTTTAGAGAGGCTTCTGCTCCACCCATAACTGATATTTCTATAAGAACTACAAGTGATTCTCTTGGTTCAGTCCAGGATTTGCTCAAAAAATCAACAAATAATGGAATAAAGTTGTATTTATTTATTTATTTATTTATTTGGAGTATTTATACCCCATTCTTCAGCCAAAAAGGCTCTCAGAACAGCTTACAAATTGTCAATTAGACAGTTCCCTGCCCTCAGGCTTACAATCTAAAAAGAAAGAAATAGAAACAGACAGCATGGGTTACTTCTTTGAGAGAGAAACAGACAATGTGGGTTACTTCTTTGAAGATATCAGTTGCAAAAAGTATACAGCAAAAGAACTAAATTGGCTGTAATTGCATTGGTAGAACTGCAAATTCATCACATCAATGGTTCTTACATTTTTTAACCTTTTGACCCCTTTACATCTAAATGCAGACATCACCACAATGTAGTGTATGAATAATAATAATAATAATAATAATAAGTTTTATTTTTAACCCGCCCCTCTGCATCGCAATCGGGGCGGCTCACAACAGCTAAAATACAATAATTAAACAATCCCATATCCCAATCCCTCCACCCACATCCCTCCCACACCCCTTAAAACAGAATTAAACTTGAAAATATTTTAAAACAATTCTATAACAATATAAAAGTACAGTAAAAATATAAACAGAGAAACAACAAAAGGCTAGGGGAGGAGAGATCAATATTCATCCTCTGAGGAGGGTTATTCCGGGAAGGCCTGCCGGAAGAGATCCGTCTTAACTGCTTTCTTAAAAGCAGTAAGTGTTGTAATAAGACGGATCTCATCCGGCAGGCCATTCCACAATTTAGGGGCAATGGCAGAAAATGCCCTCTGCGAGGTCTGTGTAGACTTTGACTTTGGCTGTTGCAGTAGGCTCTTTCCCGCTGACCGAAGAGCACGGGGGGGCTCATATGGGGGGAATAAAAATGTTTTGTTTGTTTAGTGTACATATTTTTGTGAGCACATTGATGATGATGATCATAATGATCATGATCATCATCATCATCTCTGTGCAACACAACTGGGGTGGATGTATATTCATATTTTAATATTTTTATAAGACAATAACACTGTTCAGATTAGAAAAGTATTATTTGAATCAATTAATTGCTTAACACATATGTAACTTTTACACATGCTGTCACACCCAACCACACTCATATACACCAGTGCTCACAGATATGAACATAGTAATTCTATTATACTTTCTTTCACTCTCTCACACACACTAATTTACTTTCTCACACAGAGTCACACAGAAATATCCATTCTCTGTGTATATATGAGTATACACAAGAGCATGTGTAAATATGTAAAATAGAAATGAAGAGTATGATGGGGGGGGAGAAGCAGTGGCTTGGCATGTGCCCCACCAGAGACCATTATCCAGTGAGCTTCCCTGCTCTCATCCTCATTCTTCTCCTCCTCCCACAGGCAGAAAAGGCTGCTCCAAGTACTCTCATTGCCTTTCTCTTCCCCTCCAGCAGAAAAACAGTTTGAGAAATGGAAAAGGAAGAGTGATCAGAGCCTCCAAATCTCATGCCCCCCCAGGGCTCCTGCCCCATAGTTTGAGAACCACTGCATTAGATCACTAAGTACCTGCTCTCTCAGAAATACAGTTTGGCCTTCTGTTAAACCTGTTGAGCTGAGAGAAAGAGAGAGAGCTCCCTTCTCCATGCTTCTCATAGTGGCCTGCATAAATGAAAGTGGAAATTTGAATCTGAGGATCCCACTCCTGGAACCAATACTGCAGCCTTTATAACAATGTTGTATTGTAATAGAAAAAAAAATTGGTTGAAAACATTCCTTTCCAGAAAAGGTGCAAGATGTCTCAGCTCTAAGCACTTAGCATAAACCTGCTACCAATATCAAGTCTGTGCCTTTTTAATTTTTGTTACCTAGCAGTTGGTTCCTAGTTGGCCTAATTGCATTATAATGGTACTGTGTTACACCAGCTGTTAGGGGATAATACTCTCTATCCTGAAATATAAATTATGCATAAGGTCAGAAATATTTGTTTTCTAATCAACTAATCAACACACAAAACAGGCACTGCAAATCCAAGGATGAACAGAGTTAAGACTGAAAGGGATTGCCCTTTGTGTTATATTAGTATAGGGCCAGGTTGAGCAAAGTGTGGGTTTCCAGATGTTAATCATCCTTTGCCAGCATATCTGCTGGTGAAAAATGTTGGGAAGTACTATGAAACAACATATGGAGGGCCACCACATTGTCCATACCTCTGATACAGAGGGATGAATAGAAGGAAGAAGTTGCCCATGTCAAGGATTCCTGACCAAATGCAGCAATATTTAAGTGTGTTTGAGTTTGTGTGTGCGCGGGGGATCTTTACCGTATTTTCTGGCGTATAAGACGACCAGGCGTATAAGATGACCCCCAACTTTCCCAGTCAAAATATAGAGTTTGGGATATACTCGCCATATAAGATGACCCCCCCCTTCCAATGCACACCAAATAAAAATTAAAAAACAGAACATCAGATTTAATTTCAGTATGGTAGTTTTAATTCAAATGCATTGCAGAAATTTATTAAAGCAGTTTGACACCACTTTAACTGCCCTGGCTCAAGGCTATGGAATTCTGGGATTTGCAGTTTTGTGAGATTATTTAGCCTTTTCTGTCAGAGAGCTCTGGTACCACAAAGCAAACTGCAGATCCTAGGAGTCCATAGGATGGAGCCATGGCAGTTAAAGCAATATCAAACTGCATTATTTCTGCAGTGCAGACTCAGGCTGCATCCATACTGCAGAACTGATGCAGTTTGACACAGATTTAACTGCCATGGCACCATATTCTGAGAGCTCTTGGATTTGTAGTTTGATGAGCTACTTAGCCTTCTCTTT
>JAIPUX010001232.1:90424537-90436393 GCA_020142125.1 Phrynosoma platyrhinos | reverse complement strand
GATTCGTGTTTGGACTCTGCGTTTGGTGGTCCCTATGTAGACTTGTCCACAGCTGAATGGTATGCGGTAAACTCCTGCGGCTGTGAGAGGGTCTTTCCTGTCCTTCGCTGAGCAAAGGACAGGAGATTTCTTGTTTGTTATGTATGATTTCTTATGTTTGTTATGTATTTCTTATGTTTGTTATGTATGATTTCTTGTATGATTTCTTGTTTGTTATGCCCATTTCTTTTATATCTTTTTTGAATCTAGAATTTATTTGATGATATAGGAACCAACTGCAATTATACCCCTCCTCTCTAATTTGGTTTAATGATTTTAATTGATACTCTCTTCCCTTCTTCTTTAGAATGTTTTCATATTTTAAATATTTTTCTTTTCTTTGCAGGCCTGTTCTAAACAGTGCCTCGTGGGGTGACATCCACAATAGGATTTGCTGATATATCCTTTTTTGTACTTTTTCCATATTCTATATATGGATACCATGATAAAATGGTTATTAAATTCCCTATTAACTTGTATCCTATCATAAAATAGGTAGGCATGGTATCCGTATTTTAATTCTGAACCTTCTAATTTCAGAAGTTTCTGGTTTCCCAATGTTATCCAATCTTTCAACCATAACAGGGCAGAAGCCTCAAAGTATAATTTTAGATTGGGAACTGCCAGTCCACTTCTTTCTTTCACATCAAAAATGTATTTCAGCTTGATCCTCGGCTTTTTCCCTCCCCGTATAAATTCCAAGAGTTGTTTTTGCCAGTCTTTTAGAGAATACTCATTTTTCAATATTAGATTGTTTGAAACAAAAATAGCATTTTTGGAAGAATGTTCATTTTAGTTACAGCTATTTTCCCAAGTAATGATGATTTTAGATCTTTCCAATTTTTCAAATCCTTTTTAATGTCATTCCATTTTTTTATAATTATTTTTATATAGGTCTGAGTTTTTATTTGTTAATGTTATTCCTAAGTATTTTGTCTTTTTTGCCATATTAAACCCTGTTACCTATTTTAATTTTTCATTTTCTGAGGTAGTTATATTTTTCACAATTACATTTTATTTTCTACATTAATTTTTAATCCTAATATTTTTTCAAATTCTTTAAAGAGTTTTAAGAGGTGTCTTACACTATTAATTGGGTCTTCAATTGTTATAGCTATGTCATCAGCAAACGCTCTTAATTTGTACTCATCTCCTTTGATTTTTACCCCTCGGATCTCTGGCTCTTCTCTTATTTTCCTAAGTATTATATCTAATGTTAATACAAATAATACTGGGGAAAAGGGGCAACCCTGTCTGGTTCCTTTAGTAATTTTAATTAATTTTGTTTTAGAACCATTCACTAATACTCTCGCTGTTTGGTTTTTATAAATTGCTTCAATCCAATTTTGAAAAATTAATCCCATTTCTAATTTCTTAATCAATAATTTCATTAATTTCCCTTCCAAATTATCAAACGCTTTTTCCAGATCCAGTAGACGTAGTGCCAATTTCCTTTCACTGTGAAATTAAAAAAAAAAAAAATCCAATATATTTACTATTTGTCTGGTGTTGTCTCTAATTTGTCTGTTTTTTATAAAGCCACATTGCTCTTCAGATATTATTTCTGTCACTATTGTTTTTAATCTATTTGCTAGAATATAAGTGAAGAGCTTATAATCAGTATTTAACAAAGAGATTGGTCTATAATTATTTGGATCTTCCTGCACTCTCCCTTCCTTTAATATTAATACAATATTACCTTCCTCCCATGTTAGTGGTAATTTCCCATCTTTGATATTATTCATTGCCTCTAGGAGAAGATTCCCAATTTCTTCTTTAAATATTTTATAATATTTGGATGTAAACCCATCCGGGCCTGGTGATTTGTCATTTTTAGTTTTTTTATTGCTTCAAGGAGTTCCTCTTTTGCAATAGGTTTATTTAATTTCTCATGATGTTCCTCTCTAATTTTATGTAGATCACATTGGTCCAGATATTTCTCAATTTCTTTTTCATCTACTCCCTTTGATTTGAATATTTTACTGAAGTGTTTATAAAAGATCTCTTTTATCTTTTTTTGTTCTGTAAAGATTTTATCTGTAATTTTGATCTTAGTTATTAAATTTTTATCTTTTTTTTCTCAATCTCCAGGCCAACCATTTTCCACATTTATTTACATTTTGGAATTGTTTAGCTTTTATTCTTTTCATCAATTTTGTTACTTCTCCCAAATTTAATATTGGATATTGTTTTTGTAATATCTTTATTTCTTTTATTATTTTGTCCTTATCTCTAGTGTTCTTTAGTTCTATTTCCTTTCTTGTAATCTATTTCTGTAATTTGTTTTATTTTCTCTCTCTTTTTATTCTGTATTTGTTTATGTTTTGTATAAAAAACCTGCTCAGAACAGCTTTACTTGCTGCCTACACTGTCTGTATTTCTATGCCCTTTCCTTGATTATTTTCAAAATATTCCTTTAGCATTTGCTTTCCTTCCTTGATAATTGTATTATTTTGTAGTAGATAATCCTGTAATTGCCATCTGTATTCCTTCTCTATACATTTTATTTTTATGCTAATTGGATTATGATCTGAATATATCCTGGGTAATATTTCCACTTTTTCTACCTTATTTGTTAATGCTTTTGAAATTAAGAACATGTCTGTTCTAGCAAAGGATCTGTGTCTCTCCAAGAAAAAAAAATATACTCTCTTTCATTTTCCTTTTTATGTCTCCAAATGTCAATTAAATTTACTGCCTCGATTAATTCAAAAAAAGTTTTTGGCAGCTTCCCATGTTTTTCTTTCATTTTTTTAGCCAATAATCTATAAATTTGGGGGTTTATAACAGCATTAAAGTCACCGCATAGTATGATTTCTTTTCCATTATATTCCAAAAAAAATAATAATAATAATCTTTCAGTTTCTTGTAAAATTTAGCCTTTTTTTCCTGGGGTGCATATATTACAATCATAATTAATTCTCTGTTCTGCAGTGTTATTTCAATACCTATGTTGTGGCCATTTGGGTCATTAAACAATTCTCTTGATTTTTTTTCAAAACAAGTGACAATCCCTCTTTTTTTGTGTGTGTAAATGCTGACACTCCCAATTTAGCATTTTTCAGTAACCTTTTATCTTTATTTTTTATCCTTGTCTCTTGTAAATTAATTATGTCATATCTCATTTGACTAATGTGGTGAAATATTTCTTTCCTCTTGTTTTTATCATTAAGTCCTTTTACATTCCAGGAGAGGACTGAAAGTTCCTTTAAATCCTGCTGGTCTGATATCATTTTGCCTTGTATTTTCTTCTCATTTTTATCTTTTCCTTTTGTTATATTTTCCCTTTTAGTCATTTATTTTACACTTTCTTCCAAATGCAGATCTTCTCCTCTGGAGGATCCTTCTTGACTTAATATTCCTCCTTGTTTTTGTTGATTCCTTTCTTCTTCATCATCATCATCATCTTCTGTTCTTATTTCCCTGCTTCCTTTCTCTCCTTTTGCTTTATCTGCTGATCTTAATCTGCTTTGATATTCTTGCATATTTTGTCTTTATTGATTCCTCTTGAATTCTTTATTGCATCTTTTCCAGAAGTCTTTAGCTTTCTGGATATTGTTTATCTTGTACCATCTTTGTCTAAATAGTACTGAAATTCCTTCTAGTCTTTCCCATTTCTATAATATTTTATGTTTGTTAAGAAAGGATGTCAAAAATTTATAATCTTCGCTTTTCCTCAAGATCCTTTTGGGGACATCCTTGAAAATCTTTGCCTCCTTCCATCAATAATTAATGTTTTTTTTTTTTTTGGTTTTTTTAATAACTCAGTTCCAAGATTCTATCTCTTGTTGTCTTCCTTAGAAAATAAATTACAATATCTCTGGGCCATCCTTTGTCTTTAGCTATTTGAGAATTAAGACGGAAGAGTTTATTTACTTCCCAACTCATGTCTTGCACAGCTATTTCTGCATATTTGGCCAGTATTTTTTTTTTCTGGTTTTAATTAGTACAAAAAACATTAGTACAAAAAGCATTACTGTATGGTGTGGAATGGGAAGTGGTCATGAGGAGAGTGACACCATGAGTATCATTGGGTGAATGCCAACCCTAGTGATACTACTGAGCTCAACTAGTCTGTAGATGCCTCCTTCTGCTCAAACTAGGAACTTTAGCTGGCTCTGATTCATATATTTATCATATAGTAATACAGTTCTTGCAAAATGAAAAAAAGAATGAAAGGCAAACAAATATTATAGACTGATTCAGTATTTGAAGTTATCATGTAACCTGAAAGATTTATTCATTTTTTAAAATCCTTTTCTATGTGAGGAAAGGCCAGGTCAATGGAAAATAAGGCCAAATAAGATTGGTAGATACAAATATGCAGAGGTTTACACTGCTTGACACACTGGTTCTTGTCTCTAATTGTGGTATTGATTAAATAAGGTTTGATTTTCATTCATTTTCACCTTTTTGTTCTTTTTCTCCATTGAAGCAATGTGATAAATGATCTGCTATTGATTTCTAGGTGGCCTTTCTGTTTTCAGAGTCCACTTATAAAGGAAGATGAATTGGGAGATATCAGGATTAATATTATTACAGAAATGCCATTTTAATTAATACCAGAAACTCTATAAATCAGTAAGTCCACAAATATAGACATGCCTGTGTTTTATACACTAGAAATGTGAGCTAAAAAGAACAGGCTTTTAGCTGGACATTGGAATTCATTATTTTCAAAGCTTCACTAGTGCAGACATATATAAACAAAGGAATAATAAACACGCCAAGGCACTTGGTTGTTGCCATGAGAGATGGTGATGGGAATATAGGTGTTAATATCTTAAATACATTACAATATCTATAGTGGCTATCATCACCCGTGTTGTAAGTGAAGGAGAAATAGACATAAGGAACTGGCAGCTGGATTAAATATAGGTCATATTTATTAATAGATATTTTGTTCTGAAAATGGGTGTCACTGCATGTAGTCTAAAACAGGTAACTGGCTTGCTGTAACTAATCAGTGAATTGTCTTTATTCCCAAGAAATGAGCAATCAGTTGGTCATCATTCTCCTGGCCAGTGTAGGTGTCAGGACACTTTCCCATATCATCCCCTCCTGAGACCTTTGAACTTCACAATGTGTGAACTGGCTTTGATCCTAGACTGAGATCTATGTTTATTAAGGCTCAGGAATTTTCAGTCACTTTAAAAGTTCCTGAGGTGGTTAGCCTCAGGAACTCCACCCCCTGCTCCCAAAACAAAAGAAAAATCTGAACCAATAAATGTCTGCCATTGGTGATTGACTAGCCTCTGTTTAGTACTGGTACCAGATAAGCTTCCACAGCTCCTGTTGTCCTGTCCTAACAGGAATAAGGTGAACCTCATAATTCCTAAAAGGTTTTGGTCATGTATGTAAAGTATCTAAAAGTGAAATGTCATCTTCCTATCATTTGGAATGCAGCTTCCATATCCCTGTGTGCCCAAGATTCTGCTCATTTCAAGTTCAGGGGATCACTTTTTCTACCATAGACTGCACAGTCCATCCTGAAACATAAAATAGCCATGTCCACTGTAATCATGTTGCACTCCAAAACGAGTTATTCCAAGCTCGGATTTTCCAATCTTTAAATTATATTTTAATGTTAATGTTAAAGTTGTTGAAGCTTTTGTGTATTGCTAAAGATCAAGCACCAGTGTAGTCAGGGCTTGTGTTAGCAACCAGCAATCCTGGTGAATGCCAGTGCCCTTGTGCTCACTGTTCATGCCCACCTTTGCCCCCCCAGACACACACACTTTAAAAGAAAATCCATTCTGAACTGCTATTGGCCTAATCACAATTTTCACCTTACAGGATATGTTCAAAGTATCATTACTCAGAGGCATGGTAAGAAATCAAAATTGATGACCCACAGTGTTTAGATTGCTGCTGCTCCCTACTAGGTAAGTCTGCCAGGACCAGCAACAGAGCAAAGGCCCATTAAAGGGAGTTAGCCATGTGTATATTTAGAACAGCTAAGATGATAAAGGAAAAAGGAAGTCTCCACCATATGACTTTTTTCCAGTTTGTACTTTGTTTTCCATAAATCTAGATAAACAACAGCAAACCTATGCAAATATTTGTGCAATTGTACATCACATACTGGCCAAGACTCAACAGTGAAAATCTTCTAAATACTGCTTCTTTGACCACAAGAAGTAGGGTTTTTTTCCTCTCTCTTGCTCCTTCTCCATAGCCTCTGTGGAACTGAAATATTTATCATTGTGGTAGTTCCCTGCCCCACAAAGCTGGGTTTAGACCATAAGGAGGAAAGGTGAAGAAAAAAAGGAGGAGGAGGAGGAGGAGGAGGAGGAGGAGGAGGAGGAGGAAGAGGAAGAGGAAGAGGTCACAAATCTGTTAGTAGAAGAAATTATTTTCATTATAGAGGGAAGGATTGCTGAGCTACTTTGATTAGAATGAGAATGATTAAATCAGTGTGAAAAATTATTTTGAAAGTAACTTTATCACATATCTACACAGAGAGATACACGATCTATTCTGAGTTTGTACTTGTGCATGTGCATTTTCATCCACTCTAAATTATTAGTTTTTAATTCCAATTATACTGACACATTAGTCAGGAACTGATAAACAAAACATACACACACAAACAAACACACACACACACCATTTTCAAAATAGTTGCCTAGTAAAAGCATTTTCATATGTCTGTAAAGAATGGAAAAGCTGGAAGCCTTATTTTAAGATACAATATTGGAAGTATAAATGTTCTTTAATTTCCCTCCAAGGATTTGCTGATCTCTAGGAAGAGAGATTAGCTTGGATAACTTCTACTGTTCACACAATATATAACTTTTGGCAAGGTCTGTGATATAAATCTCATTGTTCTGGTTCAGATCTCTGTAGAGTAATAATATTTATATTGCTTAAGCTCTATTAAAGCTGAGAATGAATATCACATAATTTCAAAACTTAGCAAATGTCTAGAAATCAATGTATGGATGTTGAAAAATGGATTGTCTACCAACTTCCACCATACTGAAAGAGGTAACTCTGAAGTAGGGAGCTGCTATACAATTGTTGCCCCCTACATGGTAAAAAGCTTCAAAGAACATGACTCCCAGGTCAGATTTTCCAACTCCAGGATGGATAGCTTGGATTTGTACAGGAGAAAAGCCTTGAATAGGCTTGCCACCTGTCCCATGTTGTCCTTTCCAAGTGGTGAGACCATTTTGACAATATGAAATTCTTGAAATAAGTTTTGTGACCATATGTAACTCTTTTAGTATACAGCATGCTGTTCAGTAGTTGCAGTTACTTTATTCATTGTAGTCATACATTCATGCAAAACTGTCCAGTATTTTTGCCATTAATGGTGCTGCTAAAAAAAAAAAATGCTGTCTTTCTTTTTCTTGCACTGAAAGATTGCAAAAGACTTCAAACGATCACACAGTGTTTGACATTTTCCGCTCAATAGGATCCCTTGACTTTCTCACTCAGTATCCTCACTCAGGATGGAAAAGAATGTGAGTATTCTTTACATAGCTATTCTTTGTCCAAGACCTGGGCAGGTCCTTTCTGTTGCAGCACTCCATTTATACAAATTTATTTCTAGAGAGACTTGCATAACTTTTGGTGCCAGATGTAAACTTCAGTTTGTCTGGTCTTTTTAGTTTCCTGTTCATGTCATGCTGAATTGTATCCTGATGTATTGTTGGTGTGTATTTATATTTTAGCTTGTACAGTAAAATGAAATATAAAAGTTAAAGAGCTACAGCTAAAGAATGATGTATGTGTGTGTATGCACACAAACATGTGTATGCACCTGTGTGCGTATAATGTTCCTGAAACATTGGTGCTTTTAACTGGTTATCAGGAAGTAGGTCTGCTTTTATTTTATTAGATGTTACAAAAGAAGGCAGGATCGCTGCTTGAAAGCTATCCTGCCTTCAGCTCATTCTGTTAATAATAATAATTTATATAATAATTTACTTATATCCCGCCTTTAGCCAGAGCTGTCAAAGCAGCTTACATCTAAAACCCATTACAAAACCCCAATAATGCAACAAACATATTAGCCCCCCTTAAAAATATATTAAATACAAATCGGCATTAAAATCCAAATTAAAACAATAAATAAAAATATAAACACAAATCAAATTTTAGCACTGTAGAAAACAATAGGGACTCTGGGCAGGCAGAAATCAAGAGAATAACACTGTCTGATGAAGGGGACCAGGTCAAAGGTGATGTTATTCTGGATAAGCCTGCCGGAAGAGATCCATCTTGATGGCTTTTTAAAAGCCATCTAGGTTAGTTATCTGTTCTGTTATCCTGAATGGAGTGGAGAATGTACCAGCCATTCCACAGAACCTTACCTTGCTCCTCTGCAATGCCAGGTTGGTTAAAAACAATACTCATATTATTCATGATCTCCTTTTAGATGAGGATGCTGACCTGGCATGCTTTATGGAGACCTGGCTGGGAGAGGACAGGGGAAGTGGGCGGTGATGGAGGTGGGGGCTGGGGTGGGGGTGGGGGTGAGGGGGAGTGACTCTGGTTTATAAGAATAACCTGACCTTGACCGGGATACCTGTCCAGAACACAGTCCACTTTGAGTGTATATACCTGAGTCTGAGGACCAAGGATAATTTGGGGATTCTGCTAGTATACCGACCACCCCATTGTCTAGCAGACTCCCTAACCAAGCTGACACAGCTGGTCTCAGAGTTGCCATTGGAATCACCCAGACTTTTAGTCTTGGATGACCAACATTCTGCTCAAGATCAGTTTGTCAAATTTAACTGGTGCAGCTCTGGAGTTCATGGAATTCATGACAAACATGGGCCTATCCCAATTGGTTGTCGGGACCACACATTGTGTGGGTCATACCCTCAATACGAAGCTGATAATAGGCGCTCCTGACTGCCACATTTACCTGATTTGTCGTCAGGAGTGACAAGTCAAGGAGCACCCCCAGACTGCGAACACAGTCACTGGAGGAGAGTGTGACCCAATCCAGGACTGGAGGTTGCAACCCAATTCTTGGTTTCAGAGCCACTACCGTGAGCATCTCCGTCTTGTCTGGATTCAGTTTCAATCTGTTTTTCCTCATCCAACCCATTACTGCCCAAAGACATTCATTGACAGAAGAGACACCATTGGAATCCATGATGAATGAGACACGGAGAAATAGATCTTGGTGTCATCAGCATACTGATAACATCCAGCTCCATAACCCCATATAATCTCACCCAGCGGCTTCATATAGATGTTGAATAACATCGGGGATAGAATAGTGCCCTGTGCAACCCCACAGGTGAGCTCCCTTTTACTGGAGCTACTGTTCCCAAGCAGCACCCTCTGAGACCTACCCGAGAAGAAGGACCAGAACCACTGCAAAGCAGCGCCTCCGATACCTAGCTCCCTCAGGCGGTCCAAGAGGATACTGTGATCTATCATATCAAAAGCCACTGAGAGGTTTAGGAGCACCAATAGGGTCACACTATCCCTGTTGATACTCAGATGCAGATCATCGGTCAAGGCAACCATGGCAATCTTAACCCCAAAGCCTGTCTTGAAGCCAATTTGAAATAGGTCTAGATAATTGGTTTCATTCAAGACAGCTTGGAGTTGAAGAGCAACCGTCCTTTTGATCACCTTGCTCAAAAATGGTAATAAAGAAACTAGCCTATAATTATTCATATCCAGGGGGTCCAGGGAAGGTTTTTTCAGAAGTGGCTTAACAGCCACCTCCTTCACACAAGATGGAATATGTCCTTCCCTGAAGGATGCACTGATGATGTCCGCAAGGAACGTCTGCAATGATCCCCCCCCCCAGACGGCCAAGGGTCAAGAGAGCAAGTTGTTTTCTTCACACTACCAAGGAGCAAGTCCACCTCATCGGTACTCACAATTGGAGCTATCCAGTATAATTACATTGACGGAGTCTATAGTTTCTGTTAAAACCCTGGTGTCTAAGTCAGCTCTTATCTGAGAGATTTTATTTGCAAAGAAGTTGTTAAATGCACCACAGCAGGCTGTCATCAGGTTAAGTAAAGGATTTGGTGGATGGGGGACCTGCATCAGCTCCCTCACCACCCTAAACAGCTCTGCTGGATGAGACTCTGCAGACGAAATATGTGCAGAGGAAAAAGATCTCTGCGCTGCACGTATTGCCTCCTAATAGGACCAAAGAAAGTTCCTATGGCAAGTTCTATCAGATAAGAGTTGAGTCTTCCGCCATCTGCACTCTAGTCATTGTCCAAACGGCTTCATTTTCCTAAGCTCCTCAGTGTACCAGGGCCTACTATTTGGAGCGGGCTGGAAAGAATGCTTGGCAGCAATTGTGTCAATAGCTCTGGTAAGATTGGTGTTCAAGGTATTAACCAAAGCATCGACAGGATCACCGGAATTCCAACCATTAAACCCTCTAAGGCTTTCTGGAATCAGATTGGTTCCATTAGTCTTTGAGGGTGGACCATTCTAATGGGTCCACCACCCCTGGTGGGGCAGATGTAGGCTCTAAGTTCCATCTTGACCAGGAAATGATCTGTCCATGACAATGCGGAGGTAGTAATAACCTCCACCCATGGATATTCTGGTTCCGTACTAAAGACCACATCAAGTGTATGACCTGCACAGTGTGTAGGCCCGAGGACCAGTTGGGATAGGCCCATGTTTGTCATGGTCTCCATGAACTCCTGAGCCGCACCTGTTAAACTGGTCTCGAGCTGAATGTTGAAGTCCCCCAAAACTAAAAGTCTGGGGGACTCCAGCAGCAGCTCTGAGAAAAGCTGTGTCAGCTCAGTTAGGGAGTCTGCTAGACAATGGAGTGGTCGGTAGACTAGCAGAATCCCCAAGCTATCCCTGGTCTTCAGGCTCAGGTACAAGAACACCTGCCTCCAGCAGCGCTCCAGATGCCACCGGCTGCGAGGCTGCAGGAAGGCTCGGTGGAGGCTGAAGCTTGTCCAAGGAACCATCTCTCGCCCAAGCGCTGCCTCCAGCAGCGCTTCAGACGCTACCGGCAAGAAGGCTGCAGGAAGGCTGGGTGGAAGCTGAAGCTTGCCCAAGGAACCATCTCCTCCTGTGAAGAGCAGTCGCGACAGTGGTGAACAGCTGAGAGGCCGGGCAAGGGTTCAAAACACCCGCCCAAGAACACCTGCCTCCAGCAGCACTCCAGACGCCACCGGCAGCGAGGCCACAGAAAGGCTGGGTGGAGGCTGAAGCCCACCCAAGGGACCATCAGAGGAGCAGCAGTGGCGGCAGCAGCAGACAGCTGAGAGGCCCGGGCAAGGGTTCAAAACACCTGCCCAAGAACACCTGCCACAGCACTGGCAGTGAGGACACAGGAAGGCTGGGTAGAGGCTGAAGCCCACCCAAGGGTCCATCTCCTCCTGTTGAGAGCAGTGGCGGCAGCGGCGAACAGCCAAGAGGCCAGGCAAGGGTTTAAACATCTCCCCTGCCTGGCTCTGACTCCCAATGCCCTGGATGAAAAGTCCATCTTTTCAGTGGTGGCACGGACTACATTCTACTGCTGGAACATTAGCCAGAATGTGACGTCAGTGCTAGGAGAAGTGCAGGCCTCGGGTTTTGCACCTGGGCCTTTAGCTACTCCATTTCAAGTGGCTTTATGTCCCACCACTTTGCCTGGGGATGGTAAGGATCTGGAGGTGGCTATAGGAGTTGTGTCGGGGAACGGGAGGTATGGTCGGAACAGAGTGAACAAATATTACAAAAGAAGAAGGGATTGTGGTTTGAAAGCTATCCCATCTTCAGTTCCCTCTGTTTCCCAGAATGGCTTGGAGAGAAGACCTCCCATTCCATAGAACCTCACTTTGCTCCTCTACAATGCCAGGTTGGTTAAGAATAAGA
>JAIPUX010001232.1:90406011-90424437 GCA_020142125.1 Phrynosoma platyrhinos | reverse complement strand
TGGGCGGGGGGTGGGTGGGTGTAGAGTAGCTCTAGTTCATAAGTATAATTTATCCTTGACCAGGATACCTGTCCGGAATACAACCCACTTCGAGTGGTTCCTTGGGCAAGCTTCAGCTTCCACCCAGCCTTCCTGCAGCCTTGCTGCCGGTGGCATCTGGAGTGCTGCTGGAGGCAGGTGTTCTTGGGTGGGTGTTTTGAATCATTGCCCAGCCTCTCAGCTGTTTGGGGTGGTAAGGGAACTGACACAGGTTCCACCTGTGCAGAACCCATTACTTAACACAACAATGGACTGCTGTGATGTGTTTAACAACTTCTTTGCAGATAAAATCTCTCAAATAAGAGCTGACTTGGATGCTAGTATGGTAACAGAATCAATAGACGAGGTGTCCAGCATCTCCATTGATGTAAATTTACTGGATCATTTTCAGTCTGTGAGTACTGAGGATGTGGACAAGCTCCTTGGTAGAATGAGGAAGACAACTTGCCCTCTTGATCCTTGTCCTGCATGACTGGCCATTCAGGGGGGTGTCTTGAGGATGTTCCTTAAGGACATCATCAATGCATCCCTTAGGGATCATGTTCCATCCTGTTTAAAGGGAGTGGTGGTTAGGCTGCTTCTGAAAAAACCTTCCCTGTACCCCCTGGATATGAACAGCTATAGGCCAGTGTCTATATTACCCTTTCTGAGCAAACTGATTGAGAGGGCGGTTGCTCTTCAACTTTCTTGGATGAAACATATTATCTAGACCCATTTCAAACTGGCGTTAGGGTGGGATTTGGAATTGAGACTGCGATGGTGACCTTTTCCAATGACCTGCGTCTGAGCATTGACAGGGTAGTGTGACCCTGTTGGTGCTTTTAGACCTCTCAGTGGCTTTTGATACAATAGATCATAGCATCCTCTTGAATTGCCTGAGTGGGTTAGAAATCGGAGGCACTGCATTGCAGTGGTTCCGTTCCTTCCTCTCAGGCAGGTCCCAGAGGGTGCTGCTTGGGGACAGTTGTTCTGCAAAAAAAGATCTCATGTGTGGTGTCCCGCAAGGTGCCATTCTGTCCCCAGTGCTGTTTAACATCTATATGAAGCCACTGGGTGAGATCATCTGGAGACATGGGGCTGGGTGTTATCAGTATGCTGATGACACCCAGATCTATTTCTCTATGTCTCGATCATTGGCCTTGACTCCTAATGGCATCTCTCATTTCAATGACTGTCTTAAGGCAATAAGGGGCTGTATGAGGAGAAGCAGACTGAGACTGAATCCAGGCAAAACAGAGGTGCTCACAGTAGTGGCCCCGAAACCAGGAATTCGGTTGCAACCTCCAGTCCTGGACGGGGTCACACTCTCCGTGAAGGACTGTGTTCACAGTCTGGAGGCACTCCTGATGTCCAATCAGGTAAAGTGATGTGCTCTATGTGGGACTATCCTTGTACTTGGTCCAGAAACTTCAGTTAGTACTATTGGAGTATGGATGGGTTATACAGTCAAAGTAGAAATGTAGAGATGTGTGTGTGTGGAAATTTCCTATGGGAACAGTGTCTACTGAAAACAAAGAGAACTTTGACAGCAGGTGGTTTAGAAGTCAAAATATGTGCTCTCAGGGCAGAATAACATAAGCACATTTGAGCCTGGGAATAAATAGGTAACACATAAACATATGAGTTCATGGGAAGGAAGTCACATGGGGGAATGACATACAGCTAGAGGCTGGGTTAAAGAACATCATCCAGGCATCATCCAATCAGCATAAAGTTAACACCCAGAAGGTGGACTATGGGAAAGGCCAAGAGTTTCCTTTGTTTTCTGTTGTTTATATATGCAAGCAATGTGTTCATGTGTAACTAACACTAACTCTTACACTGTAACTTACACTGTAACTATAACTTTAGCTCCTGGATCTGTAAACATGGATCTGTAACCTTTTCTATTGCTGTGGTTCTACAACTACATTGGCAAGATGTGATCCTATAGTGTTTTTGCCATCTGCAGGATGGATTGTATGTTTTCTTTTCTTGTTTACTTTATGGAACAATAAAGCTCTACTTTAGATCTACAAGATGTGTCTGCATGTTTGTTGCATGGAGAAGGCTGATGAAGAAAGCTGGTTTCTGAGTTCTGCTGTACTGCACATCACATCCAAATTTCCACAAGTACAAAATATGGCAGCCAGAGTGGTCTCAGGAACAGAAAGGAGAGACCACATAACACTGGTATTAAAGTCCCTTCACTGGCTCAGTATAAGGTGTTGGTTATTACCTTTAAAGCCCTAAATGGCTTGGGTCCAACCTATCTTTGGGACCGCCTCCTCCATACAATCGTCCTCACGCACTCCGGTCCTCTGGGAGGAATTTGCTGCAGCCAATAAAAACAATGCTGTCTGCAACCTCCCAGAGGGTATTCTTGGTAATCACTCCCAGACTATGGAATGGCCTGCCAGACGAGATCTGTCAGATTACAACCTTAAGCAGCATTAAAAAGGCTCTGAATACAGATCTCTTCCAACAGGCCTTTCCTGATTAGATTCCCGGCCTCAGGAGTTTGCTCATCTCTACCTCTTTTATTTTTGGCTTTCGCCACTGCTCTTGTTTGTTTATGGTCTCTCCAGTTAGTTTATTTTATCTTGTGATGTTTTATGTTAAGATCTTTTAAGGGATGTGTGGTTTAATACTTTTTTGTTGGGGAGGGGCTTGGGATTTTTAGTCTGTATTTCTGGATGGAATTTTAATTGTTGTAAGACACCCCGATTGTTCAACAGAGGGGAGGAATATAAATAAATTATTATTATTATTATTTTAAAAGTTCCTTTTCATGAAAAGAAATGTAAAGGGCTGATGGCACAAAAATGTTTTAATTTGGCTGCTGGAAGGACAACAAGGTTGGAGCCATGCTGGACTCTCTGGGGTAGGAGTTCCAAAGTCTGAAAGCAGCCACTGAGAAGGCCCTCTCCCTTGTTCCCACCAAACGAGCCTGAAAAGGTGATGATCTTAAAACCCTAAAGGAGATACAGTTCTTTCAAATAATTTGGATCCAAGACAAAGAAAGTATATGGGATGACAGGAAATGAGGAATGAAAGAGGTCTGAAGAGAACAAAAGAATACAGATAACTGGGCAGGGGGAAGGGAGCTGTTCTGCTCTGGACCATAATTGAACCCCAAACTTGTTGATGCCTTGCCAAAGTCATTCACTTCCTAAAAAATTCACTTGAACTCCAAATAATCTACTCAGCACAATGAAGATCTGTTGTGGTCCTGTCTCCTATCCCTATTTCTGTCCCAATGCCCTGGAATGGGCTAGTAGTAATGGAAGAGATGAGAGTTACAGGGGTGAGAAATATGAAAGGGAATGTAGTGAGAATGACCTAATATCAAGCTGAGTCCCTCTCACCCAACTATTTATCAATTGTGGCAGCCCCATGGATTTTTGTTATCCCACCACTGCCACCAATTTGTGACAATGCCAACCTTTCACTTTACTGTTTTTCACAGATGGCAGCCCAATGGGATTTTGTTCTCCCATCTCTGCAACCTTTTTGTAACAAGCACCTGTACTTTTAAAAATATTTTCCTTATTAATATGTGACACTGCCACCTATGTGTGACAGTCACTTTATTTTTCACACCAACTTATATGTGAAACTAATCTCAGTAGCGAGGTTACTTATTCAATTTCCAGACAAATCTGTAGGTGAACAATAACTTTATTTGAAAGATGATTTGACAATGTTTCACTTGTTGAGATGCTTTATGCACTTCTTACTTCCAGGTCTTACATTCTTGGTTCCACTTTGTTACAATTAAAGTTTAGTTCACAACACTCTCTCCAGAGAACAACAGTTACTTTTACCAAGGACCCATACAGTCCTTACATTAGTTTACTTTCCTAAACTTAGTTCTGTACCAGCCATCAAATCTAACTATATACCACAGTATATTATACCACAGCAATTCCCTTTCAGAGTTCTGTATGTGTCCTCAGTCCCTTACATCTGGACAATCCAGCCAACCTTATCTGATTCTCACTGTTACCAACAGACTTATTTGTCTTCTCCAGCCTTCAGTTTGATTGGCTGGCTCCAGCTCTCTCCCTATTGGTTGTTGTTAGGCTGGCCAAACTGCCTTCTCTCCACATACCTTCCCTCCCCTTTAAAAAAGTCATTGATACAAACAAGCTCCTTTTAAGTTTTTATGTGTCAGTGAGTATGGCAGTGTAATACCCAAAACCATATACATTTCTAAACATTTACCTAGTTTTTATACTTACCATCAACAGTAAATCAATCATCATATTACATAATATTTGTCTGAACATATATGTTCTTCATACTTACTTTACCATATACATACATAACATTACCTTAATTCTGGTACATTTCTCTTCTTACAGGTCTTCAGGTTTCCTTGACAAACTGTCCTTCGGTTTATTATTCAACACAGTTTTATCTTAGTTCCTTTTTCAAGTCAACAATGACTGTTATCAATTTATGTATCCTTAGGTTTCTTTTGCAAACCATCAACAATTATGCACTTCTTATCTATAAATATACTATCAATGTTTACTCCATTTACTATATTTTCATATCATATTTATCTCATATATTTAGCATATTATTTATTTTACAAGTACAAAACATTTCAATTGCTCATTTTCAACATTTTAAATACTTTTTAACCTACACTCAAATTCTTTATAAGCTCCTCTTCAACTCATTACCAAACAATCTCAATCTTCTAACTTCTCCCTCTTACTGGCTGGAAGATTGATAGAGCCTTATTTTTAAAGATCTTTCCCCATTCCCAGTATGGATCTAAAAGTTTTTCCTTCCCCATCTCCACACTGTCATATAACAATATATTCATTTTCCAGTCCCCTTTATCATTCTATTGTGGCTCTTCTCAGCAATCATCACCAGACCAGTCCATGCATATTGTAGTTTATTTCCTTTCACTGGCCAAAGAATCAAAACTTCATCTTCTGGTAAAAACTCTCTTGGCTGGCCTAAAATGTCTGGCAGGACTAAAATAAAATAATATAGGAAGTTCTGTGGTGCATCATATCTGGATATATGTACAGCTTTCTTACAATTGGTGATACTCCTCAGATTTTGAAGTAACTGGCTCAAAAGAGCAATTTCTAGTGAGTTTTTAAAATAACCTGAATGAAATGTGTTAAACATTTTAAGCACTTTTGCAGAAAATTTCTTAGAGATAACTTTTGCTGTCACATTTTTATGTGTTCCAGTTTGTATAGTTTTTAAAGCTTTAATCTCTGAAAACCAATAGAAGGGAGCTTAGTGGTTTGAAAAGCCAGTCAGCTTAATAAAGATAGGCATGAGTCCACAAAAGCTGTTCTTTTTCTAGAATCACTTGCTGCAATTCTTTTGCTTCCTATAGCTTTTTCTGTATGGAATAGATGCTATCATGAAATCATGATGAAAAAGGTAGAAACAAGTTTGAAAGACTATCCCTTCCTTCACAAACACATAATAAATGCCAGACATTCTGGCATTTTCCTCAAACTGACAGGTGATAACAGTAATGTGAGTCATTATTCTTACCTTGTAAAGTCTCTCTCTCTCTCTGGGCCTTTGCAGACTGCCAGAAATGGTGCACATTAAATTGAGCACTGCCCTGGCTCAGTGCTAGGGAGTAATGGGAACTGTAATTTATTGTGGCACCAGAGCTCTCTGACAGAGGAGGCTCAATGTCTCAGAAAAAAAAAATACAATTCCCATGACTCCCTAGCACTAAGCCAGGGCAGTGCCTCAATTTAATGTGCATTATTTCTGGCGGTCTGCAAAGGCCCTCTCTCTCTCTCTCTCTCTCTCTCTGTGTGTGTGTGTGTGTGTGTGTATGTAAATGTGCATATGCTTGTAGTTAGGATTGTTAACTGCAGGTTTCAAAGATACTGCCCCTTTCACAAGTGATGTACCTTCAAATGTTTGGGGGACCTGATCAAACATGGTGGAGCTCAGGTTGAGTCCAATATTAGAACAAATGTGCCTGTTTTAATTTTCTAATTATTAAATATCTCAATTTATTTTTCTTTCAGAGGTTTTTTTTTCTAGAAAAAATATTTACAGGGAGAAATGTCTATTAAAATTAGAAATTACATTGAAATAAATGACTAGCAATATTGAAACACTGCTGTCCTTTTCAGTATCGTTCTCCTTAGATGTTGTTACAGCCTTTTGTTGTCATGTTTTAAAAAGATACTCATCAGTTGCTTAGCAATTTGTTTTGTTTGCTTCTTTATGAAATTATTGTAGCAACAGTGTCACCAGGTCCTGCCTAAGTGAACAGTTCTTTCAGACTACTGGATTTGCACACCAGGGATAATGGTATATGCACTGAGTCACGTAGCTCAGACAGAATTGGCCTCTGCAGACCAACATAAAGAGCTGGCTTGTGGGTGGAGTGGGGTCACAGTGGCCCCCACACCAGCATCATACTGTCCACCTGACCAGGCAACATTGGGACATTTCTGTTGCACAGCGTATAGGCGTGCTGTGCGGCAAAAATGGGAAAAAGCTGCCGCCGCGGTGACAAAGGTCCCTTTTTGCTGCTCCTTTTGGGGATGGAAAAATGCCAGATTGGGGCTGCGACATGCAATTGCCTCAGCCCTGATCCGGCAAGCAAAGGTGTGGCAGCAAGCCACAACTTTCCCACTGATTGTTTAGCCCCTATGTTACTTATAAAGACTACTTGAGTACAGAGAATGGGGCAGGAATACCTGAACACATAATTACCAGAGACTTTTTCTGATTTGGTCAACCTTGACCAGCATAATACAGACAAATATAACCATTTCACCAACATAATACAGAGCAAAATTCAAAACAGCAAATACCTGTCAAGATGGGAAAGGATGCATTGTCTAGGAATAGTAATCATTCCACATTATTGCATCCATTGGCTGTTCAGTTGTTATACTGATGTCTTTTTTATTGTTGTTTTTGTTACTGTGTGGGTTGTCATATCTTTGGCTTTTGACATGCTTATTGACACTGGAGGAGGAAATAATTAAGGTGGTGTGCAGATGAAAATCAATTTGGTCTTACAAAACCTGCTGTGTTTGTATGCCATTCTGAAATATGCCTAAGGTTCTCTGCTTGTACATCATGCCGTTCCCACACATGCCAATATTTATGCTTGGCTTCTCAGTAACTAGTTTTATGGGGAGGTATTTAATTGTGGTTGGTTGCTTTTTATTTCTAGATGTTTTGTCACATTTTAAAGCTCTTCAGGATTATTAATTATATTGGTCTTAGGTTCTGTGTTTGCTGTTGTTGCTTCTATTTCTTATGAGATTTTATACTCTTTTGCATGTGTTATATCCAAGGGAATAAGCCAGACTGATTTGAATATGAGTTGCTGTGCAGGGAGTTTTTTGGGAATGTCAAAGGTGGGAGACATCTCTAATGAATTATTCTCAAGGAAGCATTTGGCTGAAGGAGCCCACCTACCTGATTGCAGTCTAATTGTCATAGGTAACATAAGCTAATCAGCAAAGCATACTACAGTGTAAAAGACTGATATTTCTGAGCTAGTCTACAGACATCTGAGTAATTAATTTTTATATTGTTGTAATAAAATGTAGAAGTTGAAGATATGGTGGCTGATCAGAAGGCATTGTATCCACAATGAGCGTAAGATACATTCCATAGTTACTGTTCATGCTTGTATGCTACAATGGGTTAGATGATATTGGGGCAGTGTCATGTTCTATGATATCATTTGTCCCAGGGCCTCTGCTCCCTATGAACTTTTCCCAAGCTGGAGAGAGAGCATGCATGCATCAAAGCCAATGCCCCAACAAAGAAACCAGCTCCTGTCTGGGTTGGAGTGCCACCTGGGATGACATCATTTTAACATAAACATAGGGCCTCTGCAGACTGGAGGCAAAGTTGGGGTGGGGCAGCCACATGCCAGCCACCCCAACCCCATGCCAATGCCGTCATGATGCCATGCGCCGTGACACATGGTGCGCAACATCAGGACGTCCTTCTGGTACAGTGTTCAAACATGCTGCACTGGAAAGGGTGCTAAAGAGCCACACACCAGCTCTTAGGGCAGCCTTTTGCTGCCCCAAAAGGAGCAGCATTTTTCTGCTCTTTTTGGGGCAGCAAAAGGGAGGATCAGGGCTATGGCATGGGGTTGCCACAGCCCCAATCCGCCACTTCCCAGGGCGGCCCAGAGCCACCCACCTGCAGTCCCCCTTACTCAAAGAGCAACTTTATATTCAGTATTCACATTTCCCCCCTGATTTTTGAAATTCAGTTTTCAAATCAAAACCCCATTGAGGATTCAGAAATATGTATGCTAAATGAAAGTGCACACAAAAATGTGCATATTCATGAAAATAATATGCAAAATGAATTATATTGTAGAATATTACAGGTTGACTCTCTCTTAACTGAAATGCTTGGGACGAGTAGTGTTTTGGATTTTTGATTTTTAGGATTTTTAGAATACTTGTATTCTAAATACAAGTATGTACATACATAATAAGATATCTTGGAGATGGGACCCAAATCTAAACACAAAATTTGTTTATGTTTCATATACACCTAATATACATAGCTAGAAGATAATTTTCTAAGAAAAATTCAATAATGTCATGCATGAAACAAAGTCTGTGTACAGTGAATCGTCAGACAACAAATGTGTCACTATTTCAGCCACCTATGAAAAAATGTTTTGGGTTTTGGGGTATTTTGGATTTTGGAATTCCAGATAAGGAAGACTCAGGGGCTGAACAGACCACCCCTTTGGAGTAGCATCCTGACTCCCCTTTCATCAGCAGATAAGGCTGCAGCAACCGCAAGCCGCATCCATGATTCGGCACTTTGCCAACCCAAAAAGGGGGCAGCAATATGCTGTTCCTTTTTAAAGCTGTGAAAAGTTGCCCTTGGTGATGGCTTTTCTGCATCTCTTGGTGCAGTGCATCTAAATGCTGCACCAAAGAAATGGCATGATGCCACCTGCCATTGGGGCAGCATTTGGGTATGCAGCACGTGGTTGCCATGGCCCCACTCTGCCCCAATGCCTGCATTTATTGCCAGTCTGTTTAGCCCCTCAGTCTGCACTTGCCAAAATGTGCTATGTCGAGCAAAATTTTGAATCCCTACAGATTTTCATATGAAATTTAAAACAATTGCAAGCTGTTGCAGAAAGGAATGAAACCAACTTAATTGTGGAACAAACAGGATAATGAAATTTGCACATTTGTAAATGCTAAGAGAAGATTAAGGTTGCTACCTTTTTCTGGCAGGGTGCCTGTGTCTGTATAGTGGTGGAATTTAATCTTATCCAGAACAAAAATACAATGAAAGGAAAGGCTTGACATTTTGACTTTCTGTTCAGCAATTAGCTGTCCAAGACACATGAGGACTTTCAAAAAAGAAAGTGATTGTGCAGTCTGAAGGCACAGATAATCTCTATCAGCCCCATTCATATGGGCCTCAACATCAGTCCTATTGATGTGTTTGAAAGTGCATAATTAAAGACACACAAGAGGGAGAGCAAGAAATATACATTTATTAGCCACGTCTTCTCTGCTGTCTCACAGCTGTTCTCTTGTTGCAGGTGAACTTCTGCATCAAGGAGTTACTATACTCAAGTAGGCTTCTCCCATAATATAAAAACCTGGTCAATTAATCCATGGGCCCTTTCATATTCCACAATTCTAGTGCTATGATTCTGCTTTAACTGCCATAGCAACATCCTATGAATTCTGAGGTTTGTAGAGGCACAGTAGTGCTCTAACTGAGAATTCGAAATGCCTCTCCATGAACGGCAAATCCCATGATTCCAGAGAATGTTGCCTTGGCAGTTATGCTGAAATCATAGTTCTATAAGTGTGTAACGTGGAAGAATCCCATGTTGCTAGTTTCCAGGAAAAACGTTTTCTCTCCTCTTTCCTCCTTTTCCCTTGACTTACTTCATTTGGTGCAAATTGAATTCAAAGTACAAGAGTAGTTTACACTCATTTCACCCAGAAGAAAAAAGAGGAGAGAAGTGAGTAGTGTAAAGACACACCCAACTAAAGGTGGTGGCAAATATGGGTGTGCAACACCAGTACCCTGGTGTGATCAATCTCTAACCCAAAAAGACTCCAAAGCTGAGTGTAAAGTCCAAAAAGAAGGAAATTTATTTTGAAAAACAAAACAAAAAGAGTTTCTCCTCCCAAGCTCTAATAGGTTTAAAACAAAAGGTACTTTACAGTTCAGGTTTCAGTAATCTTCAGCATTGTCATCTCTCTGGGTTTGTTCCTGGATTGATCTCCTTCTCAATGAAGCTGGTGCAGGGTCTTTCAGCTTCTGGTGCTATTGTCTTCTTTGATGTTGATGTTTACTAGAATTAAATGCTACAGGTATCTAAGGGCCTTTGCAGACCCTCTAGAAATAGTGCAAATTGAGTCCACTTTAAGGGTTAGGGTTAGGGTTGGGGAATCATGGGAACTATATTTTATTGTGGCACCAGAGCTCTCTGACAGAGAAGGCTCAATGTCTCAGGAAAAAAAAAACAACAACAAACAATTCACATGATTCCCTAGCACTAATCCTATCCCTTAAAGTGGACTCAATTTGCATTATTTCTGGCAGTCTGCAAAGACCCTATGTTGGCTAATGTGGTAAATAAATTGGCTGAAGGTAAATAATTTGGCTGCTGGTGTAAGTTGGCTAAATGGTGTAAGAAATGCCCTTTCCCTCTGTCTGAGCCTGTTTTTGCCACCAAAAAGATAAAGCCAAGCCTGCCTAAGAAAACTAAAAACTCCCAAACTAAAGCAGAACTTGCTGGGAAGGGGCAAACCAAAAAAAAAAAAAAAAACCTAGAAAAATGCAGGTGATTCTTACAGCTCCTCCCACAAACTAATACAATGGAACATTCCTATACTCAAACAATCTAAGGACTGAACTAAATGAGGGAAAATGCAGGGGAGAATTTAAACAGTCCAGGCTGGACATCACAAGTAGAGTTTTGTCCTTCTCAGTGGGCTCATTTAGAGTTCTTTTAAAGCTTTCCTAAAAACAAGTAGATACTTTCCAGGTCTCTTCTTTAAATAGTTGTGTGTGTGTGTGTGTGTGTGTGTTCTTCCTCAATAAAAACATGTGTACTCTTGTTGCCTGGCCACACCCATTTTACCACTTTGTCCTGGTTTTCATTTGTGAAATATTGGAACTTGTGCAAGAATGTTTTGATGGCCCCATCATATAGAGGAACTACAGATCAGCCAAAAGGGCCAGTCTGGGGGTGGAGTCAGGGCGTGGCGACCATACGCCAGCTACCCCGACTCCGCCCTGGTGCCACTATCACACCGTGCACCCCACCGTATGGTGAGCAGCATCAGGGCACTCTCTTGGTGCAATGTTCAGACACGCTGCACCAACAGAGCACAGAAAAGCCACCACCACCTTGGCAAAGGTGGCTTTTTATTGCTCCAAAAAGTAGTGGCATTTGCCAGCTCTTTTTGGAGTGGCAAAGTGCCAGACTGAGGCTACAGCATGCATTTGCCATGGCCCCAATCTGGCAAGGAAAGGGGCTGTCTGTATCGCCCCATACAGGGAGTGGGGTTAAGTCTGGTTGTACCATAATTTCCTCTCACTGAATCTTCATCCCCTTCCCAAAGGGATTCTGATTCTTTGATCTTTATTGACGTAGTTAGATCTGTCCTACATAAAGGGCTCTCCCACATTTGGGATAGACCTTATAAAGGGCATAAAAAAAGTGGTGTTAAAGTGACAAGGGAGCAAAAACTGTATCTTCTTTGTTGTGAACAGGAGCATATTCTGAATAGTTGATCCCTGTTAAATTTGACCTTGGCAAGACTGCCATCTTCCAACATAATCTTCTTCTTTAATGTGTTATGTGTGCATTAAGATACTGCAGTCTTCTGATAAAACAGCATTTCCTAGGGAATAAAAAGAAAATGAATAAATTAAAATTCAGGTCCATAAGTCCTCATTATTACTAATTTTATGACGGTTGCCAGCTCTGTTTTTTGTTTTATCTTAGCACATTTCCTACCCTTTAAAAAGATGTCTTCTGACTGAAAGATAACTTTAGCCTTGCACATTAAAATGGTGACTTTTTATTTTAAAAAAGGACATTGGTTGTGGATTTGTGTCTATGTTTCTATGGAAACTTATTTTGCACATACAAGACACTCCTGTATTATTTTAATGAGATTAAGGGCTTCTACAGACTGGCGGCCATGGGCCGCGCTGAAAAGCCAAGGATTGGGGCTGAGGCTCTCCACCCCTCAGTCCCAATCCACTCTTTGAGCAGCCCTGGAAGGAGTGCTAAAATAGTGCTCCTTCCTCAAGCCATGGAAAGGGTGCTGGAAGAGGCAGCACACACCTCTTCCGTCGCAGTTTCTGGATGCTGCAACGGAAGGACGTCATTGGAGCACTCACCGTGTGCAACGATGGGTGCTCCAATGACATCCTCAGGAAGAGTCAGGCTGCCCCTCCCCTTCCTTGGCTCAAAGACATCACTTTGTGCCATCTGCAAAGCCCCTAAGTTGAACAGGACGTATTCTGTTTCATAATGCATTATTCTGTTTCATAATGCTGAGACCTTTTTGATTTTCTTATTTAAAAACGGGAAAAGGTTGGATTTTATTTATTTATTTATTTATTTATTTTGTTGGAGAGGTTAACCATTACTGAATTAAGAATGTCTCTGGCCTACACAGAGAAGATCAGCAAATATCAGTATCCTTCTATAAATGATGAAATGTAGGCACTTTGTGGTGCTTGATGAAATGCTTGTGGAAAATCCCAGGAAGGAATTGATACTGTATATATATATATATATATATATATATATATATATATATATATATATATACTAGATCCCTTCCTAGGAGTAATCCAAGGGGAACAAATGAAATGGTCATTGCAATATATAACTATAAAGTATGTGAAACTAGTACAGCATATATAGATGAGAATTCTGCCTTTCAAAGCGTATAAAACCACTCTGCTCTGTTCAGATCTGACATTTGCAATAATTTCTTGCATGCTATTCTTTTCTATATTTCATGTGGAGCTTGTGCTCTTTGCACACAGAGATAAATCTTGCCAATGACAGTAAGTAGTTCACTCTGAGGCAGTATGTTGCCTTTTGAGGGGCATGGATAAAATACACTAATTCTTGCTGAGGCTTTTTTTAAAGATAGAAAAAGAAAAAGAAAATCATGTCAACTGTTTGCATAGATATGATTTTAAATTATTAGCTCTATGCCCTAGAGGCTGATACAGAACGAACTCAAAGCAATATGATTTATCAACCCCAACATTTAATGTGTACATGCTGATTGGTTTAGATACTTAGCCTTTAGATCTGGGTATTGTAACATTAAGTATTTTTCCTCAATTTAACTCAAAGGCTTCATTAGCATTAGTGTAGGTATAGTAGTTCAGTACTTTCAGCTGGGTATGAGTTTTTTATATTACCTGTTTGTTTGCATTTGGTTATCAACCAAGAAGCTTTGCTCAATCTGTTGAGGCAATTAGTGTCACATTATCATGAGAGAGTTCGTACAGACTGAAATATAGATTCATTAAGTCAATTGCATAGCATGTGCCCTGGCAAATAAATACTCTTTCTGATTAGGATTTCCTCCCCCTTTGTGATGCAATGTTGAATTTATCACTGGGGTGCAGGAAGTGCTAGTTACGCAGTTAAGGGCTTTATGGATAGATTTATTCTCTAAGGTAATTTATAACAAATGACTCCAAGACTGTTACTTGTTTGTAAGAAGTAGACACATAGATTTGGCCTGAAGTCTTGTCAGCTGAACAAGTCTCTCAGACTACTTCTTTTCTTAAGTGCCTTATGTTTCTTAATCTTCTGCATGGTAATACATGTGTTGAGGGTACTGACATGCAGATTATGCAAACACTGACAGATTCTATTTCTAGAATTATACTTCTCTATTAACAAATTTTCTTCAGCAATCATTGAGGGTTAATAAAGCTATTTGATAATTGCACATCTATTAAACTTTACATTTTAGCTATATGGCAGTAAAAGAAAAAGTATCAACCTCCACTTCTACACTGGGCAGATTAACCAATTTTGCACTATGTTTTGGTTTTGAGTTGGCTTTCTTTTCCCCTAAAATCAAGAGAACACTAATGAAAACCAAGAGCAACTATTTATAGCCAAAATTTCTGCACCTTGATAGTCTTGTACAAGTAGAATAGTTAATTTGCAGCATTACATTGCTTTTTTCCTAACACTAATGTCTTTTTTTTCATTTTAAGTAGTCTAATGTTTCTAAACTCAAAGTGAGATGTAATGAGCTCCTGAATTTTTAATTAGCTTTAATTAAACTAGTATTAATTTTGCAAACACCACTTGAGAGATATAATCCCTGTAGGCTGAATTTTGAAGGGACTAAAATGGAGAAAGAGTCAAATGATTACAATGAAAGTATTGAATAACTAGTACTTTGAAGAAGGTGTGCCATTCTGACTATTGTTGAACTCCAGTTCCTAGCACTACTCACCACTGGCTATGCTGGCTATGGTTGCTGGGAGTTGTAGTTCAACAACATCTGGAAGAAAACACATTCTAGCTCTAGGGCTAGAGGAATACTTGAAATACTATCTCCTTTGTAGTCTTGGGCAAATCCTATTAAAGTTTTAAATTGTCAACTGAAAATTCTTTGTGTGAGCAAAATAGTAATTTCCCAAGACTACAAAAGAGATAGTCTTTAAAAGATTAGCTAATCAGTTACCAAAACCACACATGCACATACACACTCATACACCATAAATTGGCTTGATATTTCAAATCAATATGTGAAATGAAGCTTCAGCACCTCTCACTGCATCTTGTTCTTTCTTGCTTTTCAGTCCTCAGTCACAATATTATAGTAAGACTAGAGCAGGTATGCAGCCATTTGTTTAGACTCCTTGAAGCAGGAATATGCCATTTATTACATTTGTTCTATTAAGACTAGCAAATAAGCTTCTGTCATGGCGAGTCTTATCTTCCGATTTTGCATGGTAAGTTGCAATGATATCCCCCCCCCAAAAAAAAGTAGGATATAAAATCATATAAGAAAAAACAAAAGGTAAAACAGACAGACAAAATAAAGTGGTTTCCAACTGCTTTGAAGGTAGGGTGTTTAGATGACACACACCTCCAAAGCTGATGGAAACCAGACCAAATCCCTGCTCTGGGGCTAAAAACTGGAGCAAACAGAAGCTGGAATAGTCTGTTTGGAAAATGTGCACCTGCATATAAATGCTGTAAATCGAGTGCAGGGCTGTGGCAAAGCAACAACTCCAGTGGATGTAATTACAGTATACACAAACCAGAGTCCAACAGGAGGGCATGAGATGAAGGATGGTGAAGGGGGCATGTAGGGGGGCCTCCATGATTGTGCTTTGCCAATGTATCATTCGCACACCGATACTTCAATGCCCTTATGGGTGGCACATCACACACACAAGTGTGTGGTGATTCAAAAGGATGGCAATGCAATGGGATGGAATCTGGATGTGTGTGGGAGGTAATTGGGGGTCTCCAGAAGTGTATTCATGCAATAGTGCAGATGTATGGTGGGGAGGCTACAAAAAAATACCCAGCAGTGTGGCTTCACACCATGCCATGCAGTCAAGTCATGTGCATTCAATCCATCTTAGAAGTGTGCCATGCAGGCAGTAAGATTTTGACCTGCTTTGGGAAAAGGCAGGAACAAGTTTTTTTTTCCTGCTTGTTTGTTCCAGGCCTAATAAATATAATAATAAGACCAAGAATAATATAAAGACCAGGATCAGAATATAAGAACTAGTGTGGTATAGTGACTTCATTGCTGGACTTGAGCTTCAGGAGGCCAAGGTTTAATTTCCCACACAGCCATGAAAACCTGACCTTGGGCAAGGCACACTCTCTCAGCCTTAGAGGCAGGCAATGGCAAGCTTTCTTTGAATAAATCTTGCCAACAAAATCTGATGAAAGGCTTGTCATTAGTTGGAGTAAGCTTGGAAGCATATATCAATAACAATGAGAAAGGGTATAAAATCTTGTAAGATGGAGTAATTCTACTATAATACTACAGTGGCATAAGATATAATTATATTTATTCTCCATCTTTCATGTGTTGAAACTTATTTCTATGGTCCAAAACACAATGAAGTAATAATCTAGTTTGAGGCCATTTAACCGCCCTGGCTCAATGCTAGGGAATTCTGGGAAATGCAGTTTTGTGAGACTTTTAGCCTTTTTGGGCAGAAAGTTCTGGTACCACAATAAACTACAATTCTCAGGATTCCCTAGTACTTAGCCAGGGCAGTCACACCATATGCTTTATTTGACATTTAGCATAGATTCAGATACACATTTTTAGAATGTATTTCCATTATATAAACGAGCATTCAGGAACCCTGCTCCTCCTTGCCTTCATGCAGGGAAATTCCCTACTTCTGGATTTGAAGCAAACAATAGTTTCTTTTTTCATCCAACATGAACAAAATTAGGGATTTTATTTGCCATGCAACCCAAGATCAGAAACCAGAGTTTGCTCATAGCTTCCAGGAGAAGTTACAAACGATGGTTTCTTTATTCTGATGAATCGGCAGAACCTGAATTCTGTTATATAGAAGAGATGGCATGAAATTACTGCATGAATTATAAAGGGCAGATTTCCAGACAAAGATTTATTCATGGAAGTTAAAACTTACATGAATAAAGAATGGGAAACAAAGTAGTGTCTTCCTAAATGAAATTCTGAATTGATTTTCTTTAATGTAGATAGACACTCATCTAGCTAGTCATCAAATGATTTAAGATGATCCCTAAGACCATATCTACTGAGCTGTCAGATTCAAACTCTCTGCAGTGTTCTGGAGGTCAGCCTTACTGGGCCAACTGCCAGCTCAAATGAATGCTGCTTGCTCCATTCTGATAATGTGGGGTTTGCCTTTTTCATTTAAAAAATGTGGACACACAGAAAATGTAGTGCTAATATCAACCTGGTGGGATATAAGTTTGCATGAAAGAAATCTTAGTTTCAGCATGGCTTTCAGAAGAATGGGGTTGCTTGCAACAGCCTCCAGGCTTTCCTCACTGTAGTTTTTCTCCTTTTACTGTTGGGAAACAGCAGAAGACAGCTTGCACTATGCTAATCACTATATTTATTAAACATGTTACCACAGCAGGGGAGGACGAGGGAATAGTTTCTTCCTGTTCTGATGTGGCCAGAATCTTTTTGAGTTTAATTAAGAATTTCACCAGCAAATCCACTTTTATGATATATAGGCAGGTATTCAGCTCCCCTTTTTCAAGAAGTCTGTTTGTCAATGTAATGGCACAGCTTCATTCCCCCAGCAATTCAAATTGCCACTGTTTGGCTATGAGAATGCATCAGTAAAGCTCTCTTATGCCACCACCTACTAGCTATCTATATCCTCCCACCCAGGCAGTGTGGATTGTACGGTGTGCTAACTGAACTTTATATTCTGCCAAATCTCAGTCTTTATACACAGATTCCTAGGTTACATTCTTCTACACACAACTTTTTTTTAAAAAAAGAAAATATTTGGCTCATGTCTAATTATGGTAAAACCATTGGTGCAATTTATTTAAGTGTTCAATCCCCATTAAACAATTGATTCAGTGGATCTACTCTACTTGCGAGCCCCACATAGGAGTAGGATTTATGACCCACCCATGAAATAACGAGTCCACACATAGAACTAGGGATAAAATATGGGCAACTTTATTTAGGAGATTATTGCATCAGCTTTAAAACCTGAGGGCTCTTTTGAAGCCAGGAATTTTCCAGCTTGAAAAAATGGTTGCCGGAGTGTCCCTTGGAGCAGCAATGGAGCCGGGCTGCAGCCAGGCAGCAATTTCAGCAGCTAAATATGTGGCAGTATCAGGATGCCACCTGCTTCTAATTTTAAGCCAGCTCAAGTAAACTAGTTTTAAAGCTGATGCAATAATCTCTTTAAACTGTTACCTATTTAAATTCGATTCTTCAAAAATGCAACAAAAGGGGAGAGGAGCAGCCTAATGCAGGGTCATCTGTGGCAATTGATCTGTCCTACACAGCTTCCCTGGGGCAAAACACTGAGCCCCAAGGGACAGTGCAAAAACTAGGTTGCTCCCTGGCTGGCTATCTTCTGGGAGACCTACCAGAGGATCCAACCACCAAGCTTTACAACTTCTAGGGAGGGCAAGATCTCTCAGCCAGCCCAAGGACAGCCTCCCTTCCCATCCCTGTAGCTGCCTGACCTATGTGGACAGTTCCAAAGAAATATCCTTCACCAAAAGGGTGCCATAGGTGATCACCAAACTTCTCCTTTCTCCCCTCACTACCTGTCAAGTGTCTGTCTATTTTAAACACCACCCTAGACCAATTTCCAAGTCTCCAAAGCACAGTGTAGGGAGGCAAAAAAAAAAAA
>JAIPUX010001232.1:90368376-90391461 GCA_020142125.1 Phrynosoma platyrhinos | reverse complement strand
GAGCGTCTTATATAGTGAAAAATATGGGTAAATGCAAGAAAAGTGGTGAAAGGGAGGCCTCCTTCCACCCGCGGCCTCCGTGGTTCAATGGGCTGCTCCTGGGATCGGAGAAGTCCTCCGATCCCAGGACCAGCCCACTGAACAACCGAGGCCGTGCCTGAAAGCTTTTAGCCACGGCCTCGGCCGTTCCTTAGGCTGGTCCTGGGAGTGGAGGTACCGGTATATTAATCTTATAAGACACACCAACTTCCCCACCCCCATTTTGGGGAAGAAAAAGTGCGTCTTATATGGTGAAAAATACGGTAGTTCTCATTTTGAGGTGTCAAATTTATCAGGACCTCAGACCAATGTATTTGTAATTTAACACTCTTTTCTTGCCCCTTCCCAGTCATTGGAGTTTATCGTAACAAACTATGAATGTGTAATATTTTTTTTAAAAAAATGAAACTATTATAAGGGGGATTAAAAAGAGGCAAAGACATCATCCTGTGTGGTTTCACCCTCAACCACTGTTAGGGGGTAACAGTTCACTCAAGGTGTGAATTTATAAAATCTGTTCTGTCTTCAAATGCAATTAAAGGCTGTTAGGTATAAGAAAGCATGACTCAACATTATGAGTTTATGGACAAAGAAAAAAAAAAACCTTCTCTATCCCCGTGTGATGCTCTGATACATTGAATATATTAATTTTATAAGTGAACTGAATTTCCTACAGTTGTTTTTCATTACCAGTCTTATTTATGAATAAATGAAAAGGGACTGTGTTCTGTTTTTCACTTCAAGTACACCTGAAATGGAAAAGTGGAGCAATAATAAAACACTTTAAATCACTGAAAATTAGAGGAGATTGTTGTTCCCTAACTGGAATTGCAAAATGAGGGATGATGGAGAATATCAAAGCCCAAAATTAGTTCAGGAAGCATGCATTTTTTTTTAATCAAAAAGTACAAGTCTAGAAGCCTAAGGTTAGTAGAACTTTGCAAAAAACAGTTTCTGCTCTAAAAGAACCTAGTAAGAAGCAAGTCTTTCACATTACCCATGTTGAAAGGTTTGCCTCTGATTTTTTGGATACCTTAGTCAGGATATCATCAATAGACTCACCTCTGAGCAGCCTCTGCTCCTGGTAGCTTTTCCATTGTCTGTTCATGGACTCAATGATTTAAAGCTCCTTTTGTTACTGTCTATGCATTTACCATTGTGCAAAGTAACTTACAAATTCCTATTTAAAGCCGTGGGGATAGTATTTAATGACAAGTCATAGAGTATGGGTAAGTTTGAGTTGGAAATAATTTTAACATTTTGTATAATGGGTAAATGTGAATTAGAAGAGAACCCCGATACAAAATTATAACTGACTATACTTTCAGAAAAAGCTATTGTAAATGATTCATATTTTTTCAGTGAATGAATCCCCAGGTAGCCATTAGAAGATGGAAATGGGTCTTTGAAAATAGAATTTATGTAGAAACAAAAAAAGAGGTGGGAGGAAGCATTGTTAAATAATTGACAGTAAAAAATGGAAAGAGGCAAGCAATGTTGTATTGGGGCTTCACTAGTAGAGTCCTATGCATGCTTCTTTGGGAGCAAGTCCAATGGTACTTAGCTTTTGCATACATTGTTCTATCACCACTGCTGTTCTGTTTTGTCTTATTTCTTAAAATAAATCAGCTCTTTAACAATTTGCTATGCATGGCCTTTTCATGTTTTTCCATTTTAAACTATTTCTGTTTTGTAGTCAATGAATGTAGGTATGTGCGAAATTTCAAAATACTTCTTAATTTCCATTCATTCAGTAGAGTTGGATTTCATTTAATTGGTGCAATTTTTCTCCTATCTTGATGTATTCTCTGCCCTGATGCTATCTTTTTATTAATACATAACTCTAGCGTCACACATTTTAACCTTATAAATTCATATAAAATCCTGTATAAATTTCAAAAGAAGTACACATTCCATTTTTATGCCCAATTAAATCATCTATTTAGATTATACTAATTTAGATTGTACAAATACAAAAGCTCCCATTTTTGAAAATATGCTGGCTAACGTGGCTGGGAGCCGGCTGCCTGCAGGTTGTAGTTGCTTGGTGGCAGCAGCGGCATTCTAGATTGTGATAATATCCGATTGCATTCTGAAACGCGACTATATCTCATTGGGGATAGGTCACTTTATTTTGGTGTGCAATAATCTCCTAAGCGAATTATATAAATAAATAAATTTATACCCTGCTTTTCTCTTATAGTGAGAAAAGGCTTGCAACCAATATTAAAGTATATTTAAAGTAGTTTTTTTTTTAAAAAAAAAAAATAATAGTCAGTAATGATGACCAGATGGAATTGTCATATTAAAAATACAGAGTCTTCTTGGTGGCTAATCTCAGTCAAAACTAGTTAAAAATACCTTTAAAATATAACAGATGAATGAATGATAAAAAGAAAATCACTGCAACCCCCATTAAAAATACCCTTCCACAGCAGCCAGCTAATCACTAAAAGCCTGTTTAAATAGTGTAGCTATTTTCCTGCTGGCAAAGAGCAGAAAGGGAGCTAACCTGTACCATGAGAAAAGTTCCATGGCCTGGGAGTAGCCACCAAAAAGGCTCTGTCAGATGTCCTCAACAAATTTCTCTCCACAGAATAAATCTACCTTCATTACTGGTGAGCCAATTTTTTTTTAAAAATGGCACTGTTTTGGCAAGTGGAAACAACCATCTCTCCCTGTCTTAACCACAGAAAGTGGTCTTTACCCATACACTCCTGCAAAGTGGCTTCTCCAAAAGGGGGAACTCTCCCTTGGTTTGGACAACATCATTTTTAGCAGTTCCCCTGCTGGTGCCAGACTCATCTCCTCAACCCATTTGTTTATATCTTCTTCTGGGGAAGTGGACAGGTGGAAATTGGCTAACTTGTCAGACACTGAAGTAACACTTGTGTGGCCTGTTCTGAGAATGGATGGAAGTCTAGTTGACAAACAGATGTCCACAAAATATGAGAGAGGTGGAAGCAATAGCAAGAGTAGGTATCAGCAAACATGAAGCAATATATATGATTGTTGGTTAATTAAAGGAGAAGTTGAAGGCTTTCATGGCCAGCATCCATATTTTTTGTGGATTTTTTTGGACCATGATCTGGAAGTTAATTAAAGCTTTGCATTTTTTAATGCCTTGATTATTTTGACTAGCATTGGATTACAAATGTTTGCATTTCTAGGTTAACACATTGGTTAATAAACAATGAAGTGGTGCTGGTGGTTCTGATTTAAGTCTAATGAGAGGGGTCTAATACAAGTAAAGTTTTAAAAAGCAGACCATGCATGGAAACTTGTAACCCAAAGGGACACGGAACATATATGTAGAGAGAAGAGAGGAGAGGAGAAAGAAGTCAATTCAAAATGCAAGAAGCAAAATATGATTTTTTTAATAAATGTTTAAAATAAAAATTAAAAAAGTAAAATAAAAGTCAGCAGAATGAAGCAGTCAGGAAGTATACAACCAAATGAATGAAATAATTAGTTGTGTGTACAGAATAGGTCATTTAGGGGGGAAGCACATGAGGGCATGTGAGATGCTGCGGGACGGTGCGCCGTGGGACTGCGGCATCCGCACCACGGCGCACCATCGGCACCTCTGAAAGGATCGCTAAATCAGTGCTCCTTTCAGAAGTCAGTGAAAGTGCGCCCTAAAAGTGTAGGGCACACTTTCCCTGAATTATCTGCCGCAGCATGTGCGGACGCTGCAGCGGGAGGTTGCCCTCAGAGCGCCGGCTGTGCAGAGGGCTGGCAGCTCCGAGGGCAACCTCAGGAGGAGAAAGGGGCACCGATCGTGCGGCTGCCCCTCCTCTTCCCTGCCTCAGAGATGACTCTATTAGTTGTCTGCCAAGGCCCTTAGAGTATAGCATGACCTTCAGAACAGTTTCGAGGGTGCATTCATTCATTGGACTCTTGGTATATCAGTGTGAGTTTATATATGTTACAGGATTAGCTTTAGGTCCTTGCTGACCTGTGGAATATATTTTATTTTTATTTTATACTCTTTGAGAAGAACTCAGAGGCATTTTAATGAATGTTAAGGGAAAACTCAATTTGACTTTACCCTGAAGAGGAATGCAAGTTAAAGGCTTGCATTAACTTGACTTTAAGTGCTAGAAGGGAGTTTGGAAACCAAGGCTGCAGTTCTTTTTTACATGCTGTTTTTAATGAGAGAGTTTGCTGTACATTCACATTGTGACATGTTTGCAAAATGAGATTGTTATCTCAGAGTTACAAAAGATTCATTGTAAAAGTATAGGATTGTCTCACCTATTGAATTTGTATTGAAGTGATATGACAATGTTTCCTCCATGGTGCTTTGGATACTGTCCAGCAAAGGGAATGACATCAATTTTCATTGTCAATCAGCAGCAAAGAGCAATATTTCTTTAATCAGTTTGGGCTTTAATATAACTGTTCCTTGTTTTCAAGGAAATACTTAGCAGAACTAGAAGTGGGGGTCAAACTACACATGATGGATATGATTCTAGCTGCATCCACACGGCAAAATTAATCCAGGTTGACACCATGTTAACTGACATGGATCAATGTTATGGAATTCTAGGAATTGTAATTTGTTGTGCCACCAGAGCTCTCTGACAGATAAGGCTAAATGTCTCATAAAACTACAGTTCCCAGAATTCCATAGCATTGAGCCATGGCAGTTAAAGTGCTGTCAACCTGGATTATTTCTGCAGTGCAAATGCAACCTCTGTCTCAATAAAAGCCTATTGCTTCATCTGAAGTTAATTTCATCAAGGGGACAAGTATTCATCACAGGAAATATGCTTCAGAAAAATAAGGCAGAGAAACCGAGCTGTACTCAAATATTTTAAAAGTGATGTTCTCATTGGGTTTCTTCAACTTAATCTTGCATTTGCCAATGTTTTCTCCTGACCCCAAATCATTTTTACCATTTACAAGGCCAAGAAACATTTTGTACTGTCTGACTTTAGCAGATTTACACTTTACCTTACAGAAGGGCCTATGTAGAAGTACCGGTATATCTTTTATGATAGTCCCAGTGTAGCATTTTGTGTAATTTGGGGTTATTAGGATTTCCAACCATCCATGTTTCACTTTGAATAATCACAGAGCTGTTATTTCCTAGAAAAATGCCAACAGTTTGGGTCTTTCTTGAGTATAAGTACTGAGCTTAATCTCCAAGAACTTCTTAAGGCCAGCACTGAAGGTGTGATAAACCATCATTGTGGTCTCTTACTGGTCTATCATATCAACAAGCCTAGATGGGAAGGTGCAGGCGATACCAAGGGAGGGGTTAATATATGATGAAAATAGAGAGAAACCATGCAAACTAGACCTGGGTGAATGTTGCAAAATGGAGTTAGGGTACAGGTAAGAGTGCAGAGTTATCCAGGAGTGACAGAGAGGAAATGCTTAGTATTCAAGACAAATTGCTTATACATAAGTACATCAATGTTCATGCTTAAATTTAAACAAAACATTCAGATAATGATAGACACTTGTGGTGGTGAAGAACTGTTAGAGAGTAACACACTAAAAAAATGATGTGCTTTCAACTTGTATAGCTTTAATTTTGAATGATGTAAGGAAGATGGATTTGAAAACTGGCTTCACAGAGTAAACACAGTTGCAGCATTCAGTTCTGTCAATGGTTTTCAGTTAGATATGGAGTAGAAATAATTGAGAATCTATGCTGAAAACATAAACCATAAAGAATGAAACAGTAGAAAAGACTGCCATAAACCACATCATATTTTATCAAAAAAGGCTTGTCTCAAATCACATTCTAATATCAGAAGTAGGGCAGGTTTGCCTTAGGAATTTCCATAATTTCAATTACATAAAGCAAATATTTTGGTAGCAAAATGTTTCTAAGGATATTGCTTTATTCTGAAATTTTAAAAAGTCATTTCAGAATAAGGCAATATCCTTGAAAGCATTTTGCATTTTTTAAAAGATTCTCATGAGTGTACAAAAACTGCCAATATGGTAGAAAATATTTTTGGAACCCAAAATAGCTATAAATGTTGCTTGTGGACTTGAATGATACCGGGACTTTATCCATGTCTGTCTGATAAGTTCAACAATAGACAGGAAATTCTTCCCATTACCTGTGTGTTACATTTCTTTCACAAAGGAAATTAAGAATAGGTTGCTTAATTTTTTACAATGTTGGTAATAAGTCAGATGAAGGACACAGCTCTCTAATTTTCAATATGAGAATGGTCTTGACATTAATAGTGTGTTTTCTTATATGGCTGTAAATTTTGGAAAATAAAAGTCAGACTTGGTTGGTAATTAAAATAATATAATGACTGTCATATACATGTTTGATGCAAATCTCATGTACATATAATTCACATTTGCCTCAAATATAGATGAGGTCTTTGAGAATAGATAGTGAAACAGTTTCTAAGACAAAAAGACCTTTATAAAATCCTTGTAGAAATGGAATACAAATAGGTGCATTGGCAGGTACCAACGAGGTGGTTGCCACTTCCACTTGCTACTGGATGCATTCTATAATTCTTCTTCTTCTTCTTCTTCTTCTTCTTCTTCTTCTTCTTCTTCTTCTTCACATTTATTTATAGAATGGTGTAGAATTTGCACAGTGATAATTGGAAAAAATTAAATATCTTAAAGCCCTTAATAAAATGAATTTCATATAATATTTGCTGACGTATTATGCATGTTGCTTCATAAATGTCTGTTCTTATCTGTACTCTTTTTTAAATTATGAAACTTAAAATCAATAACTGTTGGAATGCTTTCTTGATTGTAAATTTTAAAGTAATCTTAAAATAAAGTGTAACTCTACAGTGATATGTGGTGTAAACACACACATCCCCATGAAACACAACTCAGAAGAACAATTAAATGTATTTTAATTAATTGATTTACATGTGCTGTAAATTTAACTTGTACTTATGATTGTATGAATGATTGTAAAATTGGAGAGCCATTAATGTCAGCCACACAGATAGAAGAAAGCTACATGTTGCTTCTTTTTTCTGTTTTCTGTGTGAGTCCAAGAACTGACACACTGCTAGATCTAATATAGAGCCTTAGTAATCACCTTAACAGCAAGTGCCACAAACACTGCATTAAAAATCAATCCATCAAAACAAGAAAATGCAAGATGGGTTTTCCATATATACTTATTTGACATGACAAGACTAGCAAAATCAATAGAGTCATAATTTCTCTTTCACTCTTCACCACCTTTGACTTTCCTTGTATTACTTGTGGTGAATATTCAGTGTGACCTGTGGGAGGGGGCAATGAGGAAATTTGGGCATAGTACTAATGAAGTTTCATTTAAAAATGCATCTTTTTGTTGGATTGGATGACAGTGATAAAATGTTAGGTCATTCTTTCTGTATCCTCCTTTTTTCTTGTTCATTTTATTTCATAATTTGTCTCACTTGTCTACTCCATGAACAGTTAAGTGGATATTAGAATGCAGCTTTTCTCCAAAGAAGCTGTACTGGAACAATTGGTACTGTCATGCCATTGATTTTGTTAGTGCTTCTGCCAAGCTGTTCTAATATGATAGAATGCCATGAAAGAAAATCTTAAACAGTATTACTTTCTTCAAGTTTCATCTGCCAGCTATATGTATATTTAATCCCCCTAAACAGGGAATTAAAGATGTTTAGCTTTTTACATATTATTGAAGTCCTATAGCTCCTATGAAGATTCAGTTGCACTAAATATGCTAAAGAACATATTCAGCTTCATCAGAACTATATTTAGACTTCAATAATATGTAAAAATCTGAAGATCTTTTATTGGGCAAGTCATACACTCTCAGCCTCAAAGGACCTGGTGATAGGTTCAACCTAAGGTCACCATATGTCAGAAATTACTTAAAAGCACATAGCAACAAAAACAATGCTAATGAACACAAATAAGTATATTGATGGCAGTAGAGCAAAATGCTAATAACATAATGAAGAACTAAATCATTAAATACCTAATTGTTAATGTATAACTTATTTTAAAATACCTATGGGCAGTTGCAAGGCTGTAATGCATGGGTGGACAACTTCTGAGCATCTAAGAGACATTTTCTGTACATACGTGAACTTCTTGTGGGCCACAGCAACTCCTCCTGGTGAAAGCAGAAATGTCCAAATGTGGAAAAAATGGAATGCTCCAGGTGCTGCTTTGACCAATGGACAATGTGACTCCAAGTTCTGCTGTAATTAATCCAACCCCCCTTTAGCAGATGTGCCTGTAAATGAATAACCTACCTAGACATTCATATTCAATAAACTCCCTCCGTATGACTCAGCATCCATTAATAGAAAGTACAGAAATTACCTGGAAGACCTGCTATCTGGAAGGTCTCTTCAATCTCCTGCCAATTTGATTTTTTCGGTCCTATGAATCCCCCTAAGAAATAGTTCTCTTCATGTAATTAGCAATGAGAAAGATACTTTTGCTAAGCCATGAGGTCCAGGCTTGGGTCTCACTGCTTAAAAGAGAAATCCTAAATCCAGTAGCTAATTCCAACTACAGTAGATCTATCAACACAATGGCTGAACAGTAAATCAGCATTTCATCCTAGTTAATTTAGTGGGTCTAAAGAACTAGACAAAATCCTAAAGTGCAAAGATGATATACAGCTGAACACTAAAGTTAGAATTGTCCAAGCCATTATGTTCCCCATTCTCATGTACAGATGTGAGAGCTGTCCAATGAAGAAAGCAGATAGGAAAAAAGAAAAAAAATGCTTCAGATGTGGTACTGGAGAAGAGTGTTGAGGGTACTGTGGATGGTCAAAAAGACAAACAATTGGGTCCTAGAGAAAATCAAGTCTGAACTCTCCCTGGAAGCCAAGATGACTAAACTGAGGCAGTTGTACTTTGGCCACATCATGAGAAGAAACAACTAATTAGAAAAGACAATAATGCTAGGAAATACAGAGGGAAGTAGAAAGAGAGGAAGACTGCAGGCAAGATGGATGAGTCAATAAGGGATGCCATGGGCCTCAGCCTACAGAATCTGAGCAGAGAGGTAGAGAAAAGGAGTTTTGGAGATGTCTCATTCACATGGTCACCATGAGTCAAGGTTGACTCAAAGGCAGCTAACAACAACACTGTATTTCAGACCAACATTTGGATTTAGGCCTAGGAGAAAGTGGCATCTATTTCCCTCATTTGTTCTTGTATTACTTCCCTTATTTCTATTAAACATAATATTAAATTATCATGCACCAGCACTTGCTAGCTATGCTTAATACTAGCAAGATTTCCAGTTTTGATGTGCAAACTCTTTTGAGACCTAGTTTTAACACCTATCTCATATGGGACTTCTTGCTATCTTTAACATGGCTAGCAGTGCAAGGATAAGGAACAGATAAGAGAATTTATTCCAAAGAATGGAAGAAAAAAAGAAGTGAATAATAATGGACATGATAACAACATGTCTCTGGAGTTTTGAAAATGTTAAAGAGGTTGGCATTGATAAACTCTTCCCTGGGCTTGGCTTTATAGGATGAGAGGAGCAAGATCAAACTCTGGTAGCAAAATTCCTGATAGCAAGTTTCAGCATTACCTTTCTTTATTCTCAGAAACACGTTAGGTCTGCTGTTTCTTTTTTAGATACCCTCCTCCCACCTTTAAAAACAATTTGTTTCAGAGGTGTGCATAGGACACTTTCAGGGCTTATGGAGAATATTCTACAAGGCAGTAGGAAGGGTGCAAATGCAAAATATCACATATAAAAGCAGTCTGGTAACCCCACTCATTCTTAATTCTGATATACTGGGGCTTGATTGCATATTACTAGGAATCTTTATCTTGACCACTTGTGCATCTATTATACTACATCCCTTGAAAGCATCCCTTTCTTCTGTGATCACTTCCATTAACTTGATGAGATCTCTTCACAGAGAAATTATATGTGAAATGAGTTGAAGAAAATGCTGTTTTCTGGTGTAATATTTAGCTCATAACCTTCCTAGATTTTAGCTAGTTTTAAAATATTATATTGAATATTGGAAGCCTAAATCTGAAATCATTGATTAAATATTTTAATACCCTGGATAGATGAAAAATGGATAAAACCTATTGAAATTGGAAGCCATACATTGCACAGGAACATGGACCAGGACCTAATAAAGCATTAAATTAGATAAAGGAATAAAAAAGTGAAATTGAATTGCAATCACTGGGATGGAGTGTCACTTAAGCTAACAATGTATATGGTTTAATTTTATAGTGGTAGTTTAATGACTAACATTGTCATTTTTGGTGTTGTACACTACTTTAAGTGCTGTTAGGGACAAAGAACATAGTTTATTGATTGAACAATAAAAATAACAAATCCTACTTTTACACTGAAAGATTATTTAATTTTTACATTAAATATTATATTTGCATAAGACTGCCAATTATATATATTAATTCTGTTTACATAACAATACAGTGATACTGTCAAAAGATTTTCTCTGTTTTAGGCAGGAACATAAAATATACAGTATATTTAAAGATGTAGTTCTTTACTAATTTGTTTCTGAGAGGAAACAATGAATAATCTTAGCAATTTTCTTCCTGCTGTGAGAAATTCTTCAAAAACTGTCCAGTTCTGAAAGACTATTCACAATGTGAAATTTATTCTCTGCAAAATTCTGTATGATGTTTTTGTACAAAAACACCAGCATTTTCTGTGCAGAAAATGCTCCAAAATTCACACAAAACCCTCCAGTGTAGTAATATTATGCAGAATAATTCCTGACTTGCAAAGCCAGTCCTTTATTCTCCTTATCACTTTCCCAAGCCTTGAAAAACACATTTTGATCATTTTATTTTTTAAAAAAAAAATTCTTTCAGTTTCTAATATTAACAGATACTGAGCCTTGAGTAGATCAAACAAAAATGTTACAGGAATGGTGTAGCCAAATTGGTCTAACAAAGATTTTTTTTAATGCAACACAATGTTAGCACTTTGATAGAATTTTCATTGCCATGGACACATCCTGTGGAATCTTTGGATTTGTAGTTTAGTAAGAATTCTGCTAGAGAATTCTTAATACCTAATGAAACTACAAATCCAAATATCCATGCCATGGAGCTATAATGATGAAAGTACTACCAGAGTGCTGTAACTGTATTGTGTGAAAGAACCCCAAAGATTGAACACATTACTTCTATGGGGTAATGAGAACATAATGTCATTTCTTTTACAAAGTAACATAACAGCTGGTTGCATTATCATTTAATGAGTGACAATTGCTTGTTCTAAGAACTTTTGAGTGTTGTGTGTGTGGGGGGGCCATTTTTTGCCATTTTAATGCTAAATAAGTTTATAGGAAAAAAGTAAAATAATAAAAAGTAGAACACTACTTACAAAGAAGTTACTGATAGTGTAATGAATATTTTTGCTATGTTGCTCAAAATGATCAAGTACAGATTTAACTCTAGCCAAATAATGTTAGCTTAACATCTTTACTTTGTGTTTTATAGATGAAAGAGAAGATGTTCAAAAGAAAACATTCACAAAATGGGTAAATGCACAGTTTGCTAAGGTAAGAAAGTACTTTATTCAGCATTAAAATCAAATATTTGTTCATTTTAACTAAAACTGTTCAAGAGTGCTTGATGCGTGCAAAAGTTTTTAATGACAATACAATGCTTGTACTCAGTGTGGCTGCAGTTGGAGTTAGCTAGGATATCTGACTTCTTCACTTAAAGCATGATTTGAAAGGTGAGTGGAAGGTGTCAATGATACTGAGGAAAGATACTGTTTGGAAGAAGTCTGCATTTACAGATGTATTGGCTAATTTCTTATATGGTATTCTAGGGCAAGGCAATAGTGTTGTTGATATTCATTAGTAGGCATTGCTGGATTAAGATGGAATTTTGCGTTCTGGCAAGTTTAACACCAGGTTTAGGGACTGAAGCTACCTTAGCATCTCTTTTGATAGTATTCCATTAAAATGTATTGGTAATGGGATTTGATAGAAGTCAGTAGTTTTTTTTTCTGTATTTTTCTCTGTTCTTTACTGATATGTAATATAATACATTTGGATCATAAGAATTCATGATAATGCATGAAGAGGCTTGTGATAGAGTGCTCAGTCATTTGGTATCCTGGTAGAAGATTGTGTATGAATATCTTAAATGAATGGCCTTGATTGTAGAATTGAATCCAGTGGCTAGCAGGGATTCAGAAATGTTTCTTTGTAAATGAGGACCTCCCTTTAATTAACAGGTGATGGAATATTATGTCATGCTGATACTGGAACAAAATATAGTTTGTTATCAAAGAGTCAAGTAAAAACAATTAAAGGACACTGAATTGTTCAGAGAAAAAGAAAACTATGTATAGACTGTAAGTAACTTTTTTGTTTTATCCCTAGAGAAAACAAGACCTTAACAACTGGGTTCATAGTGACATTTCTGAACTAGCAGCATTGAAAACACTCTGTGTAATGTTAATTAGGGTTGAGCTGAGAAGTTGCTAGATTCAAGTCTTGCAAAACAATATGTGAAATCAATCACTCATACTTTAAACATTTATTGAGCTCCATATTTTATTAATATTGTTATTTTACAGAGTTCATACCACTGAGGAAGAGGGGGGGGGTTAAAAGCCATCTGAATAATGAACTGTTTTTCACTGAAGGCTGGTGATTTTATTTAAAAAATGAAGCCTGATTTCATTTAGATCTATCTCTAGGCTGTGTTTTTCATTGTAAGATGTTGGGCCCAGCTCTTTATGGCTTTACAGTCCTAATGTAACAAGTAGGTAAGCTAATATGGAGCTTCTATTTGATTGATTATGCTGTCATGGCATCATTCTGGCTAGATATACCTCACTTTCCTATTGTGCAACTATATAAGTTAATATGAAGTTTCTGTTTGATTGGTGTTGCTGGCAGCATCCTGGCTGGATATACTCTGTATCTACATTTATAGTTAATTCTAGTATTGATACTTCTTATAACAATTTCTCATCTGGTATCAGCAATTTATTTTAAAATGCACACAGCTACAAAACATGGAGGTGAGCTGGTAGTAAGAAATTTGTTAAACTTGTTTGGTTCCCCTCCCCACCCTGATTCACACAATCCACCCCTCCCAAACCTTTAAAGCAGGGGTAGGCAACCTTTCCTCTTCAAGGGCCGAGGGACTTCAGCTCCCAGAATCCCAGGAGTTATTGGCCAATATGGGACTATTGGCCAACATGGCTGAGGCTTCCGGGAGCTGAAGTCTCTCGGCCCTTAAAGGGGAAAGGTTGCCTACCCCTGCTTTAAACAATCAAAGTAGTGTTCTGGAAGCTGGGCATTGGTCTGGCTAAATTGTGTACTATTAAGGCTTCTTATATGGCTGTTCCTTTTGTTACAGCCAGTGTTGACCATTATATAGATCATCTTGGCAAGAGCCAAGGCAAGAGCTATATATACATAAATGTTCAATAAATTTTCGTAATTTATGTGGAAGGTACCACAAGCATAAGGCAATACAGTGCTTGGGGTAAAGATACAGCCTTTCAAATTATATGGGCTTTGGAATGATTTGCTGTGTATCAAAGAAAAAATAGACTTAGAGATATTTACATGAATAGACTTAGAGAAATAGTGATGCAATACATTTGAACATGAACACTTTAATTTTTTGTTAACTTGGCATCTGTCTACCAGGATGCCTGATTCTCCAAATTTATATTAATTTTCCAACTCATCAAAAGACTTCCTGCATAGAGAACTAAAGCCTAATAAATACATAAATAATAATGTTATTATGCCATAAAATTGAATAACTGGCTTTCAAAAAACTCAAGTTTAGTAATATAGTTGACTTTGTTAATTTGTGAATCTGTAATTGAATGCAGCTTTGATTTTTTCAGTGAATGTAAAGACATAGTGTACCATTTCATACTGTGTAACCACATAAAATTTCTCATGGTATCTGATGTGCAATCAAAAAATGATATTCAAAGAAATAATGTTCTTTCTTTCATTCATCATTCATTCATTCATTCATTCAAAAACAGACATTAATATTCTCACAACTGTAGAGATTGCAGCATGTCAAATAATAAAGAGTCAGAGTATCTGTACTGTTAAAAACTGACATGAAACACTAACTATGTGTGTTACATAGATGAAAATTTAATCAGCCCTCTTCCATATACAGATCATCCTTTCTTAGTGCCATTCAGGGCTGAGGAGAGAGGATGGGCAAAATCCCTGTGATTTGGGGCTCTTTAGTCCTGGACATTAAAAAAGCAAACAATACATTTCAAAATAAATGTTGGTTTCTCAGCACAACAGAAAATGACTATAATGTCTGTTGCTCAGTTTAGTGAAAGGGGCTCATTCATATTACCCTTGCTTAGTGTCAACTTTCAATTGTCCTGATACCACTTTGGAAAGCAGAACAAGATATGAGATGGTGGTGGAACATGTAGTCCCATCTTGACACTTCCTCACTGGCTATAGAGACCAATATTGGCTAAGGATCAGTAGAGATATCCCAGAAACATAGGCTTCTTAGAGAGCGTCACAGCCACAGGAGATTGCTAATGTGTTGTTCATGTCAGACATGTTTTATCTAATTACCTATTTACTATGATGCTGAAAACTAAAAACAACAAAAAAAACAGTGATTAATTTTGCACCAATCCAAGATAATAATTAAGCACTAAAAACTGAATAAAACAGTATAGTGTTTGCCACCAATTAAGTGGCTGATAAATAATGAGGGAACCAATCTAGCCTTCCTGGAAAGGAGGTTGTGCAAGTGGGATACCAACCATTCTAGAAGTAGGGACATGGTAGGACTCAGATGAGGATCACAGGATCATTTTGGACAAGTTTATTTGGGTTTTAGAGCATATGTTTGTAAATACTATATGTTTTTCACATGTACGGTTCAAGTCTTAAACATCAGGTACTGCAGGATTGAGGATGTTCTGGGCCTTTTTTTGTCTCCTCAAGATCATAATGCCATTTTGGCTTTTCCAAGACCTCAAGAGACTACATTGCACTGCTGCAGCTATTATTTGGAATGTCCAGAAGTACAAAACCATCATATTCACTCATTTGGAGAGAGGCATTTGTGCCCTTTTCCTACTGTTTCAGGATAAGAGCGTTTTAAACTAAAATAAAACAGATATGTTCCTCACCCCATCTTAATTCTTAGACTGAAGAACTGAGGGTGCTTGACACTTGTCAGCTAATTCTATCTTCTGTCTGGGGTCACCTTTATCAACTTCTGATCACTCATCTTCCAAGAGCAGTTAAATCAGACAGGTCAGATTAGCCTCACACTCCACTTAAAGTTCCATGATATTTACATGAGAACGAACAGACTCTTTTGGTCTTTTTATTATTAGAATTTATCGATATATACATACATATACCTTCCTTTTAGAGATACTCACTGACATAGGATAGCAGCTCAGTTATATTCCATATCATGACATGTAATGCATTATTCCATTATGTTGTATATGAGACATATTAAATAATATAGCCATCACATCATATTTTTCAGGGTATTCCTAGGGACGTCATCTCTCTATTCATCCTTTCTGCAGGTTTGCCAGTATAAAGAATTCAGTGAGCCCTTGGTATCCACTGGAGTTTGGTTCCAGGGCTACCCGTGGCTACCAAAATCTATGTATGCTCCAATCCCATTACATACAGTGGGGTAGTAAAATTTTGCCTTATATAAAATGGCAAAATCAAGGTTTGCCTATTGCAATTTATATATTGAAATATTTTTATCCACAGATGCAACCAATCTGTTGATAAAAATCAATGGCTATGGAGGGATTACCTTACCTGTAAGAATATCAGCCTTCTAAGCCAGTTGACATGTAACATTATAATTGTATCATCATAACAGAGTTCTTCCTAATCACATAATTTTCTATAGTGCCTACTAGATCATTATACAGACAATTCCTAATGGATTTTACATATTAACAGTCTTGTCCTTTATCATGTTTTAGATATTTTATACTTAACCAGTTATCCACAACAATCTCAGCTGTTTCAGGAATTTTACAACTTTGACAGGCATTTGTGTACCACAGGCATTTAGCAGGTAAACTTAATCACGTGTTAAACAAGTATTAACTGCATTAATCTCATGTAAGCATATCAGAATAAAAGAATCATAAAGTTGGAAGAGACCCTAAGGGGTTTCCAGTCCAATCCCCTGTCATGCAGGAACACACAATCAAAGCATCCCTGACAGATAGCCATCCAGCCTCTGTTTAAAGACCTCCCAAGGAGGAGTCTCCATCACTTTCTGAGGGAGTGTGCACCTCTGTCAGCTCTTACTGTCAGGACTTCCCAATGTTGAGATGGAATCTTTTTTCCTGTAATTTGAATCCATTGCCTGGGGCCTATTCTCTGGAGCAGCAAAAAACAAGCTTGTTCAATCCTCAATATTACTCCCCTTCAAATACTTAATCAGAGCTATCACCTCTGGGTATGTCTTCAGGCTAAACATAACCAGTTCCCTAAGTCTCACCTCATAAGACATGGTTTTCAGTCCCTTCACCATTTTGGTTGTCCTCCTCTGGACATGCTTCAACTTGTCAACATCCTTTTTGTGCTAGCCTTACTAGAATAAGCTTTTTAGGGTGGCATGTAAAGACTTATCAAGATCTTTTCTCAAGAGTCTCCATGTAGCCTTCCCTTCCCACCTTCGAGACCTGACTCAGCAGCCTCATTTTTGGCTCCAAATTACTCCTTTTATTTTCTCTTAACAACCACGCATGGCATTATCTTTTTGCTTGGTACTCTAAAATTTAGTACACACCTCACTTTTAGAATACACCTGACTTCTCATCAGGTGACTCTAATGTAGTAACTCACAGAATGATCTGAAGTATTTTTTGTGGTTTTATTTACTTTTTTCAAAGAAACATCAATAAGCATTCCCCTCCTTTCATTACAAGACAAAAAAAAAAAAAAAAAAGGACAGAGATTGTCAGAGATAGATGGCTCTATATTCTACTATCAATAGGTTTCTATTAGGTTAAATGTTCTTATTCAATGATATATAAACATTTAAATGGTAAATGCACAGGCTGAGGAGTTACCAACTAAAATTTGTCTGGCCTGTAACAATAATCTTGCAGAAGGAATTTTTTTTCAATCACACACAAAATAGAGGTTTACAGAGGAAAAAAACACTGTGTATGTAGTGTGTATGTGTGTATCAGGATTTTAAATGGTCAGAGGTGTTCAAGAACTGTATTGAAGCCCCTAAAGGCCTTAGTCTTCATGATTCCTACCCCAATGTACTATGTCAGGAAGCCATGGATAACCAGTGCTTATTTTTCTGATGTTTATTCCTAATATTTGTTGAAAAATCTAGTCTTAATGACCATAAAAAGGTAAACTATCACAAATGTTTTAGCTTTGCTTCCAATCTCCATTTGTTTCTCATCTCTTTCAAAGGCCTTGGAAAATATTTGAAGAGTGTGTGTGTGAGGGGCTCTCACACACAACTGTATTTTATTTTGCAATAGCTGACCATTCTCAATTACAGTGAACTTTTGTATCTTTATCTCTTTCCACATGTCTGTATATTTGATATTGCAGCAACTGCAAAAAATGCTGCTGGCAGCCAGTGATACTCCTTGAAATGACTGGAGCATCACATTGTTCTAGTCTAATTCTGATACAGTGACTTACACATTTGTTGCTTGTAATGAAATACTTCCAATCACTGGTAAATTCATAAGATAATAATAGCATATTAAATATTAGTGACTTTTCAAGGTGATTACATAATTAATGTGTGTGCAGTCACACAAATCTAAATGCCAAAAAAAAAAAAATACTATTGGGATAGCATTACTCTAAACAATTTTCATTTATTTTCAGTCAGGATATTAGCACATGAGTATTTGCCTGCATTAAATAGAAAGTGTAAAATATAGATATAATACTAGAAACAATGATCTGCTTGCAAAGAAAATTTTATAAGGAGATTTTCTAAATTTCATTATGTATTGTGACTAATGATTTTTACAGTCACATTAGATGTGCCTTCTTATTTAGTTCCACTGAAGAATTAGCAACAAGCATAGTGTTAAATATTTCAAATTTCAAATCCAAGTATTAAATATGAGTTTGAAGTACTTCTGTTAAACATGAACTCATTAAAAATCCAATCCCATTGTCAGATTTAATGAATGATGTGTGTGTGTGTTTGGGTAGGGCAGGAATGACAGCCAAAGGATGTTCCAAAGAAGAAATTTGTCTGTTTTTCTGATATCTGTGAGAAGGAGGAGCTCAATAATGTAAGTGTGTGTCTGTGTGTGCATGTGTGTGTATACATATACATATATGAAGGATGCAGTGGCTCAAGTGGTTAAGATTCTGTCTCTGTTGATTGCAAGTATGGCAGGCTGGCAGGCTGAGGCCTGGGTGCTGCAGGATGAGGTGAGCTCCTGTCACTCGCCCCAGCTTCTGCCAACCTAGCAGTTCAAAAGCATGCAAATGCAAGTAGATAAATAGGTACCACTTTGGTTGGAAGGTAAACACTGTTCTGTGCAATCATGCAGGCCATATGATCACAGAGTAGTCTCTGATGATGCTGGCTCTTCGGTTTAGTAACAGAGATGAGCACTGCCCCCTATGGTTGGACACAACTTGACAACCTTGTCAACGGGAAATACTTTTAGCTTTACTTTTTGCACACACACACACACGGAGAGTTGTAAGTCTTTACTAAGTTTCTTCTCAAAGGTAGGAATGAGTTATTTTAGCAATTTTCTTCTCACTGTGAGAAAGTCTGTGAAATCTACATAGTTTTAAATGATTATTCATGATTAATGACTCATCTTCAAAACATTTACACATGGTTATTTGCACAGAAAACAACATCTTAGGGGGGAATTATATTTCAGTGCTAAAATATTAATTTCTGCTTAGCAAAAGTTTTTTCCCCCTGCACAAAACAACCACATGTGAATTTTATGCAGAATAAGCCATGAACTTTGAAGATTCTCATTCATTCAAGAGTCGTCTATCACAGTTTCCCAATATATGTTGAAAAAACATATTTTGACCATTTACAAAAATATTTTGAAATATTTTTTCCATCATAATACCAAGAAAGAAAGAGAGAGAATTAAGCTCCCCTTTCTCACTAATACCTGAAAAACCTAGTCTTCTTCTCTGGACCATGCTTTGAGTGACACACACACACACATACGGATGACTCTTATGTATCATGATTTTCAAACTGGCTGTACCATGATGATTCCCAGATACAGGTCACAATCCTCTAGCTTTAACTATAACATTACTCAGCTCTTTCTCAATTCATTTGGTATAATCATTGATCTTTTCCCAGTCTTCCATTTTTAACATTGTTTTATGGGGTGGGGGAATTCTCAAGAATGTCCACGTGTAAATATTTTTGTCTAGCTTTTTTTGTTTTTGATTAGTTTCTTCTTCTTTTAACTATACTTTATTTTGGTCAATCATATACTTCATTTGAAAAAAAACCTTCATATTTTTGCAATATCTCTAGTGAGAACCATGACCATGTTTTAAAAATAAATGGATTTTAAAATAATAATAATAATAATGCTTAACTATATCATAGACCTTGCTTGAGTCTCAGGCTTGCACTGCTTCCTCTTCTGCAAAGAGACTGGCTGCCAAAAATTGGAAGCATTCATTTCTTAATGCCAGCCATTACTTATTAATATAAGCAATCAACACACAAATGGAGAAACCATTTCTAGGGTCAACAGTAGTTTATTAGAAAGCCACATTTGCATTGCAAGAAAATATAGTTTGAACTGGCCACATTTTGGGCCTCGGCAGATGACTAATAAAGTCATCTCCGAGGCCTGGAAGAGGAGGGGCAGCTGCATGCGCGGTGCTCCTTCCTCTTCCCGAGGTTGCCCTCGGAGCTGCCGGCCCTCCACACGGCTGGCGCTCCGGAGGCAACCTCCCGCTGCAGCGTCCTCACACTCTGCGGCGGAAAAGCCAGGGAAAGTGCGCCCTACGCTTTTAGGGTACACTTTCCCTGTCTTCTAACAGGAGCACCAATTTGGTGCTCCTTTCAGGGATGCCGCAGGAGCACCGTGGTGCGGAGGCTGCGGTCCTGCGGCACTCCGTCTGGCGGTGTCCTGGAAGCACTCGTGTGCTTCCCCCTCTGTCTTTTTTTCCTTCCAGTTTTGGGTCACACTCTTGGAGAAAGGTGGTATATAAAGTATATACATACATAGAGATATACATACTGTGGCTTATGTTAAGCATAAAAGAAAATAGTTATAATTTGCTTCTTGCAGTTTGATCAAATGCTCATAATTTGCTCTTTGTCAGAGGAGGACAGGAATGGGAGAGGGAAGTATGAGAGAATGCTATAATCCAAATCCTATTAAGTCAAAATCTTAAATTAAGATGGTCTTCTCTTCAATTTTTTAAACTGAGTTTTCAGTTATAGCGATGGTAGGAAATGGAAAGATGGCTTGTAGAGAGACTGGGGGGGATGCAGACTGGCACTTTAGGCCAGCCTGGGGGTGGAGTTGGGGCAGGGCAACCACAGGCAGGCCACTCCGACGCTGTGTGCCTGTCTGCATGGTGTGCGGCATCAGGGCGCCCTTTTGGTGCAGCATGCATACACCAAAGAGGCACAAAAGAACGGTGGTGGTGGTGGATCAAAGGGCAGCAAAAAGGAGGATTGGGGCCACACCGTGTGGTTGCCCTAGCCCCAATCCACTGCTCCCAGGGTTGGCCCAGAGTTGCCCCTTACGGGCCATGTGTATTGGCTCTAGGTGATATTTAGAGTGAAGATAATATTTTAAGATTTATTATATTGTCCCCCTTTCCTCTTTTTTCTATAGTTACTCTTTGTATTGGTATGGATTTTCAAGATTTAAGCAGAGCAGTGGAGGACAGGGGGTCTTGGAGATATCTCATCTATAGGGTCGCCATAGGTCAAGATTGACTCGAGGGCTGTTAACAACAACAAACTCTTTATTTCAATGCACAAAAACCTTTATAGATTCCCCTCTTGGCTTTCAACATAACATGGATTTTTTTTTAAAAAAAAAAATTCATTATATTGAATATATGTCCTTATTTCAAAGCTACAGTGATTTATAAATATGTTGGAGGAAGAAAAGAAATGAGCTTACTATAGCACTGTGATATTGGTTTTGCTTGTGCATATGTCTGGCTTGCCAATTTGTAAACACTGACATATTTGCATGATTGTTGCTGGCAGAAGATATCATTGTCATTGTGATTAGAACTCATTGTTGCTAAATCTAGCCATCTACAAAACCCAAGAGAAATCATTTAAAAATAGTCAGTATATCTGCTGTGTTTGTTCCAGATGGGTAGGAAGAAAAAAGGGAAGCTCAATTTAAAATACAAATTGAACTGCATGCAGGCACAAACAACAACAAAAACATACTTTGGGGATATATTTGTCTTATACTAATACTTGTAGCACAAAATGGTCTTGACATGAGACTAGGGAAACTTAATGTGGAAAAATCTGATATGGGCCCTGGATTTCAAGAACTGCTTGAATATACAATTAATGTTGTTGTTGTTTTCTAAATTACCTCTTATTTTTTCACTCCTGCTACCTAACCACTATATATATGTAGAGGGATGGGTGAGCAGGAATGCATAGTATCACATTGACTAATATATCTAGATTTTTGGTCACTTGACTACAGGTTACATTATCTTTGGGGACCATAGTGGCTGACACATTAAATTTCTGTTTTCCCTTGTCCTATCACTGTCCTCAATTTCTGCCCATCATTTGCATGTTCTCATGGAGATATATGACTTTTCAGAAAAGTATAGAACAAGATATAGTGCCAGAAGATGACACCCCCAGGTTGGATGGAATACAAGCTACAGGGGTAGAGGAGGTGACAACATCAATAGTTCTGTGGCTAATGGCACAACTAGACTCAAGCTAAAATGATGTTCAGCTTTTGATGTGCTCAGAGGCAAAAAGAAAATCTTAAGCTTCACAACACATAATATATGTGTGAAATGCGAGAGATGTGTGAATCAAGCAAAGCCAGACATATAGTAAAACAAGAAATGGAATCTATAGACATTGCAATATTTAGGGTGACCAAGCTAAACTGGACAAGAATGGAACAGTGTTTTACTTATGAATAAAAATCTATGAATGTGAAAATTATTCTGGATGCTCTTTCAGTAATCTCCAAAACCATTTTGAGAGCTTGTTGAGATCCCCTTTGAATTACATTGTCTGATGATTTGTTGTTTGTTGTTAACTGTCCTCAAAATTTCAACTCATGACAGCCCTATGGATGAGACATCTCTAAGACCCTCTGTCCTCCATTGATCTGCTTAATTCCTGCAACGCCTTAATACCCATGACGTCCTTAATATAATCCATCCATCTGGCATGTGGCCTTCCTCTCTTCCTATTTCCCTCCACCTTTCCCAGCATTATTGCTTTTTCCAAAGAGTCCTCCCTTCTCATGATGTGTTCAAAGTACGACAGCCTCAGTTTGGTCATCTTAGCTTCCAGGGAGGTTTCAGGCTTCATCTACTCTAAAACTCTCTTGTTTGCCCTTTTGGCTGTCCATGGAATCCTCAGCACTCTTCTCCAGCACCACATCTCAAATGAATTGATTTTTTTCCTATCATCTTTCTTGACTGTCCAGCTCTCACATCCATACATGGTTATAGGGAATACAATGGCTTGTATGATTCTAACTTTTATGCTGAGTTGTATATCTTTGCATTTTAGAATCTTTTCTAGTTCTTTCATAGCCACCCTTCGCATTCTTAATCTTCTTCTGATTTCCCCATTTCTATCAGTGTTCGATCCCAAGTATGGAAATTCTTTTACTATTTCTGTTTTTTCATTTTCTAGGCTGAACTTATTAAGGTCCAGTGGTCAGTATTTTGTTTTCATTATGTTCAACATTAAATCTACCTTAGCCTTTTCTTCTTTGATCTTCCTTAGTAGGTGTTCCAGGTCTGTGAGGTTTGATGCTAGTAGTATGGTGTCATCTGCATATCTCAGATTGTTGATATTCCTTCCTCCTCCTTCTGTGTCCAAGCCTGCTTTT